>JAPQRP010000024.1:31554874-31608120 GCA_037367295.1 Apogon hyalosoma | reverse complement strand
GAGAGTCTGCAGAGAACATATATAATACATAATAATATAATACCTTTATTGTTGGGTATAAATGTAAACTGATTGCAATGAAAGAAGAAAACAGATAGATTGCAGTTGAAGTTTAAAGAACCGGCTCTGGGCCTAGGCGGACTAGGCGGAGGCCTGGGCCTAGGGAGGCCTGGCTCTGGGCCTTTTTGCAGTGTGGGAGGCGGAACGTGCGGTGCGAGGTCCCACCCAATGCTGCTTGCAGCTTTAATTTAAGTTATTATTGCTCAGCCAGGTGCAGTTGAGAGTAGTTAGTAACAGTGTAATGTAAAGTGTTTTATGCATCAAACAAATTAATGCTTGAAAGGCTTACACTAACAACAATAGAGTGAGGAATAGGGATAAACAGCTGAAATTGTAGCTAAATGATACATTTGTTAGAGTGTTTTTGGAGTCGACATATATGAATATATTTTTACTTCTCAAAAAGCTGACTTCTGAGGCAAAGTTTCATTTTCTAGGACATCATTTTCTGTTTGTTTTCTGAGAACAGTCTTATTTAGTATTTATTAATTTACTTAATAGGTTAATTGGTTAATTTAAATTGCTTAGAGTGATTGGTTGTTCATCTCTATATGTCAGCAGCCCTACAATGAACATGTCCAGGGTGTATCCCGCCATAGCTGGGATAGGCTCCAGCACCCCATGACCCTGAGGAGATGAATGAATGAATGAATGAATGAATGGATGGATGAATGATTTACTTAGGGTTAAGGTTAAACAGGGAAATGCTCATGGTGGTATAAACTAGCCAACCACCTCCTTTACATTAATCTGGATAGGGGGCGCTTATACTGGCTTTCACTACTATTTTTATTATGCTATTATTATGTTTACCCTCTGTGAAATATAAAAGTGGAAATAAAAGACTGGACATCAGTGTTTGGATTATGAGTGTGAATCACAAACCAAAACTAGAACAAGACAGTATCTGAATTTTTATTTTATTTTTTTTTAAATAACAGATTTATTTTTTTTTTACATTATATAATGAAGGTTAAAAATATTTATCCTGTCGTCTTTCTAAGTGGAATTCATCAGGTCAGTATGCACTTGAGTTAATCTGACTGCGCTTTGGGAGTACATGAGACAAAACAGGTTGTCAAGCACTGGATTATGGCACCTTAAAGAGAAGGGTCATTCATCGGTGTCTGCAGATCCCCCCGAGGTTAAAGGGACAATGTGCTATATTTCCCCGTTAAAACAAGACACATGCTGCAGGCTCAAATGTCCCAGTTGATCCAAGCACATTATCTCCCACCACTCCCTACATGCCTCCTCTCCTCTCCACAAGACAATACTTCAGTCTGGGGGTTGACAACCAGGCTGCCCCTCCTGTCTCGCTGGAACAACCGGGGGGATTGTCACTCTCCCGCCAAGGTCTGGCAAGTGGGGAAGGTGAGGGCACTGAGGATCACTTGGCGGCATCCTATTGTGCCTGGCTCCGCTGTATAACATTACTGTGCTCACATCATCACTGTACTAAAATAACACCAGGGCTTTGCTTCAGTAAAGCCATCTGTTTTGGTAGCCAGACATTTCTACGTGCACACAATACACACCAAGGTTATTATTATTAAAACTAACGAAATGACAAAAACTAGAATTGAAAAAACATTTTTGTTAACTGAAATAAAAACTGTAATTAAAAGAAAAAAATGATAATGAACTAAAACTGTATTGTGTGCTTACAAAACTAACTAAAATGTATAAAAATTATGGATAAAATTCCCTTCATTTTCACATTTGTCAATGTCGAATTGATATGAAATCGATTTAGTTTGCTCGAGCGATTTTAGCACCATACAGCACTTCACGGTGCGTCACTTCTGGACACTTGTGGTTTAGAGTTGGCTTCTCGTCACCACTCTACCTGGCAACATGGAGACTAACGTCGGGAGAAAGAAGAGTCCTGTTTGGGATTTATGTGAACACGAGGAAGATAAAAGATATGAAAAAACTAATTAATAAAAACTAATAAAAACTAGTAAACCTGCTCTAAAAACTAATTAAAACTAACTGAATTAGAGGGGGGAAAAAAGCCAAAACCAAAAAAAACTAAACTATAATGAACAATTTAAAACTATTCTAACCTTGATACACACACAGGTCTTAGTTTGTGTATGTGTATGTGTGTGTGTGTGTGTATGCAGACGTGCACACAAACACTGCCACCCGCATGTTTTGCTCTAATCTCTGGGGAATTCACAAGACCACCAACCTCACATCCTGTATTCTCAAGTGCACGCATTCACTACCAAACATGGAATTAAGAGAATAGCCTGTACCTCCATGTGTTGGAGGTCTGAGCCCATACAGGAGTCTATAAAGTCTCTATAAAGTCTGTTCACAGTACAGTGAAGGGTTTCAGACATCAAAATGAGAAAGGAGCACAGGCCGCTCACTATGTTTGAAGTGTTTTATTAGACAAACATGCACAGACCTAACAAATTAATTTATTTGCTATGAAAAAAGGTAAAGAGGCAGGTTGTTTGGAGTCTGTACAAAATGATGAGGGGAAATTATATAATAGGTTCCGGTTGAATGTGGATAAAGCTGAACGAGAGTAAGATGATGTCGAAACGTTCAGCTCTGTGGAGAAAGTTTTGCCTTGTCTCGTCATCTCAACCGAGTAACTGCATAAACATAAAAACTGAGTGGATGAAGCGCAGTCTGTATGTATCTCCTTCAAGGGCAGACGGATGACTCAAAAGAAGGCTCTCTATTTGATGAACATGTTGATAAAAAGCTTTACTCCTGGTCCTTTTCCTCTCCGTGGGTAATGATGTGAACCAGGTTCTTGTAGTCCAGGTTTCCGGCCACATCTGGAGGGAAGGCAGCGAACATCTGCTCCATCTGAAAAACAAGAGGCACATTTGACTCTATTTGAAGTGCTAATAAAAACAACTCCAAGCACAGGGTGAAGGAAAACATGTAACAATGATTCATTGAGGTGAAACTGTGCTTGTCATCATGTGCTGCAGATTATCGTCAGGATGACGTCTACTCATCTGAGCTTTTTGGATTCACACTCACGCACAGCAAGCTGTCAGAATAATTGTAATTAGTCTAATAAGGCAGGAACCAACCTCTTCAGCAGAGAACCGGTCTGCTTGTGTTGTGAGCATCTGTGTCACACTGAGCAGAAAAGACAGAAAATAAAGGAAAAACAACATCTTTCAGACTAGAACAGCAAGTCACACTGACATTTTCTTATGATGGATTCATGCTGGGATGAATGATTCCAGATGCAGTCGTCAATTTTGACTGAAGGCCGTGAAACACTTCCTTCAGTGAGTTACACATAAAACTGATGACATGTGAAGCGTGTTGCTTACTAGTCCTTTCTCAGCACGCCTTTCCCCTCAGGGTCAAAAACTTTAAATGCATTCAGGATGGTCTCCTCCGGATCAGCACCTACGTACAATTACACATTTATGAATTTGTTTTAGTGAGTAAATGCTCATATGCAGTCATCTATTCTCTTCTATACCCTCACCTTTCAGCTTTTCACCGAACATGGTGAGGAAAACAGTGAAGTTTATGGGGCCTGGAGCTTCTTTAAGCATCTCATCAATCTCCTCTTGTTTCACATTCAGGCGTCCTGTCACATAAAAACAATCAGTATCATTAAAAAGACTGAGTAGATTCAGATAAGAGTGCGCTCAAATGATGGCTGTTTATCTTCAGTCACTAAGGGGGAAATAAACTCCGGAGGTCATTGCATGTTTTTCGACTGAGTAGGGCTGATACAGCAGGTGACGACAACGCACCTAGGGCGGCAAAAGTGTCCCTCAGGTCGTTCTTATCGATGAAGCCGTCTCTGTTCTGGTCCATGATAGTAAAGGCCTGAGAGCAAAGGAGAATTTACATGTCATTTTACAGTAGATTTCATTCAGACTGTCGTTTCTGGCTGTGGATTCTCTTTCTTCCTTCCAGTATGTGCTATCTCGATAGATGAGCGCTGTTAAGTATTTATAACCTCCAGTCCCGGGGGTTTATGCTGGCATCCAGGGCATGCCCAGCAGTTTATCTGCAGCCTAATCACTGATGACACAGTGTGGATGTCTGGGCACCACTGACCCTCATACCAGCATACCACAAGCATCTCTGCTGTCAAACCCAGGACAGGAAAATAGACAGGTGGGCATACTGCAACGATGAACAACACCGCAGCAATGGAAAGACAAAGGAGGACATAGAGGAAACACAGACCTCTGTATGAGTTTTAAACCAAAGCCCAGTCGGTCATAAGAGCTGACCACTAACATGGTGAAATGACAGATATATTCATTCAGCGTTTCCACAGATATCCCGTCTCTCTCTCTCTCTCTCTCAGCCAAATCCGAACCGGTCCAGCTGCTTTCACCTCTTTGAATTCCTGGATCTGAGCCTGTTCAAACATGGAGAACACGTTGGAGTTGGCTCCCTCTGCTGTCCTCTTCTTGGCTTTCTTGGGCGCCTTTTGGAACAGACAACAATATTAAAATGACACAGAATCTACACGTGCAGATTAAGAAGGAACTAACCGTCTCAGGCACACAAAAGCTAATGTCACCTGTGGTTTCAGTGATGTTAAATGCTCATTTCTGTGTTTCCTTTGAATAGAAAAAAACATTGAAGATATAGCTTTGGAACGTTAGGTGATGGAATCCCAACAAAGCAGGCATGTTTGTGTGGAAAGGTCATCTTAAATTTTATATAACATGTATTTAACTGTCTGGGTTACAGGACCTCAGCATGTGAAGGATAAATCTTTTTTTTTTTTTTTTTTGCATTTACTACTTTCTACTACTCTTTTCTCTACTACAATACCATACAATACAACTCTGTTACTTTTGAATAAATATGTAAATAAGTATATAGGCTATGTAGGAGTTTTATTACTTATGACTATTATTATTGTTTTTGAATTGTTTGTCTTTTGCATACACGCTTTTTCTTGCACTTTAGTCTGTTGCTGCCTCGACCAGTGAATGTCCCTGTCATGGGATCAATACAGTCTCCAACTTTCCCAGCTTGCACGCTAAATAAATGTAGAAAGCTAAAGTTTCACAGATATAAAAATGCAGGACACAGAGTAACTGATTTCAAATTTTATATTGATTTTAAGTTTGCTAAATTGTACACTGATATGTGTATTTTGCAAGTTTAGGTGTGTGTGTGGATGTTATTAGTTCTTTCTGTGAATTGTTCTGTAATACAAAAAGACCAATAAAGACATTGAAAAAAAAAAGCAGGAGATTGTCTCAATAACAGGGATGAGGTACAGTCGATCACCCTACATGTCCATGACAACACTCTATCTGCTAAGAAGTGTAATTTCCATGTAAATACACACTTTAATTTACTTGGTGTCCCTGTGGTGAAGCTTCTCAACCTAAAACAATCTCAAATCTAAAACAATCTCAAATGGACTAAGTAACATGTCCGGTCCATCATTCAATAAAAACAGCATCCTCCATAGAAGCCACGCCTGTCTTCGCTACATCAGATTGCACACACACACACACACACACACACACACACACTTACCATGGCTGAGCAGCTGGGAGGTCAGACCAACAATGATGCCAGTGAACAATGGGGAGATTGTGGGTGGCCTTTTGTAGCCCCTACGCCCAGCTCCACTGGATGATATTTATAAACTATGTCCTCTTTAGGAAGTGACAGGTAAATGATGCTTTGACACACGCTTTATACAGCACATACAGTATTGCACACTCACACACACCCCTCTGTGGACAAAGGCAGCGGAGGAACAGGTTTAGAATATCAAGAGCAGGCTGAAGGTTAAAGCATTTAATCAAATCCTGTCCACGGACCACTGTCTCGAAACGGTGGTATTGAAAGGGTGATTTTAATCCAGCTCAACATGTTATGTTCTACTTATACATTTAAGATAGATTTAAGCTTTTTTCATGTTTTACTGAATGTATAAAGCTTCATATTAAGTGTCTCTATTGCTCCAGAATGGTTTTTTTTAGTCGATCTCTGAGGTCCCTCTAGAGCTCATATCATTGGCTTAATATCAGAAAAATCAATGTGATTGTAGGTTTAACCTCCATTGTAAAACTATCAGCGTTTATATGTTTACAGTGATTGGCATTGTCTCCACTGGGACTTAACCCTTAAAGACCTAGAACCGTTTTTGTGGCGACTTTCAAATTGATTTTTCTCTTCTCTATTTAACCTTCCCCAAGTGATGTATCATGATTTATTAGAACATTATCCTCCGCATTTTACTTGGTTTTTTTTTTGTTTTGTTTTTTTTTTTAGTGAAGAGCAAGTATGTTCCTGTGTTTAAACTACTGTCATGTAGATGTTCATGAAAGCTCAAATGTTACTGTACACAAAACAGTGAAAACTGAAGAAAAAGTGACTTTTTCAGCAAAATAAATCATCACCTGTACATAAAACAAGCTTCATTTGTGAAAACACCTGGATTTTAGTGGCTGTCGTGGAACACGATGGTGTTTATATTATACTCTGAACATCCAAAAACGACACATCTGAAAAAGCAGATGAATTACATAACCCTTAAAGACCCAAACATCCACCACCGACCAAAAGCATCTACTGTTTAATACCTGTTGATCCACTAATCTTATCGATACATGTCAATAATTGGTGTAAAATACAGTTTGTCATCTTTTCATGGTCATCAGCTATGACCCATTTGGATGTTGAGAGGCTTTGTAGTTACCGTGGAAATGCCCTCATCTTCTACAGCATTGATTCAGTGAATGGAGATGCTTGGTTTATGCTTAATTCATGATATAGTTTACTAAAAAAAGTCACTTTTTCTTCAGATTTTCTCTGTTTTTCATGTAATAACCCTCAACCTAACCTGAGCTTTTATGAACATTTTCAGAATCAGTAAATTAAATATAGGAAAATATCTGATTTATACTGATAAAATGCAAAATACAGACAATATTATAATAAATGAGAAAATTCCATTGGGAACTGCCATAAAAGTGAAGCTGGGTCTTTATGGGTTAAATATATTGGTGGGATTAGTGGTTCAGACGTTATTCAACTTTTTACATGAGTAGATGCTTATGGTCGTCAGTGGCCGTTTACGTGGTTTAGGGTTAAACTCTTTCAGTCTAATTTATTGACCTGTCAGGAGTGCGTTACCGCCATGTGTGGCACGATTAGCATGAGCTTTTCCTGACGACGAGGTGCTACATCACAGCTCTTAGACACACAAATGATCATTGCTTCTTCAAAAATAAGTGCACTTGTTGACATTTATTTGATTCTGATTAAGGAGCCGCCTGAAAACCTTGGCTGATTTTCCTTCTCCAGGTGACAGAAGCAGCCTCACCGCCTACGCTGTTTATGCTAATCCTCAAATGTCAACAGCAGTAGGCGTCACATACTCAAGTGTGGCTGCTGACACTGAACGCATCCTCACAATGTGTGATGACTTTCTGCGCCATTAACAAAGCGTCCGGTATCACTCGTGGCTCTCAGGTCAAGAAAAGTGACAGTGTGTGAAAATGAGCTGAATGGGTCGGGGTGAGAGGGTGAGGCCGCCGGTGTGTGATCTATATAAAGAGAAGGCGTTGAAAGCCTCCCTCCCGCCTTCCCTGCACTGTCAAATAAAATGCTGCTGTTGATGACTTAACGGCAGATGTCAGCGGTGTCACCTCAGCATAGTGTGTACAGAGGTCAGAATTAGCTGAGTTATTGTTATCCGCTATTGTTGAAAACCTCAGCTCCTCTCGGGTTCTGATGCGAGCAGACGTCGCTGCTACAGTAGCTGACAGTGGAGCAGCTCAGGCGTTGGCCGAGAGCCGGGATCAGACGCCTATAAATAGAACCGTACAATGGACGTGGACAAATGGTTGTTTCACTGGAAGCCTTGAGTGCAAGTGTTGAGTAGAAAGAACAAGGAAACAGGCCTCGGATGGCTTTAGAGCAGGGGTGTCAAACGTAAGGCCCGTGGGCCAAAACCGGCCCGCCAAAGGGTCCGATTCGGCCCCGTGGGATGAATATTTAAGGTGATGAATTTAAACTGAAGATATTAACAGTCGAGAGTGCCCTCTGCCTTTTCTTTGGTTCTTCATTGTTTTCCTCCTCTGCCGCCCCTCAGCCACGACTCTTCTTTTGTAAGTTTACTTGAAGTTTGTTTGTTTTGTAAAGAAGTTAGTTTGTAATTTTGCAGTTGCTGTGACCTCTTTTGCCGCGTCACTACTACGTGGTACCGGCTCAACTCGACTCGGCCTGTTTGCATTTCCTACCTGTAATCTGGTACCCGGTACTACTTTTTTAGTGTCTGCTCGGCCGAGGTTCCAAAACGGGTGAAGCGATACTAAAATGTGATGTGTAAACACTGCGGACCACTGATTGGTCAGAAAGTTGTGTCTGCGTCATCAGTGCGCGGCCCGCCTTTCTTAACAAGATTCGGAAGTTAAGAGTTAAAGTACCTGTGGGCTAAATCCACGATGACAGCCCGCAAAATGACACTGTGGTCAGTCGAGGAGGTTTAGACATTTCTGTTCTTGGTGGCCGATGAAAAGCATGAGCTTGACGGGGCAACACGCAACAAACGAGTTTATCAGCAACTCTCAGAGCAGAGGCCAGTACGCGGTTACCAAAGGACCTTCATGCAATGCCAGGAGAAGCATAGCGTTGCTATGACGACCAGGTACCTTAAAGTTGGTACTATCCTGTAATGGAAACGGCCTCCAGGAATAGTACCTGGCACCTGAGTCGAGTCAAGCTGGTTAACATGACTTTTGACTTGTCATGACCTTTTTGATTTGGCATAAAAGACATATCGAGAAGAAAACGAGGCTTACGCTGTCGGGGGCTGACGGCAGGGGTATATCCCCAAAATCCCCCCAATCCTCTGCTGTATATAAATCTAGCCACAATAATTGTTACACAATATGAACTCAATTTGAGCTACATGGACCTGACAGTGGCAGAATAATGGCCAGAGAACCAACCCCCCCCCACCCCAAAACTCCACCTAGTGAATGAAGACGACACCATATGAACTCTGGATGGTAAACAAAAAATGGACATTTGGAAGACGATCAATATGAGCCAAATTTTATCTCAATCGGCCTATTATTGCTTGATTTATGTCCAAAAAACTGATTTTCAACTAAAGCGCCCCCATGTGGATGACTTCTAATACTCATAGAGAAGCTGAACTTGTTAGGGTTCTTCCACTAGGGGTCCCCATGTTGGTTATCAAGGGTGAAGAAATCCAAACAAATCTGTCCTAGTTGTCACCAAAACACCAAGGAGATCAGGTGTTCAGCGGCGGCGTTCAGAGTAAAACCATTATATCTCGAAACTCGATTTCAGGGATATAATGACAGAATGATATGGAAATTATGTAAAAGATGCAAAACATGACACAAAAACAGACTTTAAGAGACTATTTTAACAGTGAATGTGGATGTAGAAAATAGTTCATGAGTTTCATTCAGTTAAAATACTCTTAAAATCTTTTTTTATGCCATGTTTTGACGTGTTCTTTTACATTTTCATCTTGTTGCATCATTTTTGTCTTGGTACGTCTTCTATGCCAAATCTAAAAGACCAAGGAAAAGTAATTATTTACATTAACTTGTTTACAAAAGAAGCAAACTTCCAACTACTTGAAACTGATTAATCATTTTAGTGGTTTGTCAAACAAAGTAAAAAATGTGACAAATATAGGGTTTCCAAATTTCTTTTTACCCAGTTCTCTTGCCCTTTTTGTCTTAGGTGTCTGATTAAAACTGTTTTTATTATGTGTCTGAAAAAAGCTGAAGATGTCACTTTGACTTGTAAGAAACATTATTTGTACGAACCTTTGATAGAACAGTCAAATGAAAAGAAACTGATACATAAGTTGAGAATCTGAATATTCCTTGTTGCAGCCTTTAAGAAGTTCCCCCAAAACAAAACAAACCAGTGAAAGACAATGGTTATAATATTTAATATTCTGTGACAAAATCTCTACAGGGAACGCTATTAAAACATTTGTTAGCAGACATCAATATCATATCCAGCGTTACAGCATTATGATTCAGGATCATGTGAAAAGAAATTCAAAGTGAAAAGAAAAAGAAAAGAAAATGGAAAACCCTTTTAGAGACCAGTAGAAAACTTGTGCAATCTGTAGCACTAGGTGCTTTGTTGAACAACCAGTAAATTAGCTCCTGCTTGGCTTTAATACATTCAGGAAGATTTTACAAGTAAAACTGTGACTTCAGAAAGCTGAAGAAACATCTTCCTATTGAGTGCCCTACAGCCAGCAGACACAATGGGCAAGTTAAAGGACGGCATCTCCTCTTTTTAGATTGTATATGTGAACTAGAAATAAAACCCACAAAAATATAACATTTTCATTGAGTAGAATATACATGAATAAAATCATATAGTAATGTGGATGGATTTTAGCATCTTTGACTTAGTGTTTAACTTGCCAAAAGTGTCTTACCAAAAGAAAATAAAAGACTGAGTTATAATCAAATGAGTTTACTGTGCAAATAGGATTATTTAAGAGAAAGGACATGTTCTTTACGTGCTTCGTTGTTAAATTATGGAATTAAAATGGAACCCAAATGAGGCAGAAGCAGAACACAACACTCCGTTCCATTTCAGATATACTGTACATATCCATGCCATTTACGAATCAGGAAAACAAAAAAAAAACTTTTTTTTTTTTTTTAAATTATTTTCATCTTCACCTTGAACATTTTGGTTATATACAATATAAGGGACATGGTACAAAAAGTACTATGTTTTAAGCTTCAGACATGATCTTTTTTTTCCCTCGTCTCATATAATTCAGCATTGAGGTTTGCCTTTGACAGATGGAAGTGCATACACGAGTGGGATCCAGATACAATCACTCACTTGGTAAAGGACATTTGGACATATTAAAAGAATACTCATTAGACATTCAATAGAACACTTAATCACTTTTTCTTTAACAAAAATAGACATGGCTTATCCAGCCTTGAAATTCCTTCTGAATATATATAAAATTATGTCTTGTTTATTTACAGTCAGATAGCGTTCTGTAGGATTAGAAAGGTCCTGCTCCATTGCTGCTGGGGATTGTGGGTAGTGCAGTTTTAGTGTTGACCTACGAGAGGGCACACAATCATCAGCGGTGTGTGTTCTACAGGGGCGGGGACATTGATGTTTACTCAGATTTTGATTGAAATTTGGTGCTTTTGCTCCGGCCATGTACTGTCACCATAACTAATCAAAGCCTCGACAGGAGACTGAGATTAGAAGAGAATGATTGTAATTAGCTGATAATGATTGTGCTGACATGTCAGCGCAGGCCTGGAGCCACAAATACTTACAGTTCTGTCCTGCCCTGATCTGTTGCTACTGTAGACAGAGCTGAGTGTGAAAAGAAGCCAGCTGTATTTTATGTCAAACTCCTAAATACGGACATTCAGGTGTTTGTTTGTAAGATCCGGTTGCTACGGCTGTGCTTATCTATCGTAGACACTACTGTGTGGGGTTAACTAAAGCTAGCAAAACCCACACGCTCAACCCTAAGCTGTGAAGTCACATCCCAGAATTATACTATTGAAGAAATGAAATATATTTACTAATCCCTTCTCAGAGTAGAGATCAAATAGTTCAATGAACCCTGCTCAAAAAGTTGTTAATATGGCGTTTTGTTGACCTTTATTGACTGGAGTCAAGTGTTTGAGAGGAATAACCTGATTCTAATGACATCTACTCATTTGTCCTCTGCTCTCTCTGTTCTGACAGCTTCAGTTGTTTCCTTTGTTTGCAGTTTACGTGTCAGACAAAACAGACATGTGGCAGTGTTTCATCATGAGTTGGTGACATTTTCACTGGTTCTCCGTTCCCTCCTCCTGTCAGTGCTGGGTATGTGGCGCTGTGCCTCAAACAGATGACTGGTCCCACACCTGTAACAAAATATAAGTCTGTTCACACAGTTCACCTGCATTTGTATTCAGACTTATGGGTAATGGAGCATAATTTAAAGAGAAGTATCTCAGCAAATGAAACATACTGTGACACTGGGGCCTAAATCAGGGTTCGTACACATTTTTCAAGGTCAAATTCAAGCACTTTTAAGGGTAATTTTCAAATTTTTCCAGCACAGCACCTTAGCACTGGGGTAAAATACATATCAACATGAATATATATACTCATGATTATTGTTTTTCACTTTTTATCACAATGATGTACATTATATTATGCCATAAACATTTAAAAATATATTTCATAAGAGCAAAAAGTTTAGAAATTAAAGAACACAAAGTTTTATCCAAAAAAACAGAAACCATTTGGTGTTTTTCAGACACACTTGCACCAAGACAAAGATTAAAATAAAAATGTTCCCGGAGTCGACCTGAGAACACCTGGGAATTTTCTTTTTTGACAAAGTTTTATTTTTCTACATGTATCATCTCTCTGTAAGTAGCTTTGGCTTGCCATCTAACCTGGCAGAGTTAATATATTAAAAAGAAATAAATAAACCAGACATATAATTACAAGCACCTTCAAGAACTTAAACTAAAATTCAAGCACTTTCCAGACCTTGAAAACACATTAAAATTGAAGCATTTTCAAGCATCCGTATGAACCCTGCTAAATACATACTTGCTCCACTTCTTCTAACTGAAGCAGAATCAGAGGTGCATAAACAGCACAAATACAAAAGCAGACAGACCTTGTTGACAGGGTTTATAGGGGTCCTTCCAGAGCCAGTATGGAGCCGTTGGCGCTCTTCATAACGCCCTGGGGACCTCTCTCTGCGGACATCCATCATCCGGCCGGGAGAGCGGTCCATTCGCGGGTCTCCCATGGCCCTTCCGGGGGAGCGCTCCAACCGTGGGTCGGCCATGGCCCTGCCCGGAGAACCCACAATCCGGCTTTCCAGCATCCTGCCGGGGGACTTCTCTCTCTCCAGGGGACGGCTGGGGGACTTGTCACGACGAAACTCTGTGCGGGCCTCTCGGTACCTGTGTGGCGTTCCTGGATCTCCGTGTGCTAAGGGATTGGCTGCCAGCCTTTTGGAGATGTGCTCATTGTAGGAAGGAGGCCCGCGCTTGTTTGGGCTGTTAGGGGGGAAACCGAGGTGTGAAGAGGGGCACTGAGTGTTTGACAAAGGCAGAATACTGTTTGGTCCTGGGTCATGGGCTTGGCTGTGGGACTCTGATCGACTGTGTGAACAAGAGGCTTTATAATATTACTTAGTGATAATATTATCGTGTAGTAAAATCGCACATTGCAACTAACTAAACACCCTCACCATCCTCTATGGTGGCCAAAACAAACACAAAAAATTTGAGCCAGAGTTTAGTTTGGTCAATTTTGTGTTTTTATAAAAGCCCCGGTCCACATTCTAATATAGATACCAGCAACGCATCTTAATGCTGAATGTCATCCATGGTCAAACAAAAAACAAGAGTAATCTGTTCGAAACTACTGTAGAAACATAACAATGGGAGACTCTGGAGTTGACCCGCTCCATCTGTAGGTATAAACCACTTGTTCCAGGATAACAATAGCCTGATGATTCACAATATCAAAACAAAGTGAACGTACAGTATTGAAGCTAAAATTCAATTCCATATCTGCAGTTGGATCCTTTTATGTCCCCCCTAAATCTCATACACTGAACCTTTAAATAAGCTTGTCCTCTATTTTTATCATATATTTTGGAGAGAAAAGAATCACTGGCTCACAGAAACAATTAATGTTTAATAATGCCAATTTTCCAACTCTGAGAGAGAAAATAAAATAGTCCAGCATTAGTCTTTTCAGGAATTGACCAGTGTGATGACATAAAAGAAGGACGCCAGTCTTTATTACACAATTTACTTATTACATTTGACAAGAGACATTTTCAAGAGGAATATTTATCTAAAAACACATCTCTTAGGATTTGCTACAGATAAAAAATGAACTCCTCCTCCTGCAAAGAACAAAATGTAGCTGTTACTCTCCTGTTTCACAATCAGACTGGACAACATTTTACTACAACCACCACCTGTGGATGTCAACCTGTGTCCCTCAGTACCAGCCAATCCCAGTGACCCTTTAACACCAGTGTGAGTGGGATACCACAGGACTGTGTGTTTTCATCTCTACTAGCGCCGCGAGTAACTGTGAGAACAGCCTCTGCACTGGAAAAGACAAGCAAACCTGATCTAAAAATAAATGAGTGAATAAGACATTTGACAGATGAAATGAATAATTAAACAAATAAAATGCTCATTCTTTCATTCATTCTAAATCGGTTCTTCTTACTGCTTCTTCTTTTATAAAACTAAAAGAAAAATTCCAATGCATCTCTTTTACTGTAGGAAAACTGCTACAAGTAGATTTATTTTCTAATAGCTGTTTAACAGGATTATATACACACATCTACATCTAATAGCGCAAATCTAAGTTAAGCAGATAGAAAAATTAAACACATCAAACTGGTTCATTTCATTATTGGAAAATCAAATTCTGCTGGAGGAACATTACTGAAGTGAAAGTAAAACATTAAATAATGTGAAAATTAAGTGACAGGATTATGGCTTGGGATTTCACTTATTTTCCGCTTACTGTGCATGATTTCCATTCACTCGCTCACTCCTTCATTCATAGCAGTGTTTTCTTCCCGTGCAGTACTATTATATAGTTTTATATCATAACTGTATGTACAGAAGTGTCAGTGTGAAGTGTGAGGTCTAAAAATAGTCTATAGAAAAGTTCTCACCTGCGTCCAGAGCTGTTACGCTGCAGGTCTCCTCCCTCTTGGCTCTGGACCAGGTTGCCTTTGCAGCAGATGACCCGCAGTTTGTTTTGGTAGGATGAGGCCAGGTAGATGGCTCCAGAGGAAATGGCTGGGCCAAGGTAACGTGGGTTTGGGATGTCCAGGTGAGCGTAGGAGTGTGGTCTGGAAAGAGAGTAGAACAAACCATTGTATAGATATTGACAACTATGACCAGGGGTTCTGAGTTGAGACAACACAGGAGTTAACGTTTCCCGCTCTGGGTCTAGTGGCATGATTCTGAAAAGTGTGAAAAGGTCAACAAGAGGCCGTGAGGGTGTGATATATGAAACAGGATTAGTTCAGACACATCCCCAGGACAGAGTTACAAGACATGTATGCAGAACCATATGAGGATCTGAATGGGTTAGTTTGGACTTTGGTCCTGCTTCACCACCTACAAAAAAGCAACCCTAAAACATTTCACACTTTTCCTCGTCACACAGTCCATTCTGAGAGACCTGAAGTCTGAGAAAACTACCAAAATTCCCCGACAAAAGAGCAGCTCAGCACGTGTTGTTGTGAACTCTCTCTATTTTAATACATTATTACAACTTCAAATTGATCAAAAAATAACCTATTCTAATCTATTTGTATCATCACCAGTACTGATGTGTTTGATCACAATTAAGTCTGGCTCAGAAATATGTTTTAGTGTTTAGTATCACATTAAAAGACCTTTACTTTTTGAATTACATTATGTGACACCCCTATAACTAATATCACCCATAAAAACATGATGCACTATTTGAAAAAGTTGAAGACCTAAGAAAATCTTACCCGAGGGCAGCGTGTCCCTGAATCTCAATAACATCCAATGAGTTGAAATAGGTCACAAACAGGTAAGGCTCTCTGTAGGCTGAAATGACAAAAAATGGTTTGGTTTCATATAAATATACACTAAAATTATATACAGCACATGTTAAAATAAAGCCTTCTTTGCACTAACCAAATGAAAGAGGGAGTCGGCTCCATTTGATGTCATCGTTTCTACTCCTACGTCCATATGCGTCCACAAACACACCAAACTCTGCAAGAATGAACATTGTAAAACTTAAATGTTGAGGGAAAAAAAAAACAAACTTAAACAATAATGTCATCAACTGAATGGGAAATGCATGTGAGTAAAACCTCTGAAAACAGATATGATCCCTGATACATTAGCTGAACTGTTCACACTGCACGCTTTACACGTGTAGAAAATAAACACTGTACCATGGAAACAGAGCAGGTACTCATCCTTCTGTGGAGCCGTGGTGACCTGGATGATGGAAATGGGAAAACTGTGGGAGGACGCGGCGAAGACAGCTGAAGCTAGCGTCACGTCGTTTTTATCCAGGAACTCTGTAGAAGACAGTCACATCAGTTAATCGACTTGGATACGCCTTAAACCAAACGCCACCTGGTCGACTAGAATCATATCTATCATCTATCAATGCAGAATCTGTTAAAGCCTGCAAATAATTCAGGGTTTCTACATGTTTCTACAAGTTAAGTTTAAAACTTTTGAAGACTACTTTAATGCCTATTTCACAGCCATACTGGCAAAAATGTGTGACTCCTAGAATTTTGGAAAATGTATTTATTTACTCCAATGCCTTGATTCCCACCGTTCGGAGTCATTTCTCACCAGGGGCTGCAAATTTAGTGATATTTGGCCCTTAATTTTAATATAAATTGCTGGGTTGGAACTGAGTTGACTAACGTTACTTTCTTTGCAGTTTGGACATTTCCCAGACACATTTAAACACAATACAGCAAGCAAGTTTAAGGCAACTTAACTTAAGACCTACCATATCAAATTTAATACCTTTTAAACACTTTTTAAAGCATTAAATGCAGATTTGTAAATTCAAGACTTCTAAGACTTTTTAAGACCCCACGGGAACCCTGTAAATCAAAACAGAGGGTGACCAACCTTCCAACACATACTGCTTCATCTCAATCTCATAAAATTTGTTTGTGCCGATAATAATACTGTAGCCGGTGAAGTGGATGCAGCTACAAGGCTCTGATGTCTCAATTTCCTGAAAATAAAAACAGAGGTCAAATTGATGAACAATGTCACTACGAAACAGTAAAAATTTGCAACACATGGCTAAATTTGAAGATGCTCACCTTTCTAATGCAGAACTTGTTGAGGCTCTCATTAAGTCGCAGAATAGTGATTTTATTGGGCATAGCGGCACAAATACAGGTCCCGTTGTCAATCTGTAAAGGAGAAATAACACTAATCAGGACAGTGTTAAAGATCTGCAGTCAGACGGTAAACTGCTACACAATAACGGGGATCTGAAATTAGACTGAATCTTTTCGATTCTGGAATGAGCCACTTCCATATGTGGTCCTAGATCTGATCTTTTGTAATATGAACTCAGTCAGAGCGGTCACATCACAAATAATGTGATTCTTACGTAACTATTCTGAGACTCATCACAGCTCTGTAATGGATAGATAAAGTACATCAAATGAGCACTACCTCCAACATGTACTGCAATAAAATGACACATATAATGGAATACAACGATAATAAGAGCCCGAAACCATCATGTATATCAGGGACCATTTCACTGCACAATGACCTCTTGATAGTAAATATTTGCACTTAAAAGAGTTAAAATGGGCAATTTCCACTTTTAGTAGAGTATTTTCACTGTGCACTATTAGTGCTTTAAATTAAGGTAAAGATTACTGTGGTTTTGCAGATGAGGTTCAGATCACATTAACCCTTTATCAGGCAAGTGACTATATTTGGTCATTTCTGCATGCATTACAAGACAGTGAATCCACAATCTCAGGTTCAGTGTGGTCTACAGGGTCTGTAAGGCCCACCTCTGCATGACCAATGAGTGTACCTGCTTTATTAGGTACCATGTAATGGTACTATTATAAGGAATGAGGTTCTGAAATACACGTTACTTCTTGGATTTTTTTATTTTTTTTGTCACTAATGGAAAGAAACCAAATATGGTAACTTCATTAACCTTGATTTTCTACATAAAAATACAAAATTTTGAAAAATGTCACAAAAGTAATAGTCTTGTTATGTCCTCCAATAACACACTAAGGTTGAAATTTTGAATTTCTATGAGTGAACTATAAAAGGGTTAAACACATTATAAAACACAAACAAATAAAAGATAATAAAAAAATGTAAATAAAAATTGACAAAACCAAAAAATCAGTTCTGAGCAGTAACTCAGAATTAAGGCTGGCAGTGTGTAAACATAGTCTTTGTTATTAACTGTCATTAACTCTGACTAAAAGTAAATGATTCTGATTTGTATGTTAGTATCTTTAGCTTAACTTACTTTTCCAGAGGAGAACAAGTGGCATCCTTTGACTGTTTCAAAGATGAAGGGGTTGAGGTCTGGCTGAGCTGGGAGATGGGACTGCGACAAAGACTGCTTCACCTTCTTGATTTCCACCAAACACAGAGCTCTCTCCTCTCCTGTGGACAGTGAACATGCTATGCATAATCAAAGACACTGAGGTTTTGGAGTTCTTATTGTTGACGTTCATGCATTAAAAGAATAGAATAGAAGAATATGAGTTTCCATTCATGCAGCGTTACTATAAATTCTTAGTAAACAAGGTCCATGAGGTACTGCATTGCATAGTCTCACTGTCATAAACTGACCAGTGATCATCAGCAGTTTATCAAGCTCCTTCAGGATCTGGATCTGAAAGACCGATGTTAAGCCGGGGATGTGGGTCAGGGAGTTCTTTATGACGTTCAGGGCATATAAACCCTCCTCGGAGCCGACCAACACAATCTGAGGCAAAGGATGAAGAAAAGGACAGAAAAGGAAAAGCTTTCAGAGATGTACTTCAACCAGGAGGATCACTTATCAGGTTCCCGTCTTTGTGCTTTTGTGACCGGTTTACATTCTCATACCTGGTCTGTGAGCGGCAGAGTGCAGTTGATATCCAAGCGGTCGTCACCCTCCAGTTTCAGTAGTGAGTTGCCCAGAAGTTTCTGTAAAGACAAGGGAGAAGAAGAGAGACATGGCACGAGAGAAGGGGATGAGTTAGGGCAATTATCAGCAGAATTGTGCTTGAAAGCAAAAGAAGCTGGCCCAGCAAGGATGACAGCCAGAGAGCCTTCACAAAATAAACAAAGGCAGAAAACAAAACCCTGCTGAATCAATCGTACAATATTAATCAGAATTCACATGGATATCTGCATCAGCTAATATGTGTCCTCTGTAGATGAAGTGAGAGAAATGCTTTGTTTTTCACCGTTATGGTCTGATTTCTTTTGCTCTAGAGTTCCAGCACCAGGTACCCAAATCTACTTAAATGTAAACACTTGTATAAATTCTAATTCCTTGTGTTTGAAATAAATAAAACTATATGTTTTATTGTATTTTTGCACAAACATTAGTAGAACATTGCTCAACTACCTTCAATTAACGAAAAAGATTATCTGACACTAATCAAATTAAACAAAAAAAATCCAATCTTTCTGTATTTCTCACTTTTGCATATGGCATGCAAGGCAAATTACTTTTTCACTTCACTAAATGTCTAGAAGAACATAAAGTATTAAATTAATTTCAAATAAAGCTCATCATTGGAAAGGCCTCTGTTTTCTTTTACATCCTACCACAGCCTGCATTATGGATTTTGTTTATTGTAAGAACAATATGAAAATTTCCCTGTGCATTCAGCAAAGTCAACAATAAAATGATTTGGAGTTTGGCATGACCGTTCTGGAGTAGCCTGCACAGAGCCCTGACCTCAACCCCATCCAACACCTTGGGGAAAAAACCAACTGCAGAGCTATAATGTCTCAACATTTGCCTGAATGTCCACATTCTGTCGGTCATGTAGTGCATTCTGCCGCAAGGCAAAAAGTTGCTGCATATTGATTTTTTTATGAATAAATTGAACAGGCATTACAGAAGTAGTGGCAAAACATTTTTTAGAAAATGCTGACACACAGTTTAGAGAACATGTAATAATTTCCAAGGGACATTTATCACAGAATGTAAGAGGAGTGATAACTGCATTTGAAACAGCAGTTAACTCACAAACATCCAGAGCAAAAGTCTGCAAGCTAAGGCTAAACTCAGGCTGCTACACTACGGGAGTGTGTGCCTTTGTGTTTTAGTGACAGGGCTAAAGCAGAGCATGGATTTTGCAGAAGCATGCATGACATTGCATATGACACCAGGCCAAAGGTGCACAGCACCACCCATTCACATCCATGAACTATGTATATGCTTCATTTGATGTGTATGTTTGGCTACTGAATGTGGTTTCTAAAAGGGAACATTTCAGTAACTCATCCTGCGACAGGGCTCACACACTTGCATCCGTGTTGTATGCATAGATGTGTACAACTACTGCATGCTCAGTCGGTCGGCTGACTGAAGCCCAAGCATTCGTGCAGCTACTTACTGTACCTGAACCAGAAGGGATAGGTTCTTCTGTCTTTTAGAAACACCTGCCTATAATATGATCCACACAACCAAGTTGGATGGAGATACACACACACAATATAATCACATTAACAAAGACGATGAAAACACATAAATAGAAGACGTGGATGTTGAGAACATGCAGAGAGAGAAAGAAGAGGGAGGGGGAGAAAAAGAAGTGAAGGCACTGGCTGATGTTTAATGGGAGCATTCAGTATATTCAACTGGTTTTCAAACCAAACAGTACAAGCCAGCCTTGGTTTAAGTTACTTGTGACACAAGCCTGACAATCAAGCTTGTTTTGTCTTAAGGAGATTTCCGGCTGTTGTGAGTCTTTGACTGGCCAAAGCAAACTAAAACCAGTCAAAGCTAACACAAGCCTGCAGGACATACATACAGTGTACACATAACATAGACTTACAGCATCAGCATCCACTTTGTCTTTAGAACCACGGCTACCGGCCACCACAGACTCCAGTACAGCCACCCAGCGCTGTTTGTCAGGGAAACTGGGAGCCATGAAGTAGAGGGACTGACCAGGCCAGCAGGTGGTGTGGGGATGTGACTCCAGCTTTAACACGTAAGGGATGTCTGTGTACAGACACAAAAATATAGATTAGTTGACGGAAAAAAATCAGCAGGGAGCTGCACTGTAAACATTCTGCTTATTTTGGGATTAAGGGATCCACATACAAAAGGCATGAGGGTCCAAACTGAAATCTGTAGAGACAGTGATACACTTAGTAGTAGCAGCAGGATTAGGTGGTATTGATCCCGTACCTGATTTGGCGGTGTTGATAAGCTCAGAAGCTCCAACAGCACCATGAACAGTCACCTCTCCATCAGGCAAACACAGTTCAAACTCCTCCTCAGCCTTAATACAGTCTGCAGAAAAAAGCAACATGGTTTAGTATGTAACACACTGGTCCAGACAGTAGCATCAAAAGAAGTCATCAAGAGCTAAATGAATGCATTTCTTGCCACTATGCTGTTAGTTCCTTTCAACTTGCCCAGTAAAAAGTAGTCACTCAAAACAGTCCACTGAAAGGGAATTCAATAGGATAAGCTTAGCTTTATTCATATGCTTAAAGACATGTGTTCACTTCACATAATGTGAATGTTGGCTTCATAAGAGGGAAATCTAAACATCGAAATGAAAAATGAAATAACTTATTAATTCCTTCATTCATTCATGGATTTCTCCAAATTTAAACATAAATGAAACACTCGCTATGGTCTGTATTGACAAAATCAACAAAATACATAACAAAGGTCTAGTAGTTTTTACACATTTTAACTTATAAATGCTACAGATGGTGGGTTTAAAGGAGTTTTCATTTACTACTGAAAATATATTTAAAAGCTGACCTTCTCTGGGCTCACTGTCATAGATTGACACTTTAGTTCCATCCAGGACCACGTATTTCCTCTCCCAGCCCTGCTGGCCACGTTTTCCATTTCTGTGAGAGCAAACACATATAGTACAAACAATTTTAAATATAAGACATACTTCATATGATGGAGAACTGAAGAAGTGATGTAAATACCTGGGCTGCTTCATCCATCCCTCCAAGCGAACATGTCCACTAGCCTCTTTGACCTGCAGTGCAGGTGAGTTTGCCTTTTCTCGGCACAAAGCCTCTGAAAAGTGAGTGGCATACTCAGCTGGCAGGCCGCAGGTGGCTGGAAGGCATGGCGAGCATTTTGGATGACACAGGGTGTGGCACTCTACAATAAAACAATATAGTACAGTAAAAAATAATAATATAAGAAACATTTTAATATGGTTGAGCAGTTGAATTTCTCAGATTTAGGCTACAGTGCAGGAAACAAACCTAGACAAGTGGCAGCCTGTCGTCCAAAATGCACAGTGTCCAGGCAGACGGCACACTTGGCAGCTCTCATGTTAAGGCCCACAGTGAAACGATGAGGGATGTTGTGGTGCATTCTCTCTTTCACACGTCGCCCAAACTCTGTAATACAAACCAGGCAAAAGAATTCAGGCAAGGATGACAGTTACTGACACAAGAAAAATGTTAAACAAAAACACTCCCTTATAGGCTTAGTCATTTCAGAAACCAGCTTCCTTAGATTCTGTTTCTTCAAGGGTCATGGAGCAATTTAATGAATGAATGAAATATTTTTAATTGCAGAAATATACATAAACTTAAATGGTTCATCAGAACCCAATCATGCATTGCATGGGCTACATGAAAACATTTTGGGTGAAACACAACCTTATGCTATCCAAAGTATGACTCCAGAAATGTGGCAAAAAAGAAAAAACAAAAACACTTTGGCCACTTTTGGTTTGAGCAGACAAGTATGACCAGTACATGTATACACATAACATGCATGCAAATGAGGACATGCATGTTTGAGAGCTCATTCTGATCAGGGTGACATCTAACTTACTTTCGAAGGTGACCCTCCTCTTTTCTGTGAGGTACAAGGGGAAAGAGACAGAAAGGAAAAAGCAATCGACAGATAACAACTGAGTGAAAGTGAAAAAACAAAGACAATCAGGGCCTGAATCACAAAACTAGAGACAGACTCTAATCCAAATATATTTTTTTATACATGAAAGTGAATGTTATGACATCATAAGTAATGAATCTAAGGTTGGAATGGTCACTGGATTATACTGCTGTCCAAAAATATTTCATGTGAATGTACTCTTCACTCACACTTTGTGTCCTTGGGTGATATTTTGTTATTTCTCACTCATTCGTAGAGCTTATGGGAAAATGGAGCTGTTTGCACATTATGAAAACATTCCCTGAACTGGTGATGCAGCTTGCAAATATGCAGCATAGGTGCAGTTTCCATGGTGATGAACCCATGAAAAATTCAGGTAGGCTTTGTGAGACTGGGAAGCCTGTATTGAAACAAACACCTTCATTATAAACTGGTCCTACTTTGTGAGACAGGCCCAAGCAGAATTATCAAGTTAGCTGGACAAAAACACAATGAGTCGCACCCAAAACATCCATTCATTTCAGTCCATGTTCCTGGGTTAGAGTGGGACCCAGGTTTAACATGTACTGAACACAGTTATCCAACTTTATAATCCTGCTTTGTGAGACAGACTATGTAAAGAACACACACTACAACAGACCACAAAATAACCAAACAGGGAGTCAGTCTATTATGACAGATAGCATAATGGTGAACACAGCTGTCAGGAAAACAGTACAGCTTTACAGTTTCAGAAAAAAAAAAAAATCCAACATTTTAATCAAGGCTGTCAGAGTCTAGCTGTGTGTGTCTCTTAGCCAGTGTGTGTGTGTGTGTGTTTGGGAGTGACTAACCTTCGGGTGTGGAGGTCTCTTTACAGCGAGTTGAGGGGTTGAGCAGGCTGCTGGGGTTGGGCTGATGCTCAGGGGATTTGACAATGGCAGACATGAGGATTTGATGTCGAGCCTGGGCTGGTGTGGAAGGAGCTACGTGTTCCTGGGCTTTGAAATGAGCCGCTATATCACCAGGGACAAATTCAACAATAAACAACATTGAAATGCATCTCACTGGATGTGGCAGATGTCAGTAATGGAGAAAGACAGAACCATGGAAAGATATCCATCAGATAAAGGAGAAGACACCCTGAAGCTGAATATTGGGGTGTCATTTCTACTTTAAAACAGGAGGTGTAAATATACAGTTTTAAATGAATAATTATGAATATCAAGGTTGTGGCAACACCTTTTTGACTCAGTCAACGACAAGTAAAACTCAGCTTCACATAATGGAAGCATGAATTTACAGAGTTTATTTATTAAGTCTTCCAGCAGGTGAAACAGAAAAGATTCATAAAACATATTAAAACAGGGACAGCACAACATAAAGTGAGGAAAACATAAAACAAAGTATGCTTTAGATTATCCTGTTAAGTTATAGAGTATAGGCACATACTTAATCATTATATTCTAAATTGATTTTTAAGGACCGATATGTCACAATCTCTGATAAATGCTAGCAGACTGTTCCAGATGTAAACGCTGATGGTCCAGATGCAGTTGTCCTCTTGCCACAGACCTAGTTTGTTGACCATCAAGTGTTTTTGTTTTATAAAACCAATAAGGGGGAGGAGTCAAATCACGTATAATATTAAAGACAAGAATCTGTAAATGCAGCTTAATGCAGTAGTTTATGTTTTGAGCATAGCATTTGTGACAGGTGTTTGGTTTCCTGTCAACACCCTGATGGTATACTACTTGTATAGGGTTAAGTGTTGTAGGAGAGTTGTTGCATTTTAACATATTGCGATATACAGTTTGGATTTTCTGGTAATTTGGTGGATTTGTGTTTCAAAATCTGAAACTTTATGTCAAAGTAACATAAGATAAAATATAGGAATTATTTAGTTTAATGCCAGAACTTACCTTCTTCTCTGAGGGACCGCAGCTCTATCCTCATCTTCTGCAGAGCCTCTTCCAGCTCTGCACACCTGGAGCGCTCTTTCTCTAAAGCCATTTTCATGTCACTGTACTGCATTGGAACTGTTGGTTGGGTCTGAGGAGCCAGTGCCCCATTGGTTGTGGTGCCTACATCCTCACGCCTTCGCCCGAAAATTCCCTGGGAATAGTCGACATTAGAACGATTCAATTTACTGATATTATTCTAGATTAGTATAAAACATGATCTGACTAAAAGCTGATTATTACTGTGATGTGATTTATGAACAGTTGAAGTCGTAACTATTTTTACACACTTTCTTTTTCTTGGTAGGCTGGTCCATTTTGGCCTGAAGGAAGTCGATGAGTTTGGTCTGCTGGGATATGGTTCCCTCCATCTTCACCTTCTCATGGGAGTATACAGCCTGGAGGAAGAGAAGTGGAGTCTCAGAGACGGAAGTACCTCAGACAACAACTTGTTAAAGAACACATGACTTAGGATTACTTTATTGTCTTAACCCCCTTGAGACACCTTATTATGGCAAAAACACTTGTCAACATCTCTCTTGAAATATCTAATTGGGACTCGTTTTCTCCCCAAAGACTTCAGTATTTTTGTCTAATTGCAAAGGTATTGCTTTAGGGACCTGTATATTTTCCAGCTGATATTCCAAATCAGTCCTCTCAGTCTTCAGCATATCGGTCTGGTCCAGGGCATCCTGAAGGCCTTGGGTCAGACGGAAAATGTGGCTTTTCTGCAGGTCCATCTGCTGCTGGAGCTTCCCTTGCTGTGAGCACACAATTACAGAGACACTTAGAAAAGGGAATCTGCTTTAAAACCTTTATGCATTTATAAATATGATTAACACAGCTAAAAGATGTGACCCAAGCAGAACATACAGATTTAATGAATTCATATTTCACTGTCTACCTCCTCCATGAGCCTCTGTTTCAGTTCTCTCTCAGTCTCGAGTTTCTGCTGTAAGCTGCGGGCGTTCATCTCCAGCATGGCATGCTTCTTTTCCAGATCATTGAGCTGCAAGGAGACTTCTACAGATTAAACATCATGGCTACATGTTGACTTCTACAAATACATCAAGGACTTTCTTTTCTAGAATCAAAACGGATAATGCCGGGGCAGGAATTGTTTTATTCTAAGAAAGTCATGGTACAACACTTGTGACTCACGGTGTCAGACAGGCTCTCTGCCTTCAGTCTCTGCTCTTTCAAAGCCTGCTGTAAGGCTAATATCTCAGCCTTGTGCTCCTTGACTGCAAGTTCCACTGCTTGGCGAGATTCAGTGCTGCGCTGGTCTGCACGAAGCCTGTGAACACCACCATTATAAATTTGTAATCATAACCGTTTAATGTATATTTGTATGGATGAATAATTACTAAAACTGTGCTCTTCAGATTGCTACCTATTCTGTTTTTCATTGTCCAACAGTCTCTGGAGATCTCTGGTGCGTCTCTCGGCTTGGCTTTTTTCATCTTCCAGGGCTCCTCTCCAAGCCTCCCACTGCCTCTCCTTCTCCAGCAGCTCATCATTTAGCGACTCCAGCTCCACTACCTGCTCCTCCAGCATGCTGCATGTGGTCTTCAGAGTCTCAATGTTCTAGGAGGATACAGAAAAGCACAGAGGTGGGAAGCAGCAAAGTAGAAATAATTTGCAAATTACTTAAATGGACTTTTTGCAAAAGCATGCTGAATAGCAATTTTATTAGAATGGTTTAATAGATATTAAATAATATATGTTTAATAATATAATAGATTTTTAATGTCAAGTGAAGTTCACTTAGGTTTGAGGAGAAACATTTGTAGAAATGACCTTAAAAAGCTGACTTTGTACTTAATACTTTTATACATTTCAGAGTCTGTATTTTTTTCACTTTTATCTGTATCTGTACTCCTACTTGAGTAAGGAATGTATGTTTATTCTGCCACACCTGCTGAAATAAGGAGCATCCCTTATAATATTTGGTAAAGTTAAGCACCCACGTGTTTTTTGCATCAACGTGCAGTTGTGGCTTATGTGTGAATTACCTGCTTCTGATTGTTGAGGTGCATCTCACGGTCGGCTACTTCCCTTCTCAGCCTGTCCACCTCCTGGCTGAGCTGCAGTTGGTCCTCCCTCTCATCTGATGCTTCATCAAGCTGTTTGGACAGGTAGAAGTTCTGGCGGTTCAGCTCAGCATTCTCCTGACTCAGTTGTGTAAGTTGCTCCTCCAGGTCGGTGATCACCTGATGCAACACAAACCGGCAGAAGTGTGAGCCTTGATAATGAAGTCAAGAGATATTTTATGGTTGTGTCATAAAAGCCATGGAATGAGAATAGCGTCTCAGCTTGGGTGCTGATTGTTAACACATTTAAGCAATGTGTAGTAACAGGTACTACCAAAGGACCACAACGAAGAAACATATTTAGCATGCAAAACAAAAGAAAGCACTGTCACTTTCTGTGAGTCACAGCATACGTTAAGTCAAACATGCATTCTTAGATGTTTTAGCTGCAAGTAAACTGCAGTCATGTAACTCATTTCAGCTCCATAATTCATTGAATTAAAAAGAGTAAAAACTGTGAAAACAACTGAGTCAAAAGAGTCTTTAAAAAAAAAGAGAAAAAAAAAAGTGAATAAAGACGCAAACAGGACTCTGGATAATATTGAAACATGGCTTGTAAAAGCAGTTTCGGTCTCTTGGCTAAAGACATGATTCAGAGTCTTGCTACATTAGGAGTCACACATGAATCACTGTGTACTCAAAGGTATTGCGAAGAAATGCAAGAGACAAAAAAAGACAAAAGGCTGTGTAGCACTTACTGAGCAGCTGTCTCTCAAGGCATCAAACTTGCGCTGAATTTCATCTCTGTGATTCTGTGGGAAACCCAAGAAAATCCCTTAAAATACAACCGTGTGTAACAGACAAAATGATGACGAATGACCTTTTACTGATACTGCTGTTTAAAACAGATGTATTAATAGCATTTCATCTAAATATAACATTTAAACTGAATGCGTGTGCTTTGTCAGTGCTTGGTCATGTTACCCTGAGGGCAGTGATCTCCTCCTCAGCTTCAGCAGTGGTCTCCTCCAGCTCAGTCTTCGCTTGTTGCAGCTGGCTCTCCAGAGCAAGACGTGCAGCCTGCAGGCTGCTAATCTGGGACTCGCGCTCCTGCAGTGAAAGTGTCAGCTCTGACACCTGTCTCTTGATCTCCAATTTCTCTTCTTCATGTTCGAGGCCCATCTACAACAGAGATATGAACAGGTGAATGTTGTGTGTATAAGGCAGTATAAATAAAACCTGAAACACACAATATTTGCAAGTCATTTCCTGTCCTTACTTAATCTGCTCAAAGTAGCAGATGATTTTTGTAAGGATATCAGGGCACTAGAAATTGGAGACAATCTCAAACTATAAACTAAGCCTTATTATAGGCTAAGCAAGGTCTTTAGTGATTTCTGATATGAATTTGACATTTGTAGATATTTCTGACATTAAATAAAGTACCATTGCTTTCAATAGATTATACCCAATTGTAAGCCCAACTAAGGCATTATAAAGAGATAAAGATTATAGAAGGATTCCATTTTTCATTAAACTTGAGTATTCCAGGTTGTATAAAAAGGACCAAAGGAGACTAATTACATGGTGAGGTATTACAGGAAAAATTCCTGCGCAAAAAAGAAGAACAAAAGGGAGGTGTAAGATATAAGACCTTTGAAATAAAACTTGTCATACCTTTTATGTCTTCAAAAATTCAATCATTTTTAAAAGGCTGCCTTTTATTCTTAGTATTGGTAACAAGCTCAGAAATGTTAATACAAACAAGAGTGCATTTAGTTGTGCTTAGTCTCCCTATTACAGAGATGAACAGACAATCTCATGTGAAACTACATATTTGAGAGAGAACAGTGCGTTTTTATGTGAGGGAGGTGGAAGGCCAGCAATTAGTGCCAATCTGTGCATCAAGTCTCAGTAGGGAAGTGAGTGTGGGGGTAGAAATATGACATCCAACCAGCAGGCTGTCCACCAGTAACATCGGCAGACAGCACACCAGGGGGTGAGCGCTCTCAAGCAGGAGAACGGGGCATCACGGCCCTCACTTATACCAGGACTTTCTTTTTATAGTGTAGTTTTGCATCAGATCGCATCATCTAGCGGATTTTGCAGTATATTTATAAGGATGGCGGAGAAACATTATATACAGAATATGCACCAGTTTATAGCTAATGAAAATGAAGTGTGTCTCAAATATCTTTTTTTTTTTTTTTTTTTTAACTCCAATGTATTCTCGCTACATTAAAATCAATCTCGTAGAAAAATGTAGTTCAAGGATCTCCATAGGTGCCAGACTGGGTTCAGAAAAGTAACCTCAAAGCTGGTAACTAAAGAATCTTTATGCAAAGCAGATGCTCAGGAATATTTCTACATGGTTAGCCATATTCCAGTTGATGTCAGTCAATAATAAAAAGGTGCTGAAAATAACAGCCATTAACTAAACATAAGCAATAAATACAGTAGCTTCTGTGCAGGTCCATCGGCAAACTGGTGGACATACCAATTACAGACCGACAGCCGTTAATTAGCAGTTTATCTGAAAGGGATCTGAGCTTCTTTACTTGGTGGCTGATCAGCTGCCTTAATCCCTGTTGTGGAAGGAGATGACGCAGGGCTACACAGTGAGCTTGTTAAAGTGAATTACTTAATCTTGAGCTGGGAGGTTTTGGGCTGTCTCTGTGCTTTCTGGTGCCTCACCTCCCGCAGCCGGCTCTCCAGCTCCATCAGTCGAGTCCTCTTCGTCTGCTCCTGCTGACTCATCTTCTCCAGGTGCTCTTCCAGCTTGGCGTTCTGGGCTTCAAGTTTGCCTGCCTGAGACTCCAAATAAAACTTCTGCTGCCGAAGCTCTGAGATCATCTCTTCTTGAGCTTTCCTAACAATGGCAGAAACACAGAAGCAAACTGTATTCCCTGTTTGAATGTTGTCATTGGAACATGTTCTAAATAGTGCATGTTTAAAACTGAAAACACTCCATGTTTTTAAGTATGGATATCAGCAGTCATCAGTAATGAGGCTAGGAACATGAATAAATTATATTTTCACTGACAAAGTCTTAAATCAATAGCAGTCCATACTAAGCTACAATACCAATTTTACTTGCTATGACAGTAATTCTCAGAAAAATGGTGAAAATTGTATATAGAACTGTTGATATTATGACTTGACCCCAAAGTTACATTAATAGGACCAACAAGTGCTTGCTTAAATTCTAAATTAATTAAATTTTTTTAAAATTTTATTCAGACCAGATCATGGAGATCAACTTGAATAAGAAAATGGTTCCTTAAACCCAAGTATGAGGAAATAACTTATGTTCCTTTGAGGTAAATGTTGTGAAAGTACATTTTCAATATTTTTTTTTTTTTACAGTTCCCGTTCCTAAAAGTATTATAACAGTTTACACATAAAGGATTATCCATGGTGCAAGGAGATGTGAATTAATGAAGCAACTGGAGACTGGAGGACACACAGTCTTAGTGTGGGTGTGGAAACTCATGAAAGCTCAATGTAGGCAGAAGGTCTTGTTAACTCACATATTCTTCTGGGTGTAGATGCTGCTGTTAGCAGCCAGCTTATTAGCCTCAGACAGTTCAGCGATGCGCTGCTCTAGGTTCTTCATTTTGGAGTCCATGGCATTAATGGTCTACAGGATGAGGGAAACAGCAATAAAATGGAATTCATATTCCAAAAGCAGGTTCAATGATGAGAAATTTACTCCCCTTAGGCTGAGAATCACATCCCACTAACATCCAGCAGCACTTTTTTTTTTTAGGGAATAGAACGTTATACTACTGTAAAATCCTATTAGAGCCCATTAAGGTGTTGCCTGGATCATCTACTGTCAATGTCAGATGACTGGCTCTAAAAGCTTCTTAACGGCTTCAATTCTACCACATTAACCAGATTAGGGATTGAGCCAAGGCTTTATAGCGTAACATGTATACTTCAATTTAATCAGTTATCCAATTGTATATGCCGATTCATGTAGCCGGTGTAACGTTACAGAGTAAGAAAATTAATTTAAAAACATCACAACAGACTAAAGCAGAAAAAATGAAAAGGTTTCAGATTTCAGGAACATGTTTCACCTATTGTCCTACAGAAAGGGAGGCATTAAACCTTACTGTTTACTTTACTATTCACATTGTGACTAAATGATTTCTTCAAATAACCTTTAGTAAGAAGTTTAACAATGAAGATGCTATCCTTTTCATCCTGTACTTGCTCATTACAGTGTTTAATTTGCCTGCAAAGCCAGAGCGGACATTAGTTATGCATAAAACAGTCTGTTTTATTTCCTTACTGCTTTCTGTTCACTGATCAGTTTGCAGTTTTCCCTCGACTCCTCCTCTTGCTGGGCCCTTCGGGCCTCGAGGCTCTCCTTGTCAGCTAGATCCGCCTTCATCTGGGCCTCCAGAACCTTGATGAGTAAGACCCATTGAAAATTAGACTAGCCAGTGTAGCACATTTACATAGTCAGTCATCTTTAGTCTGTTAAGTGATAAGACACTGATTTAAAAAGAAAGATAGAAAAAAAAATCATGACACGGTTGTAAATTAATGAGCTGCTGTTGAAGCAGTAATTAGTGTGGTGTCAAATCTCACAGTAAAACGTACGACAGCTCTTGCATACATCCATCATACTCCTGATTTAAAATGGCAGGACTGAGTAGAAAATATGACTGTCACAAATAATTCACTATTTTCAGATATGTGCACCTGAAAGAAAAAAAAACTTTAAAATGGTTCACCTTAATCTTGTCTTCATACAGCCTCTCTTTTTGAACCAGCTGGGTTTCCATTCTCTGAGCTGTTGACTGGGCATCCCTTAGGTTTTCCTCAAGTTCCTGGAGTGAATAAAATTACAAGCATGATTAGAGAAATTTGACACAATGCAGTAACCACAAAACACATGTAAGTAGTCCAGTGAAGCTTCCACAACATATATAAACAGTTGATGGAGCTAATACATGACCAAACAATGAATAAAAAAAACAGAATAAAAGGTTTTAAAGTCTACTCTATCTGTTACAAGATGCCATAAAAACAAAGAAACTTGCTTGAAAGAGCTGGAAATCCACAAGACGAGTGAAGCGGGTTCTATTCATCCTGGCAGATCACGTGTGCAAAAGGTTCGTGTGTATATTAAAAGTAGGTGACCAGCAGCTGTTTGCAAAACCTCAGCCACAAAGGAGCTCTCTAAAAAGAACTGTTTGTAGTATAGAGAGTGCTGTATGTTCTGAGGTGGGGGGCAGTGGGTGAAATTAGGGGTGGAGAGTATTAGCAAGCCTTATCTGTAGCTCTCTCACCAGGATCTTTTCAGCCATCTGCTGGATCTGCTGGGATTTGGTCTGAATGTCATCCTTCAGCTTATTCTCCCGCCGCTCAACCATCTCCAGCCTCTTTACCTGGTTCTCCAGGGTCTTCCTGCCCTCCTGCTTAGACAACAAAAATGGCAGAATTAGAGTTTTCACTGCGCAAGAGTGATTTGCATGAGTGTGGTCTAATTACTGCATTTAACAAGAAGACCTATAGGCATCGTGAATTTGAGGTGCTGGGTTTAGTCTGGTACCTCTGTCTCTCTCAGGCGGCGTTTGAGTGTGTCACTAGAGTCGGTTTTGCCTCGTAGACGCTCCAGATCTCGTTCCAGCCGCTCTTTGGCCTGCCGGACATTCTGCAGCAGTTCAGTTGCTTCTGTGCTCGCTTTCACTGCCTGGGGAGGATCAGAGGGTCAAAGGCTGTTAATGCAACCAAAGACAAAGCTCCAGATACCTTTGAATAATTCTTACCAGGATAGAAAAAGGGAATGAACAGAGGACTGTGGTAAGCTGTTGGAAACTATATCAAGGCTGCAAAATGATGCCTGTGTACTACTTTACAAAAGTCTGATTTAGGTTCAAAGATGCAACCAATCACAAGGTTTATGGTACCGATTAAAAAGTACAACTAACCTCCCAAAAATATTTTTAATTAATCACACAATAAATACTAAGAACTACTACTAAAGAAATACTATTAACTCTTTTATTAATACTATTGTATTGGAGATAATTGCTAATTAGATTAATTTACCTTTGATAGTTTGTCCTGGAGCTCTTGGATTTTAATCTGCTGCTCAGAATTAGTCTGAAGAAACACAAAAGGCATTATCATACAGTAATTATATCTTAGTCATGTAGATGTACCTGATGAAGGATGATTAGCCTAATCTGTTACCTTTTCCAGTTTGGAAAGAAGCTCCTCCACCTCAGCCTTGCCCTGCTCTTTGGCCTGTAAGAAAAAAAAAAGAAAAAAAAAAAAAAACATAATAGAAATTGTACAATGTGATGCAAATCTGCTCCAAGAATCAAGTGCCTCTGCATGTTTTCCTTGGAAAACAAGCGGTTAATATGTGTTTTAAGGACAACAAGTGGATCCTTTTCCTGGGACATGACCCACATTTCATTTTGTTTTTTTCATGACCTAAAAGCACATCTGGCACAAACACACCTTCTGGATTCTCTGCTGGTATTCCACAGCTTTCCTTTTGAGTTCCTCACTTGTCTGTCTGGAGTCTCTAAGTTCAGCTTCATAGAGGTCGCTGCGGCGTCGGGCGGCAGACAGGTCCTCCTCCAGCTGTCTGATAGTCACTTGCATCTCCTCCAGCTGAGCATGGTATTCCTACAGTCATAGACAGCACACAATGTAACCAGTATGAAAAAACAAAACGAAAAACTGCCCACTAAAAATTATAGATGCAAGACTGATGTGGACATATTAGATCTCAATGTCACATTAATCCTAAACAATGTCCTACTATTTATTTTAGTTTTGTTATTTGTGTAAATCTTATACAGCAGTGGCACCGTGCTGTGTACTGAACCAAGCTGCTAAATGCATTGTGACGTCGCTATAATTTAGAGTTTGAAATCAGGCCAAGGACTTCAGGGCAGGCTGTGATCACACAAGCTGCAAACAAGTCACCATTTTCTTTTCTGTGAAGCAAAAAATATTCTTCACGTTTATGTAAAATCAAGCTACATACTGCAATTTAGCTACTGACAATATTTATAAGAAAACAAAAACCATATTTGTTTATCTAGTAAACAATGATTCAACTTGTATTACTTTGCAAAATGACTTAACATTAACAGTGTTTTAACAAAAAAAAACTACCAACTTGCTGTTTGCTGCTTTGTTTGTTTCAGTTAAAAAAAAAATTTACCATTGCTTTCATAGTTTTCTAAGGAAAATCAATTGGCAGGTTTGGTGACATTTATGTTTCTACAAGATAAAACAGCAACGGCTGTTCTGAACAGAAGGGGTCTGTTTGGAGCAGCCTGAGCAAAGGAACTGAACTGTTAGCATGAGCGGCAAGTGCTGCCAGTGCTATACAGAAGAAGATATACTTCACAGATCTGCTGACACTCATTTCATTGTGCAGTGATCTATGGAAACTGCAGTGCACTGCAGGAACGAATATTTATCACCAAAAGTGTCAAAATCAGAGATAACAACTCAAGGATTATCACTGAAGCTGTACTTGGCAACTTTGCACTACAGAGTTTCCAAGTTAAAGTTTGAGTAACTGCCTGAGTCTGTGAAAATCCAAGACAACATGTTACACTGTTACTTGTTTGTATACTGCGCATTTTGTGACATCTTATCTGATAAGATACACAACTACACACTTGGTTCTCAATAATGAGGGATATCCGTCTTTTCTGTCATAACTCTGATTTCATTTACAGTAAGTCAATGAGTTCAGCTTTGAGTCAAAATTGTGGATTAATAGAAATATAAACACTGTGAGTCATTCCCCTGAGGAGGGAAGTGAGTAAATCTCTTGCGTAAGGATAAAAGTCTCTATGTTTGTATCTTTAGGGATGCCATCTGCAGGGATGACCTTTATAACTGTTGAGGACAAGGGAGTCCTCAAAGGGGAAGCCCTGTCTGTATAACAGGGACACGCGATAAAGAACCAAAATCCTACGGCTGCATCCCAAACATCTTCAGCAACGAAAGTGAGATAGCACTGCAAAAAACAGCAGAAACCCTTCCAGTAAATTATACAATGGAAGCAGTTTTAAAGCATTTTTTTACCTTAAATACATATTTTTGCATCACAAACTACTTGAAGTGTTTATGAAAAAAAATATAAATGTAGCACATCATTATCATGATGAGAGGGAGGAGACAGATCCTCCTTTAAATGAGACAATCAACATACTTGTTCTTTAATTTCCTGCAGCTTGTTGCTTTGTTCGCGGATGTCGTGTAGCAGCTGCATGGCCTTGTCATCCTCTCTGGAGACCTCCACACGTGCCTCCTCCAAGCTTCGCTTCAGGCTCTGCAAACACATAGAGTGCATGCAGACAAACTCAAGACTGATGGTGGTCAAAGTTTACACTCATTTCAAAAGCACAACACAAAAATACATCACAGAGGATTATTGTCCTTAAGCATTTTTATTCATTCACACAAACATGGCTGATTGCATGACTCACACTACACTCTGTAATGTAGGTGGCAAGATCCTGCTCCAGGATACTTCTCTGCGTCTCGGAGGCCTTAAGCTCCACATCCTTCTGGTGGAGTACTGACTCCAGGTCAGTCATCTTACGCTGAAACCTGGAGATCTCCTGCTCCATCTAATTAAACAAAAATACAGTGCATTTGTTATCTGATGCCCTTAAAGGCATTGATTAGTCACACACTTTAAGCAAATGAAGGCCAAAGTAACAAGTTTCAGAAAAACTTAATAATACTTTACTCTCATTATTCATGTAAAATTTAACATTTCAAGTACAGGAGAACTGTAAAAGTATTTAATGAGGTGGTAAGTAAAAACCACCTACCAGCTTTAGTTGTAATATTGTGCATTCAACAACTTGGCTTACTAAAGCTCTAATAAACGCTGCTTGATTAGTGTTAAGCCAGAATAAACACGGGACGTCTGCTAATAAAACCAAAGCTTATGGACTCATTCATTAATAAAAAAAATTTCTAGGTTTACGGTTTCTAGTCAATACACACCAGAAAAAGCTCCATTTCAAAAAAAAAAATCTATTCCCAGAAAGATACACTGATATCTTTCATACGCAGTTCCCAACCGTATGACAGAACCGAGCTTCAGCTTTGGCATCAAAAGCAGACGCTTGTGATGAAATATTGAAATATGAATGCAGGCTGAGGGAGGCTGAAAGCACATCATCACCTTGTGACATTTGTCTTGAGTTTCTTGTAGTTCTTTGCTTTTAAGGTGTAGCTTCTTTTCCATGGAGTTGGTCTTGGCAGGAGAGTTGAGGCCTGCAGACACTGACCTGGGAGCAACAACATACAGCAAATAGCATTTTTAGAATTATTTAAGTTCCAACACATACTGTGCGCCATACTACATACTAATACCAAACATCCAAATCTACATGGCGTGCAGGTTATTGAAGGCTGTACAGCAATATTTTATAACATATTGTGAAGCAAGTCAGTATTTGCCATGTCATAAAAATAATAATTAGTTGCAGCCCTGACTGACAGTTTCATATCATGACATAAACCCACATCATGTAATCACAAGACTTGATAGACTGTTGTAGTTTTAATTAAGCTGGCTGAAATGCAGACGCAACACCAACGCCTCACAAATGAGCACTGAGGGCAGGAAAATGTGCAATGACTACAATTTCGTCTTCATGAATAAAAAAAAAAAAGAAGAAGGAAAAAAAAACAGGTCTAGGAAGAATATCTTATTATAACAATAGAACTCTCAACAACAATCAGGATAACATTCAACTGAGAATTTTATAACTGTGAAGAGAAGCTTAGACTTTTTATGGTTTATTGAGGACAAAACAGCCTACATGAACAAAACAGCCCTGTAGACCTGGGAATATTCACTGTTTGCCTGACAAAATAATGTGACAGGAGAATTAGGGCTGTGCACTTGCTTCAGGTTTGCCTACACAGAGCTTTATACTCAAAAAATACACTCTTTTTTGATTATATAAGATAATCTACTCTGTTTTTTTGCCATTCTCTGAAAATTATTTACAAAATACAAAGCTATTTTCACAGTTTCCTTGACCAGAAAAACAGCAACTCTGTGCAGAAGTCCAAATAAGTTAATACTTTGTATGAATGGATTCACAAATACTGCAGAGGGATCTTTAATAAAGTTGACTCAGGCTGAGTCACAGTGTTAAAAATAATCACGAAAGCGAGCACTGCTCCCTTCGCCATCCCCCTGAAACGCACTCACATACGTTTATACAGAGTAAACACACACACGCACATAGACACACAAAAGGGTTATGTCACAAACACAAAAAAAAAAGCAACACCCCAACCAGTCTCCTTCACAGCCGTGCAGATTAAATGAATAAGCATTCCAGCTAACTGAATCTGTTGCAATAAAAAATTTATGTTAACATCAAAATTCATAAAGTTCTCCAGTGCCTAGTTGAACAGTTTATGGAGCTACTGTACAGATAATGTGGTAATTTATAATCTTCAACTGATGCTAGGGGTTGAAAGTTTTAATTGTATAATACTGGATTTCAAGTAACCTGTTAAGAAGACAGGTGTATGATAAACAGCAGTTGAAGTTTCACTGTATATTGTTTGTAGGTTTCAACGTATTTATCCCTTAAAGCCCCAAGCCTTGTAGATTTTCCAAACAAAAATTACCCAGGAGGGGGTATGAAATCCGTATTTAGCACCTTTATTGTATTATTTATTTTCTATTCTCATACTTAGAAGAATAGATAACACTACAATTAAATATGTTTGTAAGAGAGAAGCCAGGCAGTGCTTTTCATCATTGGGGAATATGGTGATTGTCACATCTCTCTCCTGTTTGGGAAAATAAAAGAATAGCCAGTGAGTGCAGCGCAGACTGCATTAATGGAGGAAATCAAAGAAAATAAGCGACTCAGGGAAAGTATGCAAGTTAAAGGCTCAGCTGCATCAATCTTTTGTGCTTAAACCAGGGTTATAAAGACAATAAAATAGATAAGGATACACAAGTGGAATATGAACAGTGAGTGAAAGGAGTAGATTGATTATCTTGGAAAATAATTCTGAAAGAGGTGGCAAAATCTGAAGTCAGGATTATAATGATGACATGTTAAAACAATTAATTTAATACTATGTTAAGGTACTTACAAATGCAGTTTTAACTAAAATGTCTATGGCACAGGCTACTATGAGGATTGCAAATCCAAAAATAGATTAGAGCTTTTGAAAACTCTCCTGTATATTTCCCATAACACTTTCAAATGTCCAATATTTCATTTACATTTCTTTAAAAAAAAAAAAATCCATAAGTCGGCAGACAAGCTACTTTGGAAAGATTAATTTCCAATGCTAATCCACAGAGGGTTCTTAAACATTTGAGGGAGGCTGTCAAAGGGGATTTTGTTGTTGAGTTTGACTAATGAGGAGTCAGACAGACAAGTTCACACAATTTAGAAAAAAAACAGGAACCCCCAAAATACATGATTAGCATTTCATTATGCCCAGCTCTAGATTCCTTTCTTTTTCCATTTTGGCATTGTAATGACGACTGTGTACACACATGCTTGCACCCACTCACACATTTGACACATCCTATGAGCTCTGAGCTCCTCTTAATCAAACGCACCAAAGAAATGACTGGCTTCAGTTAAAAACCATGAATAGATGACTGATGGTGTAACAGCAAGGGCCATAGACATTAGAAGAAGGAGAAAATAAGAGGAGATGAGACGGGTAAAGATGGGGGTGGGGACACGAAAAAAAAAAAAAAACATCACGATAGTAACCATAGAAATAGATTCTCCCCCCAACGTGAGCTCTCATCCTTTTCCCTGTCTAATCTGCTAAAGCTTTTTCTTCCCTTTCTGTTACTGCTGCTGTCATGATCCGCAGTCTCCAGCACCATTAACCTGCTAGAACACTGCCATGGGGCTACAGAAATGAAACCCATCCTCTTGCATTATTATCAAAGGTTAAGAAGCCAAAAACCATTAGGGATAATTACAGTCCCAAAACCCATACTATAAAAGTCAGGAGCCCATTATGCTGCACAGTAAGAGAGAACGCACAATAACAGCAGTGAGGGTGGGAGTGTGTCTGTGTGGGGTTCCACCTCTCAGCAAACCTCATTGACATACTCAGCCGCATACCAATCAGTGCCGATGGCAAGATAACGCCAGTTCACATCCTCTGGCCCATTCATTTGATCTATCTATGCATCAGATCAACCACATGTGATCTCAGAGCACAAAAACAGCAGTGAGAAGGAGAGCACCAGAGAACAGGGGGATCCCTCCCCTCCCTCGTTCCTTGTCTGACACAGCATATGGCCAAACCCATTTCAGCCCCAACAGGCGCAACACTAATGACAGGGAAAAGACACCAACTGCCCAGGGCACTACCAGGTCACCTGAAACAAGGCTACCTGAAATTTGTTTCTGTGGTAATGAAGAGTGTAATGGTACAACTACACCCAATGGTAGCATGGGATCATTAACCAACAAAGGTGTGTTAAAGAGGGGTATGCTAGAGGGCTCAGCATTGACTACAGGAAAAAGAAGGGAGTAGTCTTTGAAAAAAAAGCACAACAATGCACAGTAAACAGGTTGCACTTACTCAGTTTTGGCCAATGTTGTCAACGTTCTGCTGAAGAACCAGCCTAGAAAGGGCAGATCCTGGCCCTGGAAGCCCGCTGGCGGAGCTCCTTGCCGGGCTGCTGAGGCTGGCCGGGGGGTTGCCTGCTCCGGCTCCTCAAAATTAGAGGTGTCATCTTCAGCGTGCAATGCAGGAACGAAAGGCGGGAGAACTGAGGGAGAAAGGATAAGAGGAGGGAGTGACAGAGGGCAAGGAAAAAGGAACCAGTGATGAACAAGTAATGAATAAATTAATTAAAATAAATGGAAAACAAACACAACACAAGGAGAAAGGGGAGAGAAAGGAAGGGAGAAGAAACGGAGCGGAGAACGGTGGGAGCCTAGAGTGCAGTAAGTCGCGCGTTGATGCACATGCTGCCTCTGTCCCTCCCTCCCTCCCTTTCTCCCTCTCATACACACATGCTCACTTGCTCTCCCTCACTGCAGCAGAGCAAGCTTATCAGCCAGAGCCAACGCTGGAGCATAAAGCTCTATCGGTGTCCTGTTATCGATAAACTGGAGCTGGTTTTAATATCAACATTCATCTGTGTGATTACTTTTCTATATAGTAATCCACAGCCAAGTAATCAATGGATCAATTGAGATTCAGGGAAAAAAGAAAAATCAATAAATGTCCCTCCTAGCATCTGCACAAAACGCTCCCACAGGAAATAAAAACACCCCCCCCACACACACACTGTATCATAATGTAGTTAACTGATAAACCTGTTATTTTCAAACAAACAACTGCGTTCATTACTCTTTAGTGTTGAATGTAATATTATGGCTGAAAAACCAACTCAGAGAAAATGATGGGCACAGAAATGTATGATGATTTGACACCAGCAATGACGTCCAACAAATGCACATGTATTTCTACCACAGAGAGCGTGTCTGGTGTTGCTACCATAAAAGATTTCTGCTGTGTCTATTGAGAAGCAGATGAGTTGCAGATCTTTACTCTGTCTGCCTCGTTTCTCGTCTCCGCCTCCCTCCCATTCTCCTCCTCAGGAAGGAGCTGGCCCGCTGCCAGCAGCACAGAGAATCTCATTATTTTACTACTGTCAAGACCACTGGCAACGCTATTGCCTTTTGTTGTCTATGCGAGTCCACGCCTGCACGCACAGTTCACTTCTGTGTATTATAAACATTAATATTTCATAGCAGGCTATAAATCGACGGTCTGGGAAAGTAATTACCACAATGCTGTGTCATTTTAAGCCAAATTAAGCATTTTTCTTTTAAAGACAGTGGAAGGAAGTGTCTAGTAAGAACAATCTCCTTACCTTGTCTTAAGTTGTTCCAGTCTACAGTGGAGAAAAAAGAGTGACAGTGGAGTCCCTGGAAGCCTAGTCGCTCTTTGGCTCCACACAGTAAGCTCTGCACCAGATCCACAAACTGCTTACTGGCCCGCGGCTCCTCCGGAAACTTAAGGAAGCGCTGCAGGCGAACCACACGGACAAGAACTGATTAAATAATGCAAAGAGTGAACAGATATTACTTCAGGTGAGCAGACTGCATTTCAGCATTCAAGTAGCATTTTTTCCTCATTTGTTTAAAAACAACCAGGTTTTATGTAAGTGAAGTCCAGATGGGAGACTAGGTACCTGAAAGTTAAGGATGTTATTGATGGTCTTGATAGAAGTGCCATCAGAAAAGGGTGACCTAGCGTAGATCATCTCATAAGCTATGACCCCGAGCGACCACCAGTCACACTCAACCCCGTAGGTGCTATGTGAGCCACCGTTCACAGCTGCCAGGACCTCAGGGGAGAGAAAGTCCTGCGTCCCAACAGGTACTGTGGGAGCTGCCACCTGCAAACACGGTAATAAATCACATTTGGCAATGATGTCACTGTCAAGAATACAAAAGTTAATACACAGAGCAAACTCTATAATCGACTTACTGTTTTGTTAGCCATCAGCCTGGCAGCAGATCCAAAGTCTGCCAGCTTAATGTGACCGGTCCGATCGATGAGAACATTCTCTGGTTTGACATCTCTGCAAGTAGATAGTTTAGGAGGGATTTGATACTGCTTTTACAGAGCTGTTTGTTGCTTTACTACCAATATATCTTTCACTCTGATGATAATGGAATACAATTGTAAACTCTAGTAATGATTTGTCTTACATAACAACACTCTCAGTGCTTAAGGTCAAATTACCATGCAACATCTCTCATGTTCAGGTAATGTTTCTAAATCTTGGGTCACAGGCCTTTTCAAAAGGAAAAGATGAATGAATTTATGTACCACTTAGTCAAGAAGTAGATAAATATCAGTTTATGATGTCTGGACTCGCTTTTCCTCACTGCCTTGAAAAGGTCAGGTCTCTGACTCTTTGACACTGGACGTATGGCCGGGTATTACATTGAATTAATTCAATAACCAAATTTCCATTTACACCCTTGCAAGTAGAGTTGCCATGATATTGAAATTTGAGTTGAAACTTTATTGTTGTATAAATAATTGCAGTAAACAAAATTATCGCATGTGTACACTGTCAAGTTCATGCTATCATCACTGTAACATAAGTACGGTATTTATGCACCTTGTGAAGAAGAAGAAGAAACAATAAATTGAATTAGCATTTTTAAAAATGTGGCCTTGCATTATAGTCCATAATTAAAACAGAAATTGGGAAGACATGATATAACTTAAATACTCAAAGCCGATTACTGAAATCTTCAACCAGAGTGCAGAATGAAAATATACCACTGAGGCGATATAGTAATTATGTAATAATCCTGACAGGTCTACTTGAAAATAATGCTTTTTGTTTATGCATTTTGATACTGCATATTTACAATGTGGCATTTTAGTTAATAGAGGTATGAACTGTGAACTTCATGAACTCAATAAGTAGGTGAACACTGAGGTTACATTTTTTGGCTGTATTACTGGAGGTGGTGTCTTACCTGTGAGCATAGCCAAGCTGATGGACAGCATGAATGGCCTCAACCAGCTCAGCCAAATAGAACTGAGCCATGGGCTCATCAAACTGATCCTCGTATCGATTTAGCAGGGACATCAGGTCTCCACCTGGCAAGTACTCCATTGCCTGAAGACATATTTATATTCACAATAATTGATAACACAGTTATAAATTGAGCTTCACCATTAATTTGAATGAATGTGCAATTTAACATGTATGGATTCAGGTATAATGAGGTGTTGAAACATTTATAACAGCCTATAAATAGATCTGAATGAAGAAAAAAGCAACAAGTGCAGCAGCACAAGATTACATCAAAGGAATGTTCAGCCTAAGCTTATAGGGTGGTTCTTCTCATTATAGATTCAGTTATGTAACACGGGATTTCACAGATTTATCTGTGATACTGCAGTCAAAGACTAGCCTTCAGTGCCTAAAAATATACCAACTATAACCACTAAACCCTTGTGTATAATGTGATCACAGCCTCAAAGCAGCATATCACAACAAATAAAAGATATCTCGCAGGATTTTTAGAGCGTGTGTGAACAACTCAGCATATCAACCTGGGTCATGGTTGACTTTCAATGTCTGTTTTCTGCAGGCTGCAGTTAAAGATGAAAGGGACTGGTTAGGCTAATTCGAGCTATATGGTGGCTGACATACAGCCATAACAGACGAGAGCCCCTGGTGCATGAATGGTCGGCGAGTCTGAATGAACGGGAGCATTCTCCAGTGTTACCTAGCAACAAGGAGACTGGGTGCCTCTGACACACGGATAAAGATGGATGCTTTGTATTTTCCTCCATGCTCAGTTAGGGAGCAGGGTGAGACAGAGGGAGAGTGAAAAGAGAGGAGGAGAAATAATGGAGGGAGACACGCAGGTGGCATAAAGGAAGGTGTATAGATTCAGCATACAAAGACGATAAATCCAAAAAGCGCACGGTAGAGGAAAAGCCTTTGCAGATAATAACTTATTTCCTACATCTCAAGTCAATCTATATTTAGATCAACTATGGGTTGTTTTAGAGGTTAACAGTTTTCACCACATTTTAACTGAATGGTGTCTTTAAGGACCTAACAGATGATGTTTAACAGACTATCAGAAGGAAATCAACGCATAATCAAGTCTTAGCATTAATAAAAACCTTATCAAAATCAGTTTTTAGTCTTCATAGCTAGATAAAATACAAAGATTCTCCCTCAGTTAAACACAGGACGACTGACATTTGGTGAACAACATGCCTCGCTCTGTCACTGTTGTTTCTGCCATAGTTTCCCCCACAGCTATGCAAAAACACTGTCAATTTATGAGCATTTAGTTAATACACTGCAGCTATTTCTCAAGCACCGGCAGCTGAGCTCAATGACTGTACACAGCACTTCAGGTCCTGCCCAGCAGCGCAGCCACCACTGAACCCAAAGATTCTCAATGGTACTGATGACTCACCCGATACAATGCAATAACTGAACAATTTAGGAGATGCACAGAGATTTTGCACTTTCAACCAAGGCTATCTAGTCAGACTTACATCAAACATGTGTTTTAGATGCAAATTATTCATTTCTGATCCCTCCTTTAGCAGTTCATGTATTATTCTGACTAATCCCTCTGTCAAATTAGTCATGTTCTGGAAAGTGCAACTGTTAGGAAATAGAATAAAATTACTTTACACTTCACTGTCACCGACTTTCTACACAGCTTTATACAGAAGTGCATTCTATAAAAGACATTTAGAAATAGAGTTTTATAATGGATAAATTGGAGCGACCTTGCTACTGGCCCAGTTCACCTCTGTTTTTTTAGAGTTTCAGGTAAAAACATACAGACTGATACAGAAATATGAAATCTATGATGTCACTATAATATTGTTACTTTCTCTAAACACAACCCAGATCAGAAATTATCAAAGAAAATGTTATACTGTTCAATTAAAGACACAACAATTCAGTACAGTTATTTCCATCTTTCTCAGAGTGAAAATAAACCTCCATTCCTACCAGGTAGACATGATCTTTATCCTGAAAAGCATAGAGAAGCTGTGGGATCCATGGACTGCTGTTCAGAGCCAGGATCCTGCGCTCCTCTTCATGAAAAACCATCTAAAATAAATACAATCAACAGATATGCAAGTAAGACTATACTGGCAAAAAAATACAAATATATATATATATATATATATATATATATACACAATACAAAATGTTAGTGTGAGTAGTGCATCAACCACAATAACGCTAATGTGTTTAACCAAAACAAAGGAACACAGAGATTCATTTTACAGGTAATATTGGCTTTACTTAACGAGATCAACCATCAGTAAATAAGATGTTATTTCACTCATGGCAGTGGCCAGTGTTCATCTGTGGTGTTATACAATTGTTTTAAAAATGTTTATGAATTAATTTGTGTTCAAAGATTGTGATGAGGGCCTGAAATATTATTGACCTGTTGTTTTATAATATAGATGTCTTTGTTTCCTTGGCATGAAAGGGGAATAAACAAAAACACAGAAAAACAGAAAATAACATTGGTATTAGCAATCAACCAAACTGTTAGTTCAATGGTTAGTTAATACAGTAGTCTCTTTACAAAAGCCTTATTAAACATGTCAAACCTTTTGATAATGAAAAAATTCTACCTTGGTCTGACTTTTGGCTCGAGTTTAAAATTAGGCATAAAATTATGTAAAAATGGTCTCAGCTGGCATGAACAGAACATTTCTTGTTCACACAACTTGTTCATAATATTGCTCACTTCAGACTTCCCGTCACAGCTCATGTACAGTTCTGACTAAGATCTGTTCTATTAGTCACATGCCAGAGAGCACAGCTGTGAAATAATGTACCCAGGTTTTGTTTGATGTATTACACACTACAGCACCCTCAAGTGGGGATATCTGAGACTGCAGCTTTCTCAACAGATACAGGTAAGCAAAAATTATTTCTGGCTAATTATCCCTGCTCAAGGAAGCAACTATTGTTGTTCATTTTTTTCTATTCATGTTTAACTGGTAACAAGATAATATCAATCTGAAATGTTTATTTCATTTGATGCCAGTGATGTCTGACTGAAATGTATCTAAAGTGATTAATCAATCTGAAGAGCTAGACACCAGGCAATATCAGTCCATTTTATTTGTTCTAATGCTAAATGATCATTGGAATAAATGATAAACAATGGCTCTCACACATTTCCTTACCATATTTTACTACCTAGAGTTAAAACTTACAAAACTGAAGAAATCTTACATTGTCCTGAGTGCGCAGAACGGTCTTATTCATGACTTTCAGTGCACAAACATCCCCAGTAGCCTTCTCCCGTGCTACTTGGACTTCAGCGAAGTGGCCGCGGCCCACGACTGCACGCAGCTCGAAGTCATGAGGACTAGGCTGCAGGGCTCGGAGCTCTGAGATTACTTCAGAAACTGTAAAATAAAGCAAACACAATTATGGTGTTTATTTACCAAAATACTAGATATGCCAGCCCATTAAAAACATTAATTATTTTTGGTAGGGTTTTAATATTCTATGTTTTATTTCCTAATTGTGAAATTTGCAATGTAGAATCCTATTAAATAATGAAAATAATTGCAATAATTCAAAAAACAAATTGACCGACTCAAATTCTAACACACAGATAAGAAGAACATTGGCCTTAATAAAATTATCTAACAATTTTCAAAATCCTGCAGATTTGTAGATGTTCTTACATTTGTTGACAAAGTTTGCCACATGCTGAAACTTCATGAGCTCTGGTGAAGTACACTCCTGGTAGAGGAGCAGCAGAGCCTCCAGAAACTCTTCCCGACCCACAGAACATCCTCCCTGCTGCCCACACAGGCTGACTCTGCCCTAGGGACAGCACATAAACACAGGAAAAGGAAGTCAGCAACTGTTAGCTAACTAGTGTATTTGATTTTACACCACACAAAAAGGCTTTGGACATTTCATGCTTGCTGTTAAAAGCAGAAAGAATCTGAGCTACAGTTATTTTACCTGAAACACTTGGTTGAGTCGTGAGCTGCGGCTGCTGATGGGGTCCGCACTGGACGACAGCGTTTTCAGGCTTCCTTGACTGATGTACTTGAACTTCAGCATGACGTCTTAACAAAAACTGAACAAATGACAAATTTAACACTGAATTTATGGATAGTAATTAGTCATTTAAATTGCAAATTTATATATAAACAATAACATCAGTCAAAACCACGTTTTTCCTCTTCAGAACTACTTCCACTTCTGCTTAAAATGAAAAGGAGTAATACAGTTTGATATGAATGAACATTGCACTTATTTTGGTCAAAAATGCAAGGCCACCTCTTAATGCTCTAAGACGATTTTACTCTGCAAGCGCTACCTGTTTTTACTGATCTTGTAAAATCTAGTTTTACTTACTGTGCACTTGCTACATGGAACAGAATACAAAAAAGGTTTAAGACCGCATCACTTGCATCTTGAGGGGAACTTAAAATTTTAATTTACCCATATTTTAACAATAGTTTTTCTTGTTTCAAATGATTTATAGAATATTTTATTCATTTCATTTTAAATGCTTTACTGAATTGGCCTTTTTTGTATGTTTTAGCTTGTATCACCTAAAAATACCAATGTTCCGAGTGTCTTCATTTTAAATTTCTATTTATGAGGGGGTTTTTTTTCTTCTGTTGATCACTTTACTACCATGAACTTCTGTGGTCTAGGTTATATTACAAATGAGGCCTTCACCTCAGATTATATAAACCCAATAATAATAATAATTTTTAAAAATTGGAAACGATTCTAACATTACTGTAAAGTTCTTAATTTAAATGGGTATTTTTTAGGACTCTCAGCTTTATTACCCAGATTAAACCACAAATTATAACAAATATTAACTTAATGTTATAAGTTTCATTCAACTGATATAGTCATTAAAATTGTGACACTTAACATAGGGTAACTGGTAAATCTTATATTTGAAAAGTACATAATATTTGGATAACAGTAGTGCATGGAAACATGTATTTGCGTAATTTTGTCTTTTTTTTATAGTCTTTTGCAGGTTTTCTGAAAATTCACTCATAAATAGTGATCCTAGATGCAAACCTGACTTCACCCATGTGGCTATTTCCTTCAAAATCTAAATGTGCAACATTGTCTCGACATGTGGGACGAGGGACACTCTTAAAAATGCTGTGGAGTCCTTCTTAAAGTCGGAACCTGGCGAGTGTAACTGTGTCTATGATAGAGTTATAAAGTTAAAAGGTCAAAGACAAACCGGGGTAAGAAATGTCAACAATAGTTACAGTGTTAGCTAAGTGGTTCCTGGGCTAACGTCTACTTCTACAAACAACAACGTTTACGGAACACAGACGTCCATTCTTATCTTACATTTTTACGGCTACAGGACCGAACCGTCTTCGATTACTCACCAAATTGCCATGTAGATAGCTATAATCTTCTTTTTAATAAAGAGCGAGGCATTTATGCGGAAAGGAGCATACTGTTTTATTCTCGAATAACGTTATTTCCGGTCCACTTTCAAATTTTGCGCGTTACCCGCCCATCTGTCCAGCCTGCTGAATGAACCAGCCCTTTGATTGGATATACGTGTATTAAGGGCGGGACTAGTTCTCAGTTTAACCAATGACTGAGGACTCAACAAACCAACCTTTTTATAGACGTATTATTAGACACTGCAACATTAAGAACAGGTTTTTATAAAAGACTCTTACATAATACGTATTGTAGCCTAATGCATAGCAGAAACTGATAGTATACTAGAAACTACCCCATATGCATTACATTCACGATAACATACATCTCACTACATTTTGCTTTTACATAACTTTTTGCACATGTAGTGCAAAAATTTGCACAAGCTGTACAGTTTGTTATATACATATATGTTGCACTTAAGATTCAGAGATGCTTTATTACTGTACTGTCTGTTTTCAGTACTTGTTTGTCATTTTGTCTGATATTATGCCTATGCACAAGGTAAACAAATGCTTCATATTGTGAAAATGATACCTAGTAAAATCCTTTTCCTGACTTGATTATCTAATTGTGTTAATAGAATCTTTATTTGTCAGTACATATTTATATCCCACAACGCAGTGTTGGGGATATTATGTTTTTGATCCGACCACCACCGCCGGCTCTGCCGCCATCGGATATCCTACGTGTTAATGCAATAACTTGAAAAATATTGGGTTTACAAATTCCAAATTTTTCATGTCAATCAATATCATGTAGAAGAAGAACTGATTCAATTTTGGACAATTTACCATTTCTAGATTGCCCACATGGGGCTACTCAAAAGTTTAAAATCACAAAACACTCTTTTGTTCATATCTCTGGAACTGTTTGTCTGACTGACTTCAAATCAAGTGCAAATGAAAGGTCATGACCTGGGGATGCCTCATGTCATTACATCATAGCTGTCTGGTTAAGGATTGGGGGCATTCAGGGATATACCACTAGCCGTCGCTTCCGACAGCTAGTTTTGTCTAGTTTACATGTGGACATGTGACACACACTGAAATTGATGCTCTGCTTTTAACCCGTCATAGCTGATCATGCAGGAACACACCACACATGCAGACCAGGACCAGCAGGCTGCTATGTCAGGACCCCTGGGGAGAAAATGGGGGTAGGTGCCTTGCTCAAGGGCATATCAGTCAACAGCGTCTCCAGGAAATTGCATACGGACACAAGGTGCTTCTCCAACCTTGTAGGGCATGGCTTAAATTTTTCATTTAATGTTTACATACATTTAACATATGTATTCTTATATTTGTCAAAACTGCACTCTAATAGGTATCACATTGCCTTTTTTTTATTGATGGGGAAACACAAGTATTTAATATTCAGATATTAATATTTAAAATTGAGCTGTGTACAGCAGTATTACTGTATATTAGTTGTAACAGCACATATAAGAATTCACAAGAAAGAAACTACATCAGGGCCAAAACCTTTATTTCCATCAGATACATGTTTTCATTGTTGTCAGTTCCAAAATTCCATGGTGAGATATCCTCAACTGAAATGCAGTGTTAGGGGAGAGACGGGCCACCTTCAGCTAGCCCCTGTGGCTGCAGGAGGTGCTGGAGGTGAGGCGTTATGCTTGAGGTTGGACTTGGGATTTGGGATTTGGAGTAGGGTTAGGAGCAGGGGTAGGATTGGGAGTGGGAGTGGGATTTGGGTTGGGAGTGGGATTGGGTGTAGGGGCAGGGACAGGGGCAGGGGCAGGGGCAGGGGCAACATAGCACCCCTTCTTGTGCCACTGCATGTCCCGCACACGTCGGACGGACTGGATCTGAGGTGCAGTGGCTCCCCAATCGTTCCAGTGCTTGAATTCTCCATGCTCAAACACATACTGGCGCCCTCTGTAGCCTGGATACATGTATCCCACCCACCTTCAGAGGGAAAAGAGTACAGCATAACAGAACAGGGTTACACAAGAATAACTGATGTTTGTTTAAAACATATAACTGAATAATTCCCTTTTGAATAAACATACGATCTTTGTGTGTGGTTTTTTTTTTTTTTTCCCCAGTAACTATCCTCATATATAGTGATTTTTTTCCTACAGCAACATTCATGTGGACAATGCTTACGTTCCATTCACAGCCTTGGCGCTGGCCACACGGTCCTGGAAACCGTGAGCCCACAGACTGGGGACATCATTATCAACAATTTCCATCTTTCTCCCTTCAAAGCCTGCTTTTTCAAACAGGTGCAGCTTGTGATCTGCACTGTCCTGAAGACAAACACAACATGTTACATCAGATGATACACTGTACTATAGCACTGAAAGTTCTAGTTCAGTGGTTCTCAAACTTTTTACAGTGGAGTACCCCCTGAAATATACTTTTTTAGCCAAGTACCCCCAACTCTCGCTTCAGCATTTTTGATTGAAAAATACTGGGCAAAATTTGTTCCTGTGCCAAAGGTGTCTGTTTATATTTTCAAAACTTTGTAAACAAACAACATATAGTTAACTGTAATATATAAAAAATAAAAAATATTTTTATAGTAAATTTTGTGTGCAAAATATAAACTGAAAAGTGCCCTCTTTCATTGATAAAAAAAATACATAAATTGGTCATTAATTAATGACTGAATCTTTCATCAACAAAATATAATTACTTAGCCACTCAAATAAACTAATTTTAAATAGTATAAAATAGAAATGTTCTTAAAATGTTACCAAAGCTTAAACAAGATGATTGACAATAAAACTATTATATGAATGTATTTATTGTGTTTTATATTTCAGCATTAATTCTTATTATTTATTTTGTGTTCAGTACATGATGACTTTTAATGTATTTTTCCAAAAAAATTTCAAGTACCCCCTGGGCTTCTTCCAAGTACCCCTGAGGGTACACGTACCCCACTTTGGGAACCCCTTTTCCAGGACATTCCTTCCTGCAGGCATTTGACTCTTCACTCCATTTGCACAGATATGGAAAAGGCTACACCTATACTGCACTCAAATTGAAAGAGCAGAGAAGAATACTAACCACTTTCAGTGGCCTGAAGGAGCTTAAACTATAGCCACTCTGGCCGTTGGTCCAGGTGCTCCAGCGAGGATACTCTCCCTTCTCCAAAACAAACTGTTCTCCAGCAAAAGCTGGTCGTTCAAAGCCCACCCATCTGAGGATTGGAAAAAATGCAACACATTTTTATGTACATATTCAACACCAGTACAGAAAACAATTCATGGGATGGTGATACTTGAAGCTCTTTTCCACCAGGGCTTGGTTTACTTACGGTCCTGATTCCACAATAACAGAGCCAACTTTCGGTGTCTTTTCCAGCACGTCTTTACATTCACCGGACAACTCTACCTTCTTCCCACGAAAGTTCTCATACTCAAAAACAGCCAACTACAAGACAGGAACAGATGAAAAGCTGGGTAGTACAGAGTCACCATTGTCAGCCAAGTCCTAGTGTCATGGTGTCTCTGACTCCTGTTCATTTTAATTTATTATTTTGTCATTTTATGCAGTTTGATAAAAAAAACAAACAAGAATAAATAAATACTGAATTAGGTACCTTATATGTGGCTCCAGCCCCTCCTTGGCCCTTCTCTGCAGGTAGTTGGTCTGGGGTTCCCTGCTGTTCAGTCATTTTAGTTCTACAGACCACAACATTGCATTGCAAGCAATCAGTTATTTAAATCAAATTTTAGTAAATGCAAGTTATGGATGTTAGGCAGTTAGAGCATAAAATATTGTTGCATGTACACATTTTAATTACAGAGAATGTCTATTGCTGGTTCTTATAAATGCATGAGTTCATTTAATAAAAATGATAGTTTTGTCACACCTTAACATTCATGATGCACACACAAACTTCTACTCAAATAACAAACATCTGACTGCAGACAGAGGATGAAACATTGAGAGGAAGCAGAGGAAGAGCAGGTAGAGGGAGGATCTCTGTTTTACCTGGATGGCTTGTGCTTCACTGCACCAAGTACCAAGCCAAGCTCTCCGTCTTTCCTTTCCTTTCTTTTCTTTCTCTTTTCTGTCTGTCTCAGTGTGATGGTGTGTGGGTGTGGAGGCCTGGCGAGCGGTCGGTGGAGGCCGGTGGGGGTATTTATGGTTTATTTCTGGCCACAGCAGCAAAAAGCCTGTTGATGCAGCAAGTCTGTCTCACCCATTGTGTCCATCACACTGCTTCTCAATAGGTTTGCCCCTGTCCCTGGCACACTGGCAAACGCCACCCGGCTCTGCCCAGGCTGCCATCCTGACTGACCATGATCCTATAGTGGGCACATGCACTGACTGCCAGCCAAGAGAATGAACAGAGATCAGTCTCACTCAGCACTATTGGTCCCACCCAGCTCTCTTGCTGTCCACTTTCCTGTCTTCCACACGTTTCTTTACCTTTCTCTTTGTCTAGGTTTTATATTACTACTCCCCGGGTGCCTGACGTGGCAGCAAACTACTCCCAGTCTGCATGTGTGGTGTGTTCCTGCATGTTCAACTACAGATGGATTAAATGCAGAGGGTCATTTTGGTGTGTGTTGCATGTCCACATATAATATATATATACTGATAAATAAAGAGTCTTAATTCTGCTGTCCTGCTTTCCAATGGCAACAGTCTAAAAATCTATATGTACAGTAGTGGAAAAAGTTTTACATTTTTACACAATCTCAAATATTATCATGAAATATTTATGGAAAAGACTTTTATTTTAAAAGGTGTGGCTGCATCATATGGACACAAACATATGCAAATATGTTTTTTTTAATTATTGTTAACAAGAAAAATAATACTAAATTCTTGGCAATTTCAACATGTCATGCCCTGGATGTGTTTCAAGGGGCATTATCTTGCACAATACCTGTAGAGTTAAATGACTTAACCCTTGATAGTTCACTCATAGAAATACTCTGAAATTCCACATTTCCACCTTGGTGTTATTGGAGGACATAATAAAACTTTATTACTTTTGTGAAAATTTTAAAAATTTTTTATTATGTAGTAAATCAAGGTCAATGAAGTTACCGTATTTAGTTCCTTACCCATAAGTGGCAAAAAAAACCCAAAACAAAATAACCAAGAAGTAAATATTTGAAATACAAGAAAAACACATGTAAGGCATTTTAGAACATTAGAACATCACTTTTCTAACATTAGAACAACATAAGTGCTGATCCAGACACCTGTCAACATCCACATTATCCCTTTGAACATCATTCTTTAAAATAATAATAATAATAGATTAGATTTATAAAGTGCTTTTCTATTAACACAAACTCAAAGCGCGTACAGTGGACCCATTATTCATTCTCACTCTGGTGGTGGTGAACTACATATGTAGCCACAGCTGCCCTGGGGCAGACTGACGGAAGCGTGGCTGCCAATTCACGCCTACGACCCCTCCGACCACCACCGAACATTCATACGCATTCATTCACCAGTGTGAGTAACAGCACTGGAGGCAAGGAGGGTGAAGTGTCTTGCCCAAGGACACAACAGCACATGACTGGGA
>JAPQRP010000024.1:31486189-31508314 GCA_037367295.1 Apogon hyalosoma | reverse complement strand
TATATATATGTAATTTTTTTCACATTCATTTAATTTCCACTGTTTGTCTTTGTTATCTGTAAATGGGATTTTTGTATGATTAGATTATTGTGTCATATTTGCTGAATGAGAAAAAAATGTTTAGTTATTTTACCTGTAAACTATTTCTCCACTGAGGTTCTTATATACTAGAGATAGATTGATGATGATTAATTGGCACTGATAGGACATTATACAAACAGTCTGTATCAGCAAAAGTTTGTGCTGAGATTGGCTGATGACTGAGATATATCTATATATAGATATATTTAATTATTATGTATTTTTTTGCAGTTAATTTGATGTTCAGCTCTATTTATTTAGGTTTTTTCATTTTGATACAGATGTGCAGCTCAACAGTTTTTTGATTTCTACAAATTTTTGTTAATTTCACACCAGATTTTTACTGTCAATTTTTTTCAGGGGTGTTGGGACGTGACTGGCTGGTTAATCTACAGTCAGCTTTTCACTGCTCTAAATTATCATTATATCGACCTTTAAAATTCCCTTTCGGTCAACCTCAGAACCACATTATATTTTGTACTGGTGCTGTATCTTGATATTAATATTATCAGAATACTGTTATATTTCATATGTATTCATATATTGGTATATATACTCATCACCCACCACTAATGGTATGAATTGCTGCATTTCCGTGTAGAATTAAAGGAAAAAATTACCAAATCCACATTGATATCTTTACCAGATACTCTTACGCTACTAAAAAAAAAGGCTCTTGGTTGTTTGCTTGTACTCAAAAACACAATTTTTGTGTATTTATGTATTAACTGTGACAATAGTGATGTGATTGCAGCAGCCATGTGTCGATGCACAATTGTGAGAGTTGTTTTCTGATTGGTGTCATTGTCACCTCACGGTTTGTGTCTCTGCCACATAATCGCCTCAGGGCAGCTCCTGTCCTGTTGTCTTGTTAGAGCAGTTAAAGGCAGGCAGGCTCACCCCAACATTAGATGCTGCACTTTCACGTTTCAGGTCAGAAAAAAACAACAACCTCGCTCCCCGTATTTTCTAGAGCAGTTCACGTCAAGGTTGAAGGACGTTGTGGTGACGCATCAGTAGGATATAAGTGTGCGGCGTGTGTGTATATATATATATATATGTATGTATGTATATCTATCTATCTCTATCTCTATATCTATATCTATATCGATAGATAGATAGATAGATAGATAGATAGATAGATATGGCACAGTGCAGTGTTTAATGAAGACATACCATACTGGATGATGTAGTCCTCTGTGTGGTTTTTTCATAATGTTATTTGTCAGAGGTCAATGCAGCAATGTTCACGTGGTGTATTTCCCTCCATAAAAATACACAAAACACTACTTTTTACATGCACAGTAACACTGTAATGCAACTACACTGTTATCTGCACCTCATTGATTTAAAAAGTATGATGTGTATTGTGTTGAAATGGTTACGTGTGTCTATTTGTTCTGTGACTTAAAAAAAGAAAGTACTCGTGATCATCTTAGTATGAAGCCGGTAAACAGTATAATGTACTTTGGCCTTAGAAAGCACAGATCCTATAAGGAATGCTGTGTTGTCATTGTTTGTACTCTGTTGTTCTCTGCTGTTGCGGATAGTCGCTCGTGGCTTTGCGTGTCCTTGTCACCTTTGTCTTTGTGCTCAGACCAGCTGGAGGTGACATGGCTCTTCACGTCTTTGTCCCACTTCAAGGTGCAAAGTCCTTCTGCTATCCCTTCCAAGGTTGTTGCAGCTGCATCTTAGTCGCACAGCGGTGCGCTCTCGCAGCGGTGGTAATTCTTATGCACTTAAAGGTCCTTGTAGGATATTTTCGCCTGTCGATTTGTCATGAGACACAGGGAGTTATCACACGGAGGAGATGAAAGGATTGTTCTAATATTGAATGAAGACCCTTCCTTGTAATGTGTCTACTGTTCACATTATAAGTGCTCATTTCTAGCCATTTGATAGGCTCCCTTTTAGTTGCCAATATCAACTCAATACCTCTGATAGCGGCTGTGTGAGACACAAGGGGTTTAGCTTCACACATCCAATTATTAGAACAAAGATGAAACTCTAAGACCATAATACACTACAAGGTCCTGTGACCTAAAATCATCTGTCTCGTTGGCTTGAGTGAAAATAACATAAGATTCCACACAAATTCAAAATGCCAGGCCAGGCTTTGCATATTTAGCATTATTAAAGGCCAGCTCATTCAAAACTCATTTGGTTCTAATTTTATCTGTAACCTTGACCACTGCTGAGACATTCCACTGGGGAGAAATATGGATACAGTCGAATCTAGCTAATCCAAAATGGAGGTTGTCTGGATTTATTAGATTTTGTAAAAAGTGTATATCTATCCACATTCAGAATATTAAATGCTCATTTTGGATTCCTGGTTGCCTTGTGCCGTCTAGTCTTTCGGTTAAATGCATTTTGTTGTGCCTTAGCACATGTCAAAATGAGAATGCTTATATTCATGTCTCACTGTGTATTTTGTTCCCTAAGTCTGTTTGTTTGGCTGGTGTGTTTGGACTTTTTAGGGCTTGAATAAACAAGGGTTGACTATACATACTCATAGATTAGCATATGTTCTATTTCTAGACTGGTAGGCCTTCACATGGGCTCAGACTTAGAGGCCCAGTGTTATTACTAATTCTAGTTAGTTAACAGTATGATAATTCATCGATGCATGCTGGGAGATTTACTTAACGCTCGAAGCTTGCACAGGAGGGCCAAGCACAGGATCTGCTACAGAACAACATGTGCAGAGCAAGCAGAGGTTTTAGTCTTGCCTAAAGACGCTTCAACAGGGTGGACAGATTCAAGTACGATCTGGGTTTTAGTGGACGTTTCACTCTATTTCTCAGGAGAGTCATAAGCACTGATTATTCTCTTTTTAAGTCCTTTTCAAGTTCACATTTTTTTCAGGCTTTTAATAAAATCTGTAATTTACTGCTGGCCTATCCACTCATATTAGAATCTCTTGAAATATGTGTGTCATTTCCAAAATGCATTTTATTCCTCTTGTAGTTTTCTAAAACTCATCTGTTTCCCCACAGATCGACCCAAAGGTGGCATTCCCCCGCCGGGCCCAGCCAAAGGTGAGTGCGCCTCGAAGGGGTTAAAGGCAGCAAACGATGAAGTCATGTGCCACCCCTAATTATTCAGCTCTGGTTGGCTCGGATTAGACTTTGTCACGTGACTAAAGAAGAGCGACAATCCACTTGTCTATGCTGACACCATGACCCCGTACCCTGACCTTACCTCTTTTCAGAAGCCATCATCTCATACACACATGCACATTTGAATCCAGGCTGACACATGAATGAATGCTCACACACACACACACACCTGTATCTGCACACACACACACACACACACACACACACACGCGCCCTGAATGTCAGCAGCCCATAAACTGAACTGAATTAGACCAAATGCTCAGAAAAAGCTTTCAGAAACCTCTTGAGATTAGATAAACACCAACAAACACAAAGTCTCTTTATCGCCAGAATCTACCCCTGACCTAATGTGATTTGTGGTAAACGATACCCTCTTCTTCTGTGTTGCTAGCTGGTGACCAGGACAAAAAAGATCTTTGTCGGAGGACTGTCAGTCAATACCACCATCGAAGATGTGAAGCAATACTTTGACCAGTTTGGAAAGGTAAACCACAAAGAGACAAATCTGTTGTCCATTTGCATCCATCTTTTTCTGTTATAAGCTGCTTTCTATTACATTTTCTGGCACCCACCTATGATATGATTGATAATTTTCCCCTGTTAGCCTTATCTTTTAGCTTGCTTCTATGAGTTTGAGGTGTTCGTTTTACTTTTTGTTTTAATCTTGTCGTACAAGTGGACTCAAAATGTCAAGCCTGTAAAACATTGCAATGCTGAAAGTGAAAGAAAGAACTGGAAAATAGAGCAGTAAGTAAAATAGATTTAATGAAAATGTCCATTGATGGAGCTGTTCTTCCAGCTACAGTATCAAGTTAGTCAGTTAGTTTCTCTCTTTTGTGAGGTCTGTTAGTGTTGTTTGGCTTCAACACTGGAACTGTGTCCTGCTTAGCTCCTTTGAATGAAATTTGGTGAAAGGCAAACACATGCTGTGGAGACAGATGAGTGGCTGGGGAGAGGGAGGAAGAAAAAAAGGGTGAGAGAAGGGGAAGGGAAGAGGGAGATGGCAGGGGACTGAAAGGGAAGAAGCAACCCCCCATAGAGACAGAGAGAGGGAGGGGAACTTGGAAGGGTTGAAGGGCAGAGAAAAGGAGGAATGTTGAGATAGTGGGAAGGAAAAGTGACTATGAAAGGAAAAAACACCAATCTAATGGGCCATAAATACATCAAAGTATCTATCATGCATGAAATTTTGGGTTACTTTTTAGCCAGCTAGACTTTGGGATTTGGAGTGTGTTTGAGTAGACTTCAGCCTCTTCACTATTAACTAATCAAATGCAACAGCTGCTCCTGTAAGAGCCCCCCTCCTTCACCCAAAATCAGTACCTCAGACACCAGCTCCCCTCCTATCCCACGTACGCACACCCTGCTCCAGTCCCTCTCAGCTTGTTGCCGTGGTGACCTGCTTTTGCCCATTGTCTCACTGTAATCCAGTGTTTTTTTGTTTCCTTTAAAAATGTGTGAGAAGTGTGCATTTGCATGAATGGAAAGAAGAGTGTGTGCGCATAAAAGTGTGACAGTGTGGCTGCGATGGGAGACAAGCTTGCATACATTTGTTCAGATGGAGGCAGTAGGACTTGGAGCCAGTGATCCAGCTGTCACAAACATTAAGTATGAGGTTTTGCTGTTGGTGAGCAGGACTCTGAATGAAATGAACATCGCTTCAGGACGTAGGCCTAATGGGTTGGAAGAAATTAACAACACGAACCTCCTCCTGCCTCGTGTCTTGCTGTGTTTTCTCTGTTGGCTTCTGACTCATGTTTAGGGCATTAGCATATTTCAGGTGCTAGTTTAAATTTAAATCATCCTTTCCTGTTCTGCGTGGTGTATCCTGGTCAACATGAATTGTTTGTGTGACAGGTTCACTCATTGTGAGGTGGATGCTGTGACATATGTCTTTTTTTTTTTTTTTTTACTGTGTGCTTTGTAAAATGGCTCTGTGCAGCTCTGTGCCGAATCAGTTCTCACTGGTGATTATAGACACTCATATCTAAGACAACACTCCCTCCGCAGGATGAGGGAATATTTGGACTGTTTGGACACGTGAGACCAAAGCTGTATCGTGGCTAGCGCCAATCCCACAGTGCATTCCTGCTGAGCGGGAGGTATTTCTTGTTTATTATCTGAGCCTGGTTACAAGGTGCAGGTTAGGATGGAGTTGGACTCAGTGTCTTGTTTATTTTCTTTCTGTGGCACCGCCTCATAAGGAAAACACAGAATGCACTATGTATTTTCTGCAACTCTTTGAACAGGCCAAACTTTGTGTTTTTCAAAATACACATCTGAAAGCACACCTAGGCAAACTTAATTTGACCTGCCTGACATGTCAGGTGTTTTGCACAAAGTTGAAGATTAAACGTGTGTGTTTGTGAGCGGTTTTCCAACTGAACAAATCTGCGCTCGCTTTGCTTAATATCCTGCAGGCCTGTAAGACTCCAGCAGCCATGTTTGTATGAAAACTGAGGTCTCCAGCCTGAAGTGCAGGTCTTGTTATCCGTCTTAGCCTGGTGGAGAGTTGAGAACACCTCCCCTCTTCTTGGTCAAGGCCACATATAGAGCCTGTTTTGATATGAGAAATGTGTTTAAACTGAAAATCAAGCGTACAGTTAGGTACGCTAGATAGGTAATTTGATAATTAGTATTTCAGGCTTCTCAGTCATGCAGTCAATTACATTTAATCCAAAGGAAATCCCTCTTTTTCACGCTTTTTTATCCTGCTTCTGTGTATTCCTGAAAGTACCATATCTGGAAGAACTAACATTAAAATCCCAGACCGAAATAAAAAAGGAGAAAAGGTTGGAGCAGCAAGTAAAGGAAGGAGTGGATAAGAAGAAAAATGCCGCATGGTCAGGACAGACGGGAAAAGTTGGGACTCCACTCACCCATGTGAGCTGGCGATTAGGAGGCTTGACTGAACACTTTGTGTGCAGGCCTGTTTAGAGAGATGGCCGGAGAGAGAGAGCGAGAGCAAGGGAGGGAAGAATGAAAGAGGGAGATGTGAGGAGACAGCAGGGAAAAAATGTGAATGCCACCTTTCATAATCTCAGAAAAAAAATGTAATGGATTTGTCAGCAAACACTTGTTCTATAGACAATGGCCGTACGGTTCACTAAAAACTGGACATTTTTAATGCTGTGCTCTGAAAGCTGCACAGTTGACCCTCATTTTGGTACATCTGAGAATGTCAGAACTTTATGAGAATATGACCTTAACTTTTCTCCACTCTCTGCATGCATGCTGAGTGGTTAGCGACTGAGCCGCTGTTAAGCCAATCTCAGACCCCCACAGCTATCCAATCAGATTGTCTTACAGCACCCTGGGCAGTGGACATCGGAGAGCGTCTTCTTATTGGTTTTGGCAAGGGCAAGGGGCTAGTGTACGACCACAGCATAAGCTCATACACGTGAGAGAATACTTAACAAGTCAGCACAACATTGCATTATATTAGAGTAAGATATTAGCATTGATGGAGGCCTACGGGTGTGTTATCATTTCCAGGGCTACATATGTTCAAATTTGGCCTCGGAGAAACCAGATCAAAAGCTTCCTGGGACTGGCAGTGCTAACCGTTGGCCATCCTTCCAGAATAGATGTCGCTAACGCTAATAGGGGGCTAGCTGTGCATGTAACTCTACTCTTATGATAACATGTTGGCTTGCAGCTGTCTACTTACTGTCCTGTTCCCCAGCTCTCTGCTGTGTCATTGAGTTTGGAAGACCGGAAGGGTAGAAAGCATCGAGGAGAGGAGCAGAGGGGGGGTAAAAGCTGAATGAAGGACAGAAAGAAGAGGAGGGAGGTGTTGAGGGGGGTATGTGTGGTGGCTATATGTCGAGATGATGAGAGTTCAAAGGGTCAGGGATCTTCTTAATAGTCATCATCGCCACATTTGGCAAGGAACATCAGCTTTTATATGTACACACACTCAATCTCAACCGCACATTTCAGCCTTGAGGAGCTGGATGTGTTTTTCATCTGAGGTAAAGGTTAGAAATCGGATGGCCTGGTCATCTAGAGGCCTCTGCCACTCATGTTACAGTGGTTTGAGTTTCAGTTGCTGCTGCCTAATGAAAATAGCCATGTAGTCATACTCCACATGTGTCGCCATGTGAGCATGATGTAGAGAGGCAGATTTTTGTGAATGCCATCATAATATTTCCTTTTCTGTCCTCTGAGCCGGCTGTCACAAACACAAGAGTTATTTCCAAAGTGATCCCAGCCTTGGCTTCCTCTGTCTATCTCCTCGTGCCGTCAGAGCTCGAGCAGAAACTGCTAACTTTCCTGCCAGTGAAGGACAAGCGAGCGGGCAAGGGAGGGAGGAAGGGAGGGAGGGAGGAAAGCGGGTGAAAAGGAGGAGGAGGAATATGAATAGGGCAGTGGAGTGAGTGCAAAAAGGAAAGTGGAGGGAGAAGGAGAATAAAAGGAGAGTGTGTTGACAAAGACCCCAGTTCACTTTGTTCTCTCTCTCTCTGTTTCTCTCTGATCCAAAAATGTCCACTGACAGATTTTCTGTCCTCCATCAAAACTTTATCTCATGTCCTCTTTTTTCATTATTCATCACTGTATCCCTGTTTGTCTTTTTCCGTCACATGCGTCTTCTTTTTCTCTCTATTCTTTTCCATTGAAATGAACTGGGGGAGTGGGTGGAGTGTGTAGGGGGGGGCTACAAGTCCATCTAATTGAAATTCTTCACAGCGTCTCCATGGAAATAGTAAACTTTGTGGAGAGGGAAAGAAAGACGGCGAGGGTGAACGAATGAAAGCAAAAAGAAGGGAAAGAGCAAGACAGAGTTGTGAGAACTCATGAGAAAGACAGAGAAGGAGCAAAGAATGCATAAGAATTTCCTCTGGCACTTTGTGAACAGGAACTTTCAGTCTTTTCACGTTGATAGATTGTAATTAATTTTATTTTTGCACAACCCTATCTATCTTCTCATCTCCTTGTGTCTACCTTTCTCTGCCGATCCCCTCTTGTTCTTTTTTTTTTTTCTTTTCTCCTTTGTCACCTGTCACCCCTCCCTCTCCTCTCCACCCTTTCCATCTGTTTTCCCCTCTTACTCCAATGCTAAAGACGGACAATGGCACCCCATGCTGTGTAATGATGTGTGTGCTTGTGTGTGTATGTGTGTGTGTTAATATGTCGAAGCTCATCCATTCTGTGCTTTGTTCTCACAGGTCGATGATGCCATGCTTATGTTCGACAAAACAACCAACAGACATAGAGGTGAGCGCGGTAACACACAAACACATTATTTTAACGTGGGTCAACATTGGGACACTAAGATGTATAGCAAATAAAGGTAGAAGCATCATAGTGTTATAGTTAGAGTTGAGGAGAAAAATCTCAATGTGACCCCCCCCCCCCGAAAAAAATGCTGATTTTATTTTTTTTCCCTTCAAATCATATTCTTTTGTCTTCCCACTGCTCTGGCCTCTGTGTTTCATTTATCTCTGTCTTCTCCCAGTGAGGTAGACGTACAGTGTCCGCTGTGGGTGGTAATGAAGGGTCAGTATAGTAACAGTAAGGATGTTACTTAACGAGACACGTGTCGAAAGAAAGGGAAAGTGGAGGAGAAAGGAGGGTCAGGGATGAGGCTGAGACTGCAATAATTGGTAGATGAAGGTAAATCTGAGCTCAGTTTTTGGTAAACCACACCCTGTCCGTGCTCGGCCATATACCATCAGCCGATTGACGGTTTAGAAACGGTGTCGAGGTTTGTTTAACGTCGTCGTCTTAAAGACAGAACAGGTTAATGCTGGGCTCTGCAGACATTTTGCTTTTAGTCTAACCTGAAAGTTTTATTTTAGTTCAATTAAAAGTGCATACTCATATCTAAAGCTAAGTTTCAAATGTCTATAAATGTACTTTTTAAAGATCTTTTGCAAAAACCCCTCTTACTATTGCTTGTTGCAGCATTTTTTTATTTTTTTTTGCAGCACCCGTTTAATTACCAGCATAATGGGACTGTAGTGTCTCTGCAACATACTTCTTTGTGACAGACCACAGAGTATCTGTAACATGAGTAATTAGACGGATCATTGAACTGCAGTCTGTTTGTGTGTCTTCCAGGTTTTGGCTTTGTTACTTTTGAAAATGAAGACGTGGTGGAGAAAGTGTGTGAGATCCATTTCCATGAGATCAACAACAAAATGGTACGCGTGTTTTTACTTAATGGCAACAAATCAGCGGAGGAATAATTTTAAGTTAACGCCAGGAATATTAAATATTTATTCCATGTGAGAAGGACTTCAGTGTAATTTGATTGCGTTATCACATGTAGACTCTATGGATTTAGATGTATTTTAGAATGCTACATGAACATTTATCTTTTTAGGTTGAATGTAAGAAAGCCCAGCCTAAGGAGGTGATGACGCCGACAGGCTCAGCCAGAGGTCGCTCCAGAGTGATGCCCTATGGGATGGACGCATTCATGCTGGGGATCGGCATGCTAGGTAACCCAAACCCTAACCCAAAACCAAATATACCAGAAGCAGGTATGCAGAACTATACAGTAATATTGATGAAATCTTATGCATCAATCCTATGTGTTGAGGTGGATTAGTAAAGAAAGTACATGAGCGTACACCATTTAGAAAACAGGGATTTTGCGTCCTTTTTTCCACAAACAGAAATAAAACATAACCTTGTGGTCAGAGACAGTTATAACCAAACCTTGCTTTCAACTGTACTTAATAATACTGTGATTGCTTATATTAGTCGTGCCATGTACATGCGTTTTAGCCATAATTCCTCAAATCAGTCATATTTTTCAATGAGGAAAACAAACATAGCATTATATGGTTTTCAACACATCCATTTTTATGCTCTAATATCTAATTAATGTAGTCGTTATTACCATTAGGGCCTCATATTCCCTGGAAAAAAGCATCAGTGTTTGTAAAATTTAGAGGTCATTGAGCAAATAATTATATAATTCTTCCCAATGGAGTAACATACTCATTGAGAAAACAAATGCAGAGCTATATTTGTCATATCTTGTTTTTTAGCCCCCTCTGCTGGACGTTTTCAGCTCTTCACAGTATTTTTCACAGCCTCACTAATCTTTGTGGGGCTCGATAATACACGCTGTGAAAAATAGTGTGACAGTTACACTAAAATGAGAGTCAGACCTTTCGAGAACTGCGGTGGTTTATCAATGTTTGGAAGTTTTCAAAAGAAATTATGCTGAAAATATGAAATATGACATTGTATGCTTTGGACAGAGGGATTACTCACTGCTAGTAGCATCATAACAGGAGAAAAACATCTAGAATAGCGTAGTAATCTAATAATCTCCACAGTGGATAATGTATGATTTTAGTGATCAAATCAGTCTTTCCAAAACATTCAGCCATCAATGTTTTTTTAAGCCTTTTTCCGAGTATAATTCCAGTGTCTCTCTGTTTTCCACCAGGCTACCCAGGTTTCCAGACTACTACCTACACTAGCCGCAGTTACTCTGGAATTGCGCCTGGTTACACTTACCAATTTCCAGGTACGTCCATGTAAACATTACACTAGAATCTACTCTGTTACTGCACCGCTGACAAGGAGAAGAGAGGAAAGAGAGCGGATGCAGGGTGTAGCACGTAGTTGATTCAGCTGTGAAATGTGTATGAACAACACCAGCCATGTGGACGGATCTCTCTATGTGTCTTCCACAAACACATAATACAACACAGACTTACTAAAAGCTTAACGCCAGCAGAGTCTCCGGCTGCTTGTAGATTTAAGACCGTGACTTTTTAACTGTTACTGTCTGTCTGTCTAAGCTGTCCATAAATATTGTTTTGTGCCTAAACTGAAAATTAAAACTAAACCACTCAATTTGTAACATTTGCCTTTTCCCCTCTGATTTCCTCTTATATTAGTCAGTGTTTATTTGATTTACTTATGTAATCCCCTTCCATTTGACTGTGTCGCCCCACCTTTTCCCTTGCCTCCACCTTCCTGCCTGTCCTTCTCTTACCATAGATTTCTATCTTTCTGTGCTTTTGAGAGTCCACTGTTTCTTTTTGGGCTAAATGCCTTTGTGTTAGCCTTCGTAGTCTGGCCGGTGGATGGTGACTGTATTTACAAAGCGCTCTCTCTTGACCTTCTCTGTTTCTAGAATTCCATTTAGAGAGGACCCCCCTCCTGACATCATCCCACCCCCCTGAACTGGCAGGTCAGTGGCTCCTCTCTTCTCCAAAAGGCCCCCGAGAGAAAAAGCTGTTCAGCAGTAGTCGAGTCAAATGTGGCGTTCATGCTGTGCACTTGGCTCACTGCTACTAAACACAGAAAACGTGGATGACTGAGAACCTTCATAGTCGAACTGTAGAGCAAAAAAGGATCAGTTTGGCTTCTCGGGTCTAAGGCTGCGTTTTCTCCGTCGACAGATGTGATGTTTATTATGTACTGTTCCACTGGTTAAAAAAAAGTCTGCTAGCTTTCTACATGAATGAGCCACTTCATGCAGGTGATAAACAAGCATAATTTTACGCAAACTGCAGTGAAAATGCATCTTTAGACGTGTATGTGATCCTGAAACTCTACAAATGATCCTTTTAACTAAGAATATGCTTCCTGTATATGGATCCTGATCTACCAGCAGCTACTCTGCCATCTAGTGGTTTGTTTTGTACTTGCATCTCCACTTGGAAACGTCACCCTCAGTATTTTTAGCATTCGCATCATTTTTATTTAGTCCTTATTGTTTAAAAAATGTCACATGTGATGTTATTGTTGCATTTGTCGTTCTGCGTTCACTCCCATCCATCAGCTGGACTTAAATCTGATGCCAGATGTTGCAGCAGATGTTGGCTCAGATAATACTGAGCTGTGGGTTTTTACTTATGATTTCATATATGAGTGCAGTCCACATGGCTTTGTGTAATAATTTTGCCTGTTTGTTGTAGCCATTCCCCTGACTGCGTATGGACCAATGGCGGCAGCAGCAGCGGCAGCAGTAGTTAGAGGTACGGTGTGTTTACTGTCAGCAGATGCATTTGGATGAGTGTGTTTTTAATGGCTTTGACAAATAATAGAATATTTTTAGATGAGTGTGGAAAAAAAAAAATCCTCTTGATGGCTGACGTGTGTCCTCCATCTCTCAGGCTCCACCCCTTCACGCACAGCTGGCTTCCTGGGCACCAGCAGCCCCGGACCAATGGCTGACCTGTATGCTGCAGCCAATCAGGACTCAGGAGTCAGCAGCTACATCAGCGCTGCTAGCCCCGCCCCCAGCACAGGGTTCGGCCACAGTCTAGGGGTAGGTCACTCACCCCCTTTTAATGACACACACAGAAACTCACTCTTGAATTCACGCACGGATGCATGTATTTACCCACCAAGCTGCGTCCGAGTGTTTTCATTCTCTCCTGTGTGTCCTCAGGGTCCTCTGATTGCTACTGCGTTCACTAATGGCTACCACTGAGAAGACTCAGGTCACTGAAGATGGGAGGGGGTCCTCCTCTGCTGATGAGCCAATCAAAATGCTGGCTGCCCACTGATGGCACAACCTGATTGGCCGGCCACAGGCTCTACCGGGGTTCTGGCTCCCTGTGGCTCCACCCACCGACTGAATATCTTTTTAAATCCTGAACTCTGTTTTGCTGTACTAATCTCACTTCATCATAACTTCCTCATCTCTTCCCCCTGTAGTCTAATAAGTAGATCCATGTCCTCCTTTATCCCTTTTTCTGAAGCTGAGAAAAGAAAACTGCAAAAAAAAAAAAAAAAGAAAAAAAGGAAAACTTTGTCATCTTTGACAGAGACACAGAGGACTATTTTAATTTTTTTATTTTATTATTTTATTTCAATGTGATATGTTGTTTCATCATGAAATCCTTCAATGCTGTTACTGATGTGAACAGAAAGAAAATGACAGACGGGCCTTTGTCTAAAAGAAACCCAACCATTTATAACAAAGGAAGAACAAAACCAACAGCACGAAAAGTCCTTTTTTTAAGTCAAGTCAACATGGAAAAAAACTAAAATGTATATTTTGGTAGTCTTTAAAAACAAACCTTTGTAATATTGTTATTAATATTGACATAATAATGATAATCTGTAAGGTATTTTATTCTGTAATTGGTTTTAAAGCAATGTTTTTATGTCTTCCTGTAAGATATTGTACATAGATGTTGGGGTAAAGTGGGGGGGTATGAGGGAGGAGGGGTTACTGAACCAGCTGGCATGTCATTGGTTGGTTGGAAAGGGTTGACGGCGACGTCATCTACTACTATGTGTGGTCATCTCACTACTTTTATCAGTTCACCTGATGGTTTATGTGTGCGCTGCCGACAACACTTCAGCACAGCGCTGTTGACGATAGCCGATGGGAAAAAAAACTTCCAGGAGTTTGGTATATTTCAGTTCAAAAACAATTTTATGACAATTTTGTTTGCTTTAGTTCTTGAAAAAGAAAGCGTTTCTTTTTTTACATCTTCATTACAACTACTTAAACACACCGTTAACATTCACATAATGGACTATGTAAGAACTATCACCTTAAACAGAAGAAATCAGGGGTTCACGGGGTTGGGGTTTGACTTGACTTCCTCTTTTTTGAAAATATTATATATTTTTTTGCGCAGTTCACTTCTTAATGTTTTTGTTTATTGTTTTTGTTTTTTTTGTTTTTTTTTTTAAAATCCAATGCGGTGTTTTCCACCGTGAAAACAAATGAAGGACATTCTCAGAGAAGCAATTGTAGAAAACACCATGATCATGTTCTGTCACTATTGAAGGTGGATGTGATTGCGTCTGAGTGTGTGTGAGTGAGTGTTTGTGCGCATACATCAAGGTGTAATATGGAACTACTTTTGGCAATGAAAGAGCATTTCGATTGCTGTTTTTTTTTTTTTTTTTGGTACTGAAAAGATCATCCTGTTCCATTTGGGCTCTTCTGGTCCTTTCCCTCACCTTCCTCCCATTTCATATTAGTTTTAATACCTTTGCGGTCCTCTGGAACCGACATATTATTGTTTATATAGAGTTGCTGCTCCGTGTAGTGGTGAACAGAGGGGGTCTGGGCGGGGAACCACAAATGGAACAGGGTCTGCTCCCAGTCGGCTCTGATGCAGGACCTCAGTAACAGACAACACTGGCTGGCAGGGAAAGCCAAAAGCTGGAGCAAAAATAAGTAGCTTGTTTGTTGATTCGTCTTGTTGCAGCCTCTTTGATGTTGAGCACAGTGAGGAACTTCAAGCAGCAAACTTCCTGATCCAGCCAGTGGTTCCTTTGTCAGACTGCCTGGGACACGGCATAAAACTACTGCTGGACACCAACACTGTAACTTTTTAACTTACAATAAAGCAATAAGTTATTTTTTACCTTACAAATGAAAATAATACTATTATTGGTAATAGCAGACGACGTGTGGATAATTCTGCGGCATTAAGACTTATTTTCAGAAAAAAGAAACTATATTTTTCTGTTTTGAGATCTTGCTCCCCTTGTATATTGATTTTAATGATGTCTTTTGTTGTGCTGATGTAAGGAAAAGGGCCAACGCTTTGAATGGAGGCCGCAGCTCGACATGAGCTCGGGTTAAAGTAAACGACTCTGATTTGGGCTGTCACCCGCCAAGCTTTACAGCAATGCTTTTCTTTTTTTCCTTGTTTTTTTTCTGATAATTTCAATTTTAAAACCCTAATAAATTATTCTAAAGCATTTCATCGTGATTGTTTTTTTCCTGTAGAAAGCTCTGGGGAGAATTTAGTGACCATTGCCTTTAGATTTCTTTTTTTAATTCTAAAAAGTGATGACATAATTTCTCTTAAAGTACAAATGAAAATAGTCATTTAGAGTGTTTATTTGTAAAAATGCTCCAAAACTGCACTTCTAAAGAAAATATTCTAAAGTTTTAACTTGGGAAGAATTCAGACATAGGTATTTTGAGGAATGAACCTGATTTTTAGTCACAGGTTTTGTGCATCTGCATGTTGTTAAATGTTACAGCTCAGCTCTGATGGCTTCTGACTGTGCATTTTTTTTTTTGATCACATTCCAGCGGCTTCAAATGTTTCTACGGGTATATGATGGACTGTATGCCTGGACAATAATGTCATATCAGGTGACCCGCAGAGCATGATGGGAAAGTAAAGGATTATCTTTAGTGCAAAAGTAACTTTAAACAATCCTCTTTACCTTAATAAAACTACACTGCCTGGCCAAAAAAAAAAAAAAAAAAATTCACACATGCAATATTTGACTGCACCACCTTTGGTTTTGATTCCAGGAGACATTCACTGGATTTAACTAAGCTAACAGTTCAGCTCCTTCCATGGGTCAGCACTGCAGTGGTTCATAATGTTTCAGCTGGGGCAGGTTATTGAACTCTAACTGCAGTCAGTGTCCTCTCATGTCTTTAATGTCATACAGACTGGACAATGCCAGTATGGATCAGGATCATCAGGTTTGTGACAGAATGTTTTCAGGGAGAAGGAGATGTCATTTACACACATGGATTAGCCTCCATAGACTCTAATGTGGGATGTGATGACTTGATGCAGCGGTCCGATTCTCCATCATCAATAATACAAAATTAATGCAACTATGGATGGAACAAGTATTAAGAACCTTATTGTGACACTGCAGAAGCTTTATGTGGCAAAACAGATGTGACAGTGAATGTCTCCTGGAATCAGAACCAAAGGTGGTGCTGTCAAATACGGCATGTGTGACTTTATTTGGGCTGGGCAGTGTATATGAATGTACATTATGAGGAATGTATTAGACTGAGATACTCACAGGTACTGTACACTGCATCCTTTAACACTCATAGATAAAAGATTGTATTCAAGTGTCAGCATCTGTGTGTATGTGAGGTGTCAGCAGTGGTAAACACTTCATCTTAAGGCAGGGTCCTGGAGAGAGGCCAGCAGGGTTAGTGATCCTCTACCCTCTCCCACCTCTCCAGTCCATATTTCCGGCTTTGAAAGAGGACTCGAACCAACACACAACATACCAGACAACCAGACTTTTGCACTCAGGCTTTACAAGTTTATCTTTAAAAGTTGTTCTTCTTCTCCTGCTTCATTTGCAGCCTGTCTGTGACTTTCCATCTCTTCTAATTCGTGTGTTTTTCATCTTCATTGACTCTATTTTATTTTATTTTATATGGTGTAAGATACAATGGCTCTTGGGACACTACATCCAGAAGTGAAAAGTTCCCTGAGTGGGAGTGCATTTCTTGACCGCTGCTCTATAGAGGAACCTCCACCTCCACTCCGGAGCTACCTTTGGTTCACTATTTTTACCTGTTTTTGTCCGGCTTATCCTGTCAACATTGTGGCCCTGGTCTTCTCTGTCATGGTAAGAATGGGAACATGTGAACAGAATGTGTATTATAGACATCATATAGAGTGTATCAGAGCGTAGAAACGTCCTCTAATTTCAGTGTGTTTTATGTTTCATCAGCTACACAGTGTTCTGTCAAGTTGTGTAGTTAGTAAATGGCCTGGACATGAAGATGTAACCCAGTCACACACACCTGCTCTGCCCATCAAGCAAACCTACTTGATCTTGCCTTTTGAAAAATGAAACTAAATTTCCATGTTGCACATAATGGACATGAACGTTAGAGGCTGAACTACAATCAGACTCATAACTCTGTATAATCTTGTCACACTGGAAATCGGACCTGATAAGTGTGTATTTTTTTTTATTTTTAATTTAATTGTTTAATTATTATTTCATTTTTTTTAATATTTAATTCATGTTTTTATTTGGAAAAAGTGTACCTATTACACAACAAAATATTCTGTTATGTTCCCTTTTTGTCACATAACGATGAAAAAGAAAAAGGGAGGAGTAAATAACTTCAAATCAGTGTTGTATAAAGTACTGGAGAGTCGCACTTGAGTAGAAGTACATGTATCCTTTGATAGAAGTTCAAGTCACCAACTGAAATACATTAAAGTCTTTAAGTATCTGGTATTTACTGTACTTAAGTACATCAAGTAATCTACAATTAAATGTACTCAAGTAATGAAAGCAAAAGTACAAGTAAATGTTAATAACAACCAAAGGCAGTCAGAATTTGGAATATTACGCTGCTGCTCACATCCACAGATCACCCACAGGTTGAGTGTGGACTGTTGTTTGCAGTTTAGGCCCAACGACAACGACATCAGCTTCCTAACTTTGTTGCAGCCACCGGTAATCTCAGCGATGAAAACACCAAATTTCTTTTCATTTATTTTTTGTAACAAGTAACGATACTGCGCATTAAAAATGTATAGGAGTAGAAGTATGCAATTGAGTTAGGAAAAGTAGTGAAGTAAAAGTGAAAGAAAACAACAAAAAATACTCATTAAAGTACAAATTCTCCCAAAACATACTTGAGTACAGTAGTGAAGTATTAACACTTCAACACTGCTTCAAATAAATCTACCAAAAGCACACAGATGATAGGAATGATCATCTGCAAACAATACAAGGGAAGAAAAACAATCGCATATCATGCATCTGCAGGAAGGTGTTATATTTTTTCCATTCACTCGTGTTTGAAACAAAGCTTTAAGACTAATACTGTTTTTCAAGTGTAGAGAGCAAATACTTAGAATATTTGTCAGTGCTGCAGCTTTCAGTAGAACATTCCTGTAATGCCTGGATATCATTATAACAGTGACTTTTCCCTCTCAGTCCAGATACAGTTATTATCACGGTGACTATGATGGATCCAGACGACTGGGCAGGAACGCTCTCTTTGTCGCTGTTGCGTCATTTATCATCGGCCTTATCATCATCGCCGTCACCTGCATCGTTCAGTTCACCACAGTAAGGCGCAAACAACTGCAGGCCAACAGTTAGACAATCATTAAAAAAAAAAAAAAAAGAATGTCAATAAGCTATACTTTTAAATTTACCCCTTTTTAAACTTTCCTTTTACTTTGGTAGATTGTTTGGTAGAGCTGATGTGAAATAATGCAGCTGTAACATATGATGCGAGTTTAACCCATAAAGACCCAAACAGTCACTGGTAACCAAAAGCATCTACTGAAGTAACGGTTTAATACCTGCTGATCCACTAATCCCATCAAATCATGTAAATAATCAGTTTAAAATACAGTTATTCATCTTTTCGTGGTCATCAGATATGACCTATTTGGCCCTTTAGAGGCTCTGCAGTTACCGTGGAAACACCGTCATCTTCTACAACATCGACTCACCAGTAAAACCCATGGAGTTGGATCAGTGACAGTGGATAAGATGCTTGTTTTAGATTCAGTTATTTGTATCTTTGCTGAAAAAGTCACTTTTCTTCAGTTTTCTCTGTTTTTGATATAATAACCCTCACCTTTATTCTGAGCTTTTCTGAACATCTACATGATCACTTAATTAAATATAGGAAAATGCATGATTTACACTGAAAAAAACGCAAAAAAATACAGAGGATAACATTACGATGAATGCTGATGAATCACTTAAGAAAGATTAAACAGATATAAAAATTAATTTGGGAACTTACACAAAAGTAGCACTGGGTCTTTATGGGTTAATTCAGTAAAAACAGATGTTATTGTCTTTTACGACTACATAGGCTAAAATATCAACTGCGTTTCCAGAAAGTTGACATTTATGCATATATGAACACAACTGTAAACAACTGACTCATGGCTAATTTGAGGTAGAAAAATCATAATGTCATTGTCCATTTATGAATTTATAATATAAAGAATATCAAGCTTAAGCACCAGGGTTGTATAATATTTTGTGTACTGCAATGGGAATGAAAAAAACATACATTTATTTTGTGCCAAATATCATAGTCTTATTCCAAAGTCATGAAAGATGGCATTATTAGTCAATACAAAATGTTATCATCGTGACTGTCAGCTTCACGCCATGTGGGTATGATTATACATACACAGCTTAACAGATTCCATTTAAAGTGAGTTATTTCTTTTCTGTGTTCCAGATGGATTTTTAGTTTTGTGAAAACACAGAAAGAGGGAGAAAAGAAATGAAAACCTGATGAAGTGCTGATCTGTGGATGTTCTCTGGTCCTCGGTTCATCTGAAACAGGACTCTGCAAATCTGTACATCATCCCTTCTCATGTTTCTTGTACTTCAAATGGACAGTATAAGGTTATAAGATCAATAAAATGAAAAGTGCTTTGAATAACTGTTAAAGGCAGCTTTCTACAAATATGTAGAGAAATCACAGCAATTTCTTGTTAGGACCCACACCTGAGAAAATGTGTTTTTACTGTTGTTTTTAGGTGAAAAAAAATTATATATTATATTTAGAACTGTATAATATATGTATTAGAAATAGAAGTGTGAAATTATAGTTTTAGCACTCATGAAAAACACCTGTATAATCACTTTTAATGTTAATATTTGGATAATTTGCATATTTCACAGACGTGTTAAGATGTTATTTCAGTATCATGCTCTTTTAGTATTTCTGTGAATGCATAATGATTTTCACATGTAAATACAGGATGTTTGGAGGTTGATATGTGAGAATGGGATGTAGCGTTGTTTTTGACTGTTTGCCTCAGTTGCCCCCCCCCCCCCCCCCAAGGGGAGGCAAGGGGTATTGTTTTTGGTTCGGTTTGTTTGTTTACACTCTAGCAGCAAGATTATTGGTTGAATTCATACCAAATTGGGTTTATAGATTGCCATTGACCCAAAATAGATCTCATTACATTTTTGGGGAAAAGTAGATCAAAGTTCTAATTTTTAATGAATTTTTTAAAATCTTTTTTTCTCCATTTACTTATAATGGGTGAAATTTCAAATGTCTGTAGCAGCAAAACTGTTTAGTGAACTCAAACCAAATTAACTTTATAGATTGCCAGTGACCAAGAATGGATCTCATTACATTTTGGGAAGAGTAGGTCAAAGTTCAAATTTTTTTGTTAATTTTTTAAATCTTCCCATTATTTATAATGGGTGAAATATGTGCAAAGGGTGGGGTTTGTTGTGCCTGGCACCATTCGGTTTTTTTTTTTTTTTTTTTTTCGACAACAAACAAAAAAACAGGCAGGAAGGGGAAAAGCAGATGTATTTTTCTTTCTTTTTTTTTACTTTAGCTAACTGGAACCACATTGTTAACCTTGCTGATTTGTAAACACAAAAGATCATATCATATTTCTTTCACATTTCATAAGCCTGGTGAAAACTAAACCCTAACACAAACAAAAACATCCTCTTAGAACATAAAAATCACAATGTCTGTACTCTGTCTTAAATCTGTATAACTACCTTAATGATTGGTAGAATAAAAACTGACATATACCCTTTTGAAATATTTCTTTTTCACATGAAACCTCACATAACCCTGAACTACGATCTTCCACTTTGGAAAAAGCGCCTGCAGTCGGACATGTCATTCTATATCCCCGACTAAATATAGCAGATTTCTCCTTCATGTCTAAGGGTTTCCCAGCACGTCAGTTGCTTTCATACTGACCCCACTGCTAGGTAACAAAAACATATGAAAAGTGGCATAAAAGGTGGGAGGAGACAAAGAAAGGCTCACGTAGACATAACCAGCTCTGTGCTTTGTGAACCACCTCTAACTGACAATAAGCTCCGTAATAATGACACATATATGCTATACACAAAATAAAAATAATGGTTCTTAACATGCATTTAACTTGATCTACAGCGTTTCGGCTTCTGTACGCAAGTGAAATGAGTGCTTTTGATACATCAGGCCTGCTGCCAAATTTCAATAGCCATCACAACGCATTTGGACAAATGACTTCTGGCAGTAGTCTTGTACTATTATCATCTTTACTTGAGAGAGAAATCCAGTGTTTGTAGTGGCACCTCTTTGATGTCACACCAACGCAAACCTCGGGAGAACAAGATGAATAATGAAACGAGTGAAAGGATTAGGAGACTTGAAAGCACTTAGTAAGATTATCCAGGTATCGCTAGATTTTGTGGAGGGAGACCAATTTCCGCAACATCCGAAGTCTCCTCGCGCTAAAACATCGAGCTTATTTAAGTAAGAGACTGACTTCTATTCCTGCGTGTTACTTTGGTTTTCATCATCCATGTTGTTTCCCTGTTTGCGTTCGCTAGCAGCACAACACAACAGCTCACCTGGAGTCGTGCTGTTGTGTTGTGTTGTGGGTTTGCGTTGCATCCAATAGCTTTAGAGTGCACTCCATGACTCATAAATAGGCCACTCAAACCAGCTGCCTCCATTAGCAACAGATAGAGCCTCCATGCATACATATCTCGTGACACATTCCTCTCAGAGAGCAGTGGTTTAATAAATGAAAGGGGATAACTGTGGGAATGAGGCAGAGCGGGAACAGAAACAGAAACATGCACTCAGGTGGACACAGGGGGGTTTTAAAAGTCCCCACGGATTCGCACTTGTATCCCGGCTGTGAAAGAATCCTATATCATTCGAAAACTGTAGCGCGACATTAATGATTACGTACAATCTACAGTAACCTTCAGCGCTGAAGTACCTGTTGTGTTGGTGCAGCGGCTCAGCACATACTTTATCAGTCTGCTCTTTAGATGCTGTTCATTAATGTGTTATTACAGTGTTTTGACACCTACGTCCACGCACTGATGTCGACCTCTGCCTTTGTCTTCTTGAAGTGATGGCCATTACTGATTATTACAGACACTAATAAAAGTTCACATGGGAGGTTCTGAAGAGGAATGGTATGATTGAGTCACTCTGTGCAAATCATATTATTAGACACAGAAATGACATGAAAGTTATATGAAAGGCCCACTGTGTAAGATTTAGGGAGATTTAGAAATAGAAATGGATTACAATATGAACAATTTTAACCCTTTATCGGGAAAGGGACTATTTTTTTGGTCACTTCCACATGCATTGCAAGACAGTGGCAGCAACAGGTCCAGTGAGGACAGTGAGCCAACAATCTGAGGTCCAATGTGGTCTCCAGGGTCTGTAAGGTCCACCTCTGCATGAACAGTGAGTGGACCTGCTTTG
>JAPQRP010000024.1:31457910-31486089 GCA_037367295.1 Apogon hyalosoma | reverse complement strand
CCATGAAGTAATGGTACTAATGTAAGGAATGATGTTCAAAGGGATCATGTGGATGTGGACAGGGGTCTGGATCAACATTATAATAGTTTTGGATTTTTCATTATAATTTAGTTTTATTTAATTTTGACTTTTTTTTCCCCTCTAATTCAGTTAGCTTTAATTAGCCTTTAGAGCAGGTTTGCTAGTTTTTATCAGTTTTTGTTTGTTTTCTAAAAGCTTGGTTTTAGTATTAGTTTTTTCATATCTTTTATCTTCCTTGCTGTCGTATTCAAATAAATCCCACACAGGACCCTGCTGCTTTCTCCCAACTTTAGTCTCCATGTTGCCAGGGAGGGTGGGGGCGAGAAGCCGACTCCAAATGACAAGTGACGAGAAGTGAAGTGAAGTGAAGTGCCGTATGGTGCCGTCAGCCAAAACTGCTCGGGTGAAATAAATCGATTTCATATCAATTTGACAGTGACAAAGATGTTAAAGAATTTTTATATGTTTTAGTTAGTTTTGTAGGCACACAATACACTTTCAGTAAGCTATTGTTTTTTCTTTTAATTTTAATTTTTATTTATTTCAGTTAATGAAAACATTTTTTTTTCAATTCTAGTTTTCATCACCTTTCTAGTTTTCGTTAACGATAATAACCTTGATCTGGATCAGCACTTATGTTGGTCTAATGTTGTAAAAGTGATTTTCTAATGTTCTAAAATACATGTTCCTTTCACCTTACATGTGTTTTTCTTATATTTTTTGTATTTACTTCTTGATTTTGTTTTGTTTTTTTGCCACTTATGGGTAAGGAACCAAATATGGTAACTTCTTTGACCTTGATTTTCTACATCACGATAAAAAAATTTTGAAAAATTTCACAAAAGTAATAAAGTCTCGTTATGTCCTCCAATAACACACTATGGTTGGCATTCTGAATTTCAGAGTATTTCTATGAGTAAATTATAAAGGGTTAATTTGTGTTTAAACATAATTTCTCTACATCTTCCTGTTTCCATTTTATAGCAGATGCCATCATGTTTTACTGCACATTACTGACATCTGCTGCTTAATTAAAAAGCCAAGAAAAACACAAATAGGGCTCTAAAAAAGTGACTGTCATGTTTTTTTTTTTGTTTTTTTTTTTTTTTTACAGCCACCATATCAGAGGAGGGGTGGGGTGGGGGTCACTTAGATGATTGCAATCTGCAGCTTCACCACTAGATATCACTAAACATCCCATAATGTACCTGTAATAATGGCTGAACACTACTACTTAGGGTCCACCTCTTTTAATATTCAGTATCTTTTTAGATTAAATGATAATGTACATGCAATGCATAAATGAGAATCTCACAAATAATAATAGATATGTTATCCATTATTATTTGTGAGATTCTTATTTCTGTATGTAAATATGTAGTACACTGTTTGCACAGAAATACTGGGACACAACACACCTATTGCTTGTAGGACTTTATATTTCCAAAGAATATTATCATAATAAAAGCGTTACCATCAGTTGTTCTCAATTATTATCACAATAAATGTTGAACCATGTTTTTTTTTTTTTTTTTTTTTTAAGTTTGAAGGCTGATTTTTTTTTTTTTTTTTTGTCCTGAATGAGAGTTGTAGAAAAGCAGACAGTTACATGAGGTCAGAATGTGATAAATATTTTAGACATCTAGAGGTAGAGTGATTAAAACGATTATAAGCTCATAAAATAATGCAGAGTAAAATTAGGTAAAAACAAACTCTGTAGCATTTTATGAGCACTTGAGATGACTATGTGAACAAAATTAACAAAACGAAAGTTAAATTAAATGTTCAGTGTTCAGTGTTAGAGCTAACTTTTATTAATATAGTGCTAGCATCATGCATCTGTTTGAGCATGAACTTTTATTTGTTCATTTTCATTCATTCATTTATTTTCCAAACTGTTTAGTCCTCAATAATCTCACTGAATGCTGGATGCTATTCTGGCTATCGACAGGTGAGTACACCCTAGACATGACAGGGCTTTTGTTAGTTTTTATTTTTGTTCAGTTGTATTCATCTTATATTATAAAAGCAAAGTGGACTCTTTGTGTGTTTGTGTCTCAGGCATCACACAAAATCCAGAAAGATCTGACTGCTGCAGTTTGGCATACATACGTATTTTTGGTCAAGGAAGAGACTAGCAAAAACGACAAGTTGATAGGACCAATATTTTGGGCGATATTAGTAATTCTGGAATACAATAACCTTACAATCACATTGCTATGCCCATGACGGATGACAGGAAGTGCAGAACCGCACTGTGTGACAGGACATGAAGTTAAAAACAGGAACGATGCATTTATTAACTTTAGTCCTTAGATAACGGTATTAATATATAATTGACATTTAAATTTTAAAGAATGATTTACCAAACAATATTAACATCAGTACTTATAAAACACAGACTAACATCTTTTCCCATAAGTCAGCTCTCCCTAGCTTAAAAACTACCACATCTAGAACCCGTGGTTCCCCACAGGTCAATGCGCTAGTTTTATTTTTAATTTATACATATGCACATGTCAATTTAAGTTTGTGAAACAAATGGGTAAACTTCACCTGCATGTGACTGCAGAACGTTACAAATGACCACAAATCCAATAGTGATACAGAGGTAACTATCCCATAATATGTGGTAATTTGAGTCAGTATATGAGCTGGTCTGCTCATGCTCTGCTGGCCTGTCCCCACTGCCAACAGCTCGCCAAGGCCTGTGGGACGACATGAGCTGCATCAGCTTTTTTTTTTAAACTGAATGTCCCACAGTTCTGCTGAGGAAAAACCCCAAGAAAATAATGACCTTATGAGCTGTCTGGGCTGTCCTGTTCTGTGGCGAAAGCTGGTTCAAGACTTCAGTTATTGCCTTTTGCTTTAAAATAAATATTAGGGATGTTAAAGAAAAGATCTATCCAAACGATAATCCAAAAGAAGCTGCAGCTGAGGGAAAATGTATTGTGCTTCTCTCTGTCATATTTTTATGTTAGGACTGACCTTTTAGGAATCATACCCCATTCATCCTTAAGCCCATTTCTCAGCCTACGAGCTGATAATGTCATTTCCAAAGTGAATGAAATATATTTCATAAACAGCAACATATTTCTCAATAAATTTGGATCCAAAAGAAAGATAACACCTATGAGATTTATGTAAGTGTCAGAATCATTATGAAATACACTGTTCTAGAGTAAATATAGCTATGATGCAGCAAAAATATCATTTTCAACCTAAAAACAAACACATTACTGTGGAAGAAAACCACCTGGAAATCATTAGTAGCCCATGATTTCTAGTCTGAACAAGTTAATGTCAAATTGTTATGATTCTGAATTACAGGTAACATCACATCTCAACTCAACCGAAGTCTTAAATCAGCATGAAATAATGTGAAATAATCTGGTAAATGGTTTGATATTACAGTGGAATACTCCAGAAACTGTTAGACCTCTGCTGACGTTATTTTTTATAGAGATATCAAACTACATTTTTCACCTGCTACATAAATCTGTCATCGAAATAAACTAAAAGACAGGTTCCCGTCTCACATATTTTGGTTCTATTTTTGGTAAGTTTAATACTCATTTCACAGGTGCATAGACTTTCATAGAAATTCTGACAACCAGATGACTGATCAAAGTGTTAGACATCTCATTTTCCTGGTTACAGGTGTGCACAGCTAGTCTCTTTCTTTTCCACGCCTTATCTTTCTTTTTTTCTTTTTTTTTTAAATCTCTGGGAGGAACTCAATTTAAAAATACATCCTTCTCCATTGAATGTTTTGGAAGAGACAGTGGCTGTGCTTCCTGCCTACACACAGCCGGGTAACAATCTGTTCTTCGCGATCCTTTCAGAGTGATAACTGACGCAGATATTAAATCCTGGCATTTTCCGACTGTCTATAATTGTGTGTGTGTGTGTGTGTGTGTGTGTGTGTGTGTGTGTGTGTGTGTGTCTGAGAGAGAGGCACAGTGTATGCATTTATGTTTATTTGGAATTATACTGAATGACTCTGAAATGGAAGCTGAACAGCAGTCTGTTAGAACAAGTGGGTTTGAATCTGCATGCACAGTCAAAGAAGGAAACTGCATGTATTTATTTATGTGTACCAGTCATTTTCCATCTGAAACTGGACTTTCGGTAATGACATTTTTGGCCCGGTGTCCTGAGTATGTTGTCCTATCAGCCTCAGTCTGCACACAAAAAGGAGACTGTACGTTGGTTTGCAACGTCATCATGAGGAAAACAGAAGTTAGAACAAAACAACTGATGACTAACAATAGACAATAGACTGCACATAATAAAACAGACCTATAATACAACACCCACAGTGCAGTACAGAAGAAAAAGCAAATAAATTACATCTACATTGAAACTAATCTGAGCCTTACACGCATTTATATTACAACCGCAACTTAAATAACATGACAGTAAAACATATTTCATCTGACTCAACTTGTAATATGAGGGTATGTTTCATAGAAATATAATTTGTGAATGACAAAAGCAGTATTTTTCTTTAGCAGTAAATAACTGCACATATAATGATAAACAGTCTGTATATGTGTGATAAAATAATAACAGCCTTGCACAGATGATAGCGTCACTAATTCTATTTTTTTTTTTCTCTAACAGTATTGTGCTTTGGTTTGAAATGAAATTAGATTTCTCACATTTGGTTTATCGCTAACTGAAGATGACAGGGGTGCAGACTCATTTCTTTTGAGAAAGTTTTAAACTGACATTTATACGCTGACTAAAGACCTGCAGAAAAGAATATACAGTACTGCACTCTAGTTTTCTGTCATTTTTATATCTATACATTCTTATATCTAGTAAAATACCAACAGAACAAGAACAGCTCAGGGAGGATGTCCTCAGTTATTTTGATCACGTGGTGCTTTGTAAGCACTTTCAATACACCTCCTCCAAAAAAGCCTGTCAAACAGTTCATACGAAGGCTTTAATAACAGGAAACAGAGATGACTGTCACTGAGATGACTGCAGAACCACTGTCAGATTAAAAATGTTAAATGCATTCTATTCTATTGGCTTAAAATGATCAAAGTTTGAGGAAAAACTATCACATGCAAGTCATACCCAAGAGATTTGCACTGGATAAATAGAGTACTGCTTCATAAGTTACAGAAGTTGATGAAAAAAAAAAAAAATTAAAAATTCTGATTAGTGGAGGATTTAAGTAGACAACAGCTGTGCTTACGAGAGCAGAGATGCATTTAAAGATGATCCTGAACGTGTCGGGAAATTAATTAAAACGAGAGAACACAAATTGATTATAATTATTATACCAAGTGTCACAAACCAATCAAATTATCATACATTTGACATGATTAATTATAAGTTGTACAACGGGTGAAATTACAGTAGAGCTCTGGCAGCACTGCTCTGCTACAGTAAATCTCAGGAGAACATCAATAAGAAAAGTGATGGCCTATGTCCTGACTCCAGCGCTTGCATTAAGTCCTGTTTCAGTAACTAAATCATGATAAAGCTGTTATCTGAGACCAGCCACCATAGACTTCTGAAGAGGACACAGGCAAATGTGATCATGCCTAGACAGGGAAAACCAGCTTTAGAAATAATAACAACTTGCTTTTTACAGTAATAGGTGTACCATTTGCAAGAAGTGAAAATACAATTCCCTTGATTGAGCCTTAATTTAGGTTCCTCTCATGGTAGCTCAGTGTGCCTGCCTTTGTTCCCAGCCCTGTGCTGAACAGCTGAAATAATTTGTTTGGCCATACTCTGCACTGCGATGCGAGGCGGAAGTCGTTTTGTCTGACAGGCGGCTTTGCTTGTTCTCCGTAACAACACCCCCCCACACCCTCCTGTCTGCAGCAGGAGCCCTGTGTAATTACATCCAAACAGTTCCCTCTCCCCTACGCTTGATATCACTGCTGACATCCACTTGCACGGCCCCTCCTCTCTCCCTCTCCCTCCCTCCCTCTCTCTCTCTCTCTCTCTCTCTCTCAGAGGCAGTGTGCAGTCCTGCCTTGTGTTTAGATGTGTGTGTAGTGCAGTGGAGCAGATGGACAGGCAACGCAAAAGGCAGAGATGAGCGAAAGGAGAGGATCGTGGTAGACAGCTGAGGAGGGAAGCATTGAACATTTTAAGACAATTACAACAATGAAAGACAAGTGAACTGTTCTGTGGGATATTCATTCAGGAAACAAACTCTTGGCTGAGAATGCAGGGTAAGTGAGCAACTGGTTTACATTTATGACTTCAGAATAGTTTTTAATACAAGTCTTAGGATCTTGATGGTTTTAAGCTGAAATGCAGAAAATGGTGCTTTTCCATTAAACCGTGCACATTAACTGATTTAATTAGAAAATGAATGAAGCAGGATACACAGGGGAGATGGGTAGTTGCAAGAGCTGCATCCTCTGACTCTCTGGGGAAGTTCTGAACTATTTTTCATGAATAACAATCCTTGTTAATCCGCTACGATTGCAAGAACAGAGACTTGGTTTCACCTGAGGGTTGAGGGTTGCACCATAGCCAGATGAAACGCTCTTTGTCAAATCCATCTGTCACACTCTGTGGGCAGACAGGTTTCCTATTACAACATGAGGGGCCATAAAACGAACCCCCCGAAGCTGAGGGATCTTATTAACAGTTAAGACTGATTGATTAGCAGTCTAAAGGTTATGATGCCCTCACCAGCTCCTGGGTGATAGAGAGTATATTCAAGTGGGATTCCCCGATGTTATCAAGTAAACCTAGGTGTGTGTGTGTGTGTGTGTGTGTGTGTGTGTGTGTGTGTGTAGCGGCATGTGAACCAGACAGAAAAAGAAGCAGAGGATTAAAGACTGGGGGGTGGGGGGGGGTTATATATCAGAGTGTTTCACATTGTTTGTTGAAGAAGGGAGGTTTTCTCATGGGAAGTGACTACATTCACCTATCTGACAATACAGAGCGAAACTTCTGAATTGAGAACCAGGGGCACAATTACCACTTTACAGGCTTTCTTTTCTATCCCACACTAAGGCTCATAAACTCTAAATGTTTGTCACAACCAGAGGCTCACACTCCTTGCTGTGGGGGATTATTTTCTGATCTCAGAGTGACATCAACAGATTGTTTTTAAGAATCTGTGTTTATGTCAAGAAAAACCCAGTCTAAACTAACCATCACACAATACTATCGTCACTATTTGTCCTTCATCTAACCACAAATATCTCTTCTAAGAGTTTTTGTAACTTAAAAGCAGATGTTTTTAAGAATTCAAAACACAGAGCTGATAAGCACTCACTACACTATTCACTCATTCACCGATGCTCTGCTAGTTCATTGTTTGTCGCTTCACACAAATTATATTTTTATGTAAATTTATGGATGCTCATGATAATTCACCAAAAAGGAAAGTAATGGCATAGAATTTTCAGCCTAGTTCCCGATGTTGTTTATTCACATTTGCATACAAATGGTGTGTACTGCAGATTTTAATTTGAAGGATAATGAAAAACATGAGCAGATCAAGAAAGGACGACCAGGATGGTGCAGGTAAAAGAAAGCCTGTATGATTATACAAAGAACTTTGGCCTGTTTCAATGAATCAAAGTGCATTATACAAGGTGCGGCCTCACTTTCACTGTGCATTTGCTTACAGTACAATGAAATGGGATTAAGGAGAATCCATTATCATACAATATAAATGGGCCTGTTAGGAATTGTTTAACATCTTGTAAGCAAAATTCTTTGAACGCATTCGATGCACACAAAGTGTACATTAAAAAATGCGCAGTGGCCTGAGTAAAAATGATGCGCATATCCTGTTGCAGTTGCTTGTGTTAGACTGAATTGTGGTTTTGTTTGCATAACTGCACTTTAAAAAGGACAGCAGATGGAACACATATTTGCTGCCTTCACACAGTGGTATAGTCAATCATCTAGAAGAGAGGGTTTTCATATGGCCAACAAGTAGCTGTAGATGTCAGATGCTGGAAAGAATCAGCATCATCACTTAAACCAGGGGTGGCTAACTATGTAAGTGACATTTAGAACCAGCAGTCTGCAGGTTACTGCTTCAACTATAGGAAAAGTCATTAATAAACTCACCTGCTGTGTTCATCAGTTGGAATAAAACCTGCTGACTATCGGTTCCCTCTGCAATGTGGCTGGCTTCACCTGATCTATATTCTGCTTTCACTCTGCTGTTGTTAGAGCTATAATCACAGTAAGAGTGTTTTGTAAAGCTTATATGTGTGTGTAAAGGTGAAATATTTTATACAAACTGCTACCATCTTGAAGATATCTACTCGATGGGCTCGCTGTATTTTTACATAGGAGCAAAATGAGCTGAAAACAGGTGCAGATGAAAAATGTTGTAATGTGTCCAACCAGGACTTACGCACTTAAAAATGTATGATATAGAGCAAATGTACTTGATACTTTATAGTCTATCACATGGTTTGTTTTGGAAAATTCAGTCACCTATCTATATGTAAAAAAAGCACATGACTAATGTTAATTTCATTTTAGTATTTTTTTCTTTTTTTTTTATTAAACCTTTATTTAACCAGATAAAGTCCCATTGCGATCGAGATAATGTTTGTTATGAATGTTCCCATGATGACTAAAGACCCAGAGACATCTTAAACTATTATTATCGATTTCTAATTGTCGTATTTGTTCTTTTCTTATAGATTCTGTCAGACATTTACTGGAATCATAAGCAGTGTCATGACTGCAGACACTGCCACACTGAAATCAACACTGTCAGTCAGACTCATCTGTATGGTGCTGTGGAGGTGCATTGTCTATGGAAGCTATAAAGAAAAACAGAACCTTGGAAAGTAATCATTCACCTCTGCAGTGAGAGGTGAAAACAGGCTTCCCCGCCGTTGTCTGTCTAATTTAAATATCCAGCAAAACACAATGTGCAAAGCGCCAAGGAAAACTCCCCTTCCATAATGCATACTCAGTTTTAGTCTCACAATGCCCACGACACAATGGAAATGCAGTGAACCCCTGTTATTCATGGACAAATGAAATCATGGAGCCTACTGAAGTTTAACCTTTAAACTAAGTGACACTGTCCTGTCCTCATCATGGAATCTGAAGAGCCTGCGACAGGACTGTCCACAGCTGCGTTAGTGGCCATAGCCTGCAACACATTTGTAGCCATTCTCCTGTTTCTCCTCTGTTTTATCCTCTACCGAGCCTGCAGGGTGCCTTCCAGCCCAGAGAGGCTGCCTGTGCTGGCTCCCGGTGAAGGAGAAACCCGGCAACTGAACGAACATAAGTACCTGTTGACCTCCTGACTCCAGAGGAAAGAGTCAAATGTAGCAAAAACAATGGTCTAGGGGCACCGCGCCACAGGATCACTGATTATTTTTATTCTTTTCAAGCTTTGTGCTTTAAAGCTTTCAGGAGTCGGCTGCTGATCTGATGGCAGGGCCGCCAGGAGATGACTGTGCCTCACAAAGACAGCATCGCCAACCCGTCGTTGGATTTGGATGAAGTGCGTGTAGGAATGACGTGACTTTACATTTAACATACTCACGCAAAGCCAGAGGGAAAGAATCCGGGCTATTGAGATGGATATAGAAACATACAGAATGCAATGTTCAGTACACAAAGAGTGGCTGACCTATTGTTGGAGGTTTCTAAATATATCCTCACATTTCATTCTCCTGAATAAAAAAAAGAGAGAAAGCTAGTCTATTGCTGAGAACAGGGACTTGAGCCTGTGTGGAGTGGGTGTGTCATTGTCACTCATAAATACCAGTGATCTGTGAGGCATAGTGCCGTGCTGAGGGTGTTACATAAGAACTAGAAAGGCTTAGTTGAGATCTGCGTCCTCTTCAACATGACTCTCACACTGACATCTGCTCGAATCTGTCCGTGCTGGCCCACTCACTCTGGACTGAACCAAAGGATTCTCACACGCAGAAAAGGATTACTCGTCCAATCTAATGCCCGGGTTTGAACCCATGACACTTGTAACATGCAAAATGATTGCTTGTGGTGCAGCTTTAGAATCAACAAGGCTTGCTGTTGATATTCTAATGATGTGTTTATGAAACTGAAGGCCTACTGTAATACAGAACAGAGTCTCAGAATCATATTTGAATCTCAAGTGTTCCAGTGAAGGGACACACCCCACCAAATACCATTATTATGGATTTAACCAGAGAAGAACATAACACTAAAACCACCAAATTACTTACAAAACAGGTTTAGAGGCATGAAAATGGTAGGCATAATGTGTCTAAAGAGAATTTGTTCCTGTTATTTCAAGGCTTGGATGCACAATATCATCACTAAAAAGTGTAAAAACTACGGCATCCAAGATTCTGAGAACCTTTTTTTCCCTTTCTGAATCTACCACTGACACACTGAAAATATGAACTCTGTCATAAAATGTGCTCATATTACAACAAACATGACATTAGACCACTCCTCCATACACTACCAAAGTAATATATACTGTATGACTTCAGTCTAAAACACACATTATCAAGCAGTAGAACTCACAGCTCTGTTGGCTGACCATGCAATACACTTCCAATTAAAGTAGCAATGGGTATTTAATGACTGTAAAAGTGATGTGATTGAACTCTCTCTAACCAAACATTGTAGAAAGAAGCGCACTTAAGGGAAGTAATGCTGCATGCGGAAACACGTGAAGGTCGGGGGAACCCTGACACTGTGGCGCAGTGTTATTCCAGATGGGTAATAGAGCACTGGTTGGTACTTTACTGAAGGATAAGATCATTAAGACAGAGAAAAGGGTGAAATAAAAACAGACACCACCATGACTCAAAGTAAAGCTCTCCCCATAGATGGGATATTAAAAGGCTTCTAGCACTTCCCTGGATGTTTGCCCGGGACTGCGTGTGCCAGCCAAGATAAGTTGTCTGGATATGGTCCATAAATGCTCAATCTATTACGCTAATTTATCTCGTCTTTCACTTGCAGTAACTCTTCCCCCCTTACATTTTAGTTTAACCAACTTGTACCCTACAGGGGTAATGGGATTAATAAATCCCTGCACAGGAGGTCAGTCAAGTTATCAAGATATAAATGTTACTTGTCTTATGCATACCAATTGCTCTAGTATAAACAAATGCATTAACTGGATATGAATAATTTATGGATGATTAATAATGTATCACAAAAAACATTTTAATAAACATATACAAACAGTTTTCTTGTCATGTCAGTGGTGTCATTGTTGCTTAGAATGAACAAAAACATGACATTTGTCTGAAGAGAAACAAAAATTTGGACCGTGTCGCTGTGCTGGTGAGACAAAAAAAACAGTTGAATGATTACTACAGTGGACAGGGATTCAAAAGCCATTATCTTGAATAAAATGCACCCCAGCCACTGCACCCACTGACCAGTCACTGTAAGTTCAATGTCATTTTCACCATTCCAACATGGTTGCTGGGGAATAACACCCCGATCTTTCAATAGCAGGACACCCTTGCAGGGAAAAAAAAAAAAAAGTTTTGACATCAAATTACAACTAACGAATAGTACAGATACAAAAATGTCCTAGTATTAATTTTTTTATTGGGACGAAATTACAAATTATTTATCATTTGTTACACTGGTCTACAAGTAAAATGCTTCCAGAACAAAAGTAGTGAAATTTCACCATGTGTGAGTCACTGATAAAGAAAAATCAAATAAAAAATGCTGGTTGGCTGAAGTTTCCAAGATACAGTCTTGGGTCAAAATGTGAAATTCAAGAATTAATGAGAGAATGGGTTTTACTCTAAAGGACAATTTGTCTCAGAGCTACCAGATCTACTTCAAAACACAGTCTGCACATTACAGGTTCTATCTAGTGGAACATTTATAAATCTACTGAGTAAATGTACATAAATCAACATATATGTGTAATAACACTTTATCATATACCTTGAAAACATCAGCAAACCAGCACTTTTGTCATTTGTTTTTCAATTAATCTTATTAAAATACATAACATTTAGCACATTTAATCTCTGAAGCAGATTATTTCTAAACCACTGTAGACCAGTGTTATCATTGGCTATATTTCAACAATAATTCATACTATTACTTTCTCTTTGTTATTTTCAAGACTAGTTCATATATACAGTAACTTTTTTGATTGTAAATCAATTGATTTATGTTATTTGAAAGTAATTGGCAGTTTCGTTAACAAAAATATTTTGGTGCTTCATTAGTTACAATATTGAAGTACAGTTAGTGTCTTTATAGTTTGTAGTCCTGAAGGCTAGCATGCGATAAACATGACTACAGTATTTTGGAGTGACTGCCATCTGACTGAAGCGACAATGATTCTTGTGATAGTGATGATGTACGGTTGCCAAAAAAAAAAGAAGCAATAGCAAATTCTAGCACTAGTGACAATGGAGGTGAGGATGATGGAGCCGAGGATGTGGCAGATGCTGATAGAACCGAGGATGCTGAGGATGAGGAGAGACCTGAGTATGTGCTACACAATGAAGATCAAGGCCTGAAAAACAGCAGAAACCTGTGGAAAATTAAAGACGAGTTCCAGGTAAACTTTCCAGCCTTTTTAGGGAGACCTGAAAGTGAATGCTGAGGGAACAGACCCATTTGATTTTTTCATACAGCTATTTCCTGAAGATTTGATGGATGAGACTGTGCACAGTGTAAAACTCTATGCTTCCAAAAAGGAAAAGAAAATCTGACCTTGACAAAAGAATTGCAGGCATTTCTAGGAATGAATATGGTCATGTCATGATCAAGAATGTACTGGGCAGCAGAGGAAGGGTTTCATCTTGATTTGATAGCAGATTCTATGCCAGTGAACAGATTTGAGCAGATTCTGAGGTAGGCCTACATTCCCTTCTTTGATAATTGCTCAGCCAGGACTTCGCAATAAGCTCTTCAAAATCAGATCAGTCTGATGCACTCAAGAAAACCTTCCTTTCTGCGGTCAGACCTGAAACCACTGGCCATAACTCTCTGAAGCAAAATATGCAAATACCTTGATCCTGTTTGCACATGAAAAAACGACAAGTCCATCTGCATGCATTGTCTTGTGGCTGTGTGACCAGGGTGCTTTGCCAATTTTCAAAAAAGATAGACTTGAATAGTTGAAGACCCTGGTACTAAAAGTAATGACGTCACATTTTTGGACAATTCAAGCTGAGCATATAAACATGTTGTACTTGTTTAGCTAAGAACACCCTATAAATATTTTTAACTTTAACTTTTTTTTTGTGACTTTTAGCACCAGGGTCTTTAGTTGAAACACACATCATACGTTAAAACTGAAGAGACTGTACTGCTGAAACAGATCAAGAAGACTAGAATCATTTTGTGGTATTTTTTGTTGAAAATGTACATTGATACAATTTACAGTTGCAGTGTTGTTTGCTTTTAATTTGCAGATTGAAGCACACAAATACTTCTAATTGGTTTGTGAAAAACAAGACAGTTTGAGGGCTTGACAACGAAAGAAATGAAGACACGGTCTTAATGTAATGAAAATGTTTTTGAATATTTTTCCATTATCTTTTTAAAAAAAATGTACATTGACAAAATATAAAGTTAAACAGGAATTGTTTTGCTAGTTTTCACTTAGGGATAAATTAATCCTATATGTTTTTATTTTATTTTATTTCTGACTGTGTGCCAAAGGGGTCAAGAAAGGTAAAAAAAAAATAAATAAATAAAATAAAAAAGGGGTCCAAGTCAAGACTCAAGATTGAAGTATAAAACTGTAGTTGAATGTTAAATAAAAAAAAAACAGTAAAAATATGTTCTATATTGTTTTAGTCCATCATTTTAAATAGTGGTTTGCACTGGTTCCCTCAGCAGACTGAACACTTGCTCCGTCTTTGCTACTTCCACTTCTGGACCCTTAGGCAGCTCCTGACGCTTCTTCCCATACATGCACAAACACATAACAGAAATGGCTTGACCTTATGCTTTCTGAGCATTGGCAGAGACCACAAACCCACAGGCATGCAGTTAACAACAAGGGAATAAACACAATCAGACTGAAATGGAAATGGATGTGAGGTCAATAGTAGCAGAGAGTTATATTGCATACATATCGCTTTGGAGACCCAGAGCCACTGCCTGAAGGGCACCAATGCAAAGGGCAAATTAAAAACAATCTTCCAAAGATGTCGTGTGAGCAAACTACATCAACATTTGTCCTGTAGTGCTGCAGGAATACATTCTACCTCTGTCAATATTTAACAGGCCTCTCTTTATTTCTTGTCTTTTCATGATTGAATTCATCTTTTACAGAAGAAGATTAGGGCCACTGAAAAAAAAAAGGGTCCAATATGTATTTTTTTTTTATTATTATTCTGAGAAAAAAGTCAGAATTCTGAGAAAAAAACTGACTTTTTTCTCAGAATACTGATTTTAATCTCAGAATTCTGGCTTTAATCTCAGAATTCTGACTTTTTTCTTATAATAATAATAATAATAATAATAATGTAATGGACCTTAATTTTTTTTCCCAATAGGCCTAATCCTCTTCCATAGACTTTGATGAAAGAAGCCTGATATCATTCTACAAGTTAAGTGTTGACTCACTTACATATCAACATCTTCATAAGGATGTAACATATCTATATACTGGAATTTGTGTGTTAGATGAACACATTCTACCTACTACAGGACACGTGTCTCAAACTGCCAAGAAGAACAAGGCTATTCCAAATAAACTGTGTCTTTGGAGACATGTAGGTCACATATAATAGCATGAGAAGGTATTATTCTTAGACTACAGATGGTGGAGATGTAGACTGAGGAATATAGGCCTAAACTGCTCCAAAAGCATTAGTGTGCTTCAGCTAGCACATATGGTTGACTACAGCTGGAAAATGGGATGAAAACAAACTATGGTTGATGGAGTTATTTACTGAAAAAAAAAAAAACAACCCGCTTTTAACCATTCATTTTTCAGTCTATACAGCTTTTGTCATATCCTACTAGTACAAAATAGGCAAGTGCAATAAATTCTTCCACACTAAATATCAAAATAGTGCAAGGACTGTTTAATATTCAGTGGTTGTTTCAGCCCTCAACACTGTAGCGCACACACTAAAGTTATTTTAAAGATTGCAATAGATTCAGTGTGTGGTCTAATCCAGACAGACAGTTGGGTTCCCTTAACAAATGCACATCAAACCTCAAAGCAACATAATATCTCACTTTTGATGAATGGCTCAATAAAGTTTCCCCACAAAGAAAAAGAGTGACTGGGCATAATCCAATACTTAACACTGAAAACACTTCAACCAGCGTATTCTTTTCTCTTCCAAATTTCTACTCTGCCCTAATGGTTTGCCTTATCAAATACAGGAAAATCAGTAAAATGTCGACAAGTAAGACATACAGAAAGGAGGCCTCAGCTGTTTAAGTTTTAGTGTCTGTTCATTATCTGGATCTCAATAGAATACTGGTAAATGCTTTAATTTAATGCATGTGATAGTCCGGGAGGAAGCAGGAAACACTACAAAACATTGCACAATGCTGCATTTATATGGTATCTATCACTCCTGATATGCAACATAACATATGTGATGAAAAATAAAAAATATGTATATACATGTTCATCACTTATGAACAGTGCACTGTGTTGTGTTGTGAATGTGCACTTGCATGTATCTAGTTAATTATTCTCACAAAATGTTTCTTTTCCCAAACCTCATATATTTACAGTACATAAATAAAAATAAAATAATAAATAAATAAATAAGGGTGCACAGACAAACACCCCAGAACGACAACACTTATTCGAGGGCCGATAAAGTCCAAACACAGCCTCATTAGGAATGGTAGCCCTCAAACTTTCAACTGTTTAGTACAGACAGCACTCAGAACTTAGACCACACCTTAACAAGGAACAACTCACAGCAAATGTCAGTTTCATGTACTTTGTGTTATGTTTCCTGGCTTCTTCATTTTAGACACCAAAAACAATAATCTGAAAACTCTCAAAGAGGAAGCCCTCGCTGTCAGCAGCGTTACATGGCCTTTAACTGAATGATTACACATATATTGCTACTGATATTCAGCACAGATTGCTAGGCCACTGTGCCAAAATTTGGGGTATATTAAAAGACCACTGTGCCCATTCAACTAGTTTTATTGAGCTACTGTGGCAGTTTTATGACACATATTAATGATACTATTGGCCATGAGTTTTGGGCCTGATGTTTATTTCCTGCACTTGTTTCCAAAATGCTCTGAGCACTGTTGGTGGTGCTGATCTGTGCAATTATTTCCCAATTGTACACTTTGGAGATACAGTCTGTGGCCGCTAATGAGGTGGCATTTGGTGAACATGCATGTGTGTGTGTGTTGTGATGTTGAAATCATACAAACTCCATGACTTGATATATACAGTGCGACAGTAATCAGCTGAATGGGTCCTGTTTATGTCCAGATTATGACTTCAATCATGTAGAAAAACAGGTTGGCTTATGAGTGAATATTTCAATAGTCATTTGAATTCCTTGTAGGTTACATGCTCTAATGTGAATTACATGAAAGGAAACTTGAGAGGCTGCTGAGCTACAGTGTCTAAATGGGCACTGATTAAAGTGTTGTGACTCAGTGTGCCATTTGGTTTCCTCCTGTGTTTAGTAGAGGCACTGTGATTACTCCACAGCTCATTAACCATTGTCATCAGTGGCAACAGAGGCTTCAATGACTCATCAATAGGGAATGGACTAAAGTGCAATATTTTTGTTTCACTGTATAGCTACAAATGGAACCCTATGTTTGCCTGAACATACTATTATTTAGCATTTTTGTTGGTATTACATTGTAGTATTTTTAGCAATAGTCACAGAACAGAACATGGTCTCTACAGCCTACCTGAAAATAGTATATTCCATATCTTCAGTATATATAATATTACTGTATATTATTCATTGCAGGTTTAAGCATTTCTTTTATGACAAGCTTTAAAAGCTTTGTAATAAGCTTGATCATTAATAAAGCACACTCTACTTTTCCATGGGTAATTTTTAACTAGTCTAAACGAGAAAGGGATGGAGGAATATAGAAAATTAATAGCACTGATAATGAGTCTGCTTGAAAGGGGTGGGGGTCTGGGCTTCATTCCATTGGTACTCAGCATAATTAGCTTGAGGTCAAGACTGCAAAGAATGAATCATCTGATTTCGTTCATTGACACTGAACAAGTACCAGTCATGAATAATGCACCAGGGCAGACCTGCATCCAGATTGTTTACAGATAAAACAGTCTATAAAAATAATAATAATGATAATGTATTTAATTTATGTGTGCCTTTCTTCACACTCAAGGTCACCGTATAGATAAAGGTAGAGATATAAAGAAATAAAATAAAATACAGAGATACAATAAAAAACTAAAAGATATAATTTTATGATGAAAGATCATAAAATACAAAAAACATAGAACGGTTGGAACATCAGCCACCCACGCCAGCTATATGGTCATCAGGGGGGGTTTGTGGAGGGCGGGGGTGGGGATTCCACACTGTAGTGATGGTTGTGAGGCAAGCAGAGGGGAAGGTGAGGCGGATGGGTAAGGAGGATGTGAGGGTGCAGGTAGATTTGGTGCTGTGAAGGAGGTTGGCAACGTACAGAGGGATGAGGATGTGGATGGCCTTGTAAATGAATAGCAGTATTTTGTTTTGGATGTGATATGCAAGGAAGCAAGTGGAGCTGTTGTAAAACAGGTGTGATGTGACAGGTGGATAGGGTTCTGATAATGCATGCTGCCAAATTCTGTACAAGTTGGAGTTTGTGGAGGGTTTTCTGGGGGAGACCAAACAGAAGGGAGCTGCAGTAGTCGAGCTGAGAAGTGACGAGATTGTGAACCAGAATGGCAGCTTCAAAAGGTGTGAGGGCGGGGTGTAGGTGGTTGATGGTATGAAGATGGAAATAGGCAGACTGGTTTATGTAATTAATGTGAGACGTGAAGGAGAATGTGCTGCTGAAGATGAAACCCAGACTCTTTACCTGAGGGGAGGCACAGGTGTCAATGGATAATGTGAAACTGGGATTTGGTTTAAGTGGATTTAATACAAGTAAGTAGCAAATTACATGTGAACCAATTTTTTTTTAATTTCAAGGAGGCAGTCAGAAAGGGGTGAAGGAGGAAGGGTGGGGGTAGGTTTAGTTGAGTTATAACACTGAGTGTCATCCACATAGTAATGAAAATGAGTACGTTTTTTGTAAGATACGATGAGACAAGATGAGATAAGATAAGATAAGGTAAGGTAAGATAAGATAAGATAAGATAAGATATACTTTATTGTCTCCAGGGGGAAATTCACTGTGGGCAATAGTGCAAGGGGCCTGCAATGTCACACAAAAAACACAGTACAAACAAAAAATACATTTCAGTGCAGACACATGACAACAATAAATAACACCAACCATTCTATGATATGGCATCATGAAGCATGGGACAGTATACAGCACCAGCAGATAAATAAATAAAACTATTGCACAACCTTAAATCCATATCAAAATATACAAGAACATCACAAGAATAAAGAGCCAGTGTGATTAAAAATATTACCAACAAAAGATGAGACACCACTATCAATAAATAAGGATGAAATGTGGCAGAAATAAGTAAATAGTAACCAGCCATTTCCACAGTTACAAAGTAAGTGGTCAAGATTTAGTAAGAAGAGAGATGGAAGTGGAGAGGAAGGATCATTTAAAGCAGCTGCTTTTGCAACGGATGACTTTATAGTGTTTACCTGAAGGTAACAATTCATATTCGGAAAACAACACATGAAACGAGTCCTGCAGGATTCTGTTTGCCTGTCTGATTACAAACAGACTGCAAGGGCTGGAGCTGATTATTTGACCCAATTACTTTCATTGCTGTTTTCACTATCTTCGTGAGTCTAGATTTAGACTGAACTGTTAGTGTGTCAAACCATGTAGCCATACCATATCTGATGACGCTACCAAGAACAGCATTATAGAAAATAAGCATAATCTCAGGACGGACCCCAAATAGCCTGAGTCTGCGTAAAAAATCAAGCCTTTGAGCTAGTCTGGAGCACAGATAATCAACATGGGCGCTCCAGAACAGGGTATTACACATCATAACACCAAGGTACTTGAAAGTATGCATGTGTTCAGTAACACTATTATCAATAACCACGTGGTCATGGGCTGTCACTCCCCTGGGAGTTACAAGATGTGACCGGGGGAGTATGTAAATGATTAATAAAAGGGGTCCAGGACAGAGCCCTGGGGCACACCTGTGGGGGAGGGTGCGATGTGAAAGACTTTAACTGAATGAACAGAATGAGAGCTGCCAGAGAGATATGAAGTGTGATGAATAGTATGAAGTCTGTCCAGGCGGACAGTGTATGAAATGGTGTCAAAGGCTGCACTCAGATCAGGCAGGATGAGAATGGACAGAGGACCAGAATCAGATGCCAGGAGGAGATCATTAGTGATTTTAACTAAATACGTTTCAGTAGAGTGGAGAAGGTGAAACCCGGACTGGAATTGCTCATAAAGATTATTGCATGACAGATGAGCATGACGCTGAGAAGCCACGTTTTTCTCAAAGACCTTAGAGAGGAAAGGTAGATTGGAAAGAGGACGGAGATTATTGAGGTCACTGGGATCTGCACCAGGCGTCTTGAGTACGGGAGTAACAGCAGCTGATTTTAGAGGTGAGGGAACAATTCCAGTGCTGAGTGAAGAGTGAATTATGTGTGTGATGAGAGGGGCCAAAGAGGAAAGAGCGATCTTAACAAGAATAGTTGGAAGGGGGTTTAATTGACAAGTTGATGATCAGGATTTTTCTTTTTTTTTTTTAATTAAATCAGAAATTTCAGCAGGGGAAGGTAAAGTGAATACTGAGAGTGTCTGATAAGGATGGAGCGATGGAACGGAGGAAGATGAGATTTGATAGGTGTTAGGATCGACCTGTAGATGAATATTTTAGATTTATTAAAAAAAAAAAAAAAAAAGGATGTGAAAGAGTTACAGAAGGCAGGTGAATACATACAGTTGTGCTCATAAGTTTACATACCCCAGCAGAATTTGTGATTCTTTGGCCATTTTTCAGAGAATATGAATGATAATACAAAAACTTTTCTTTCACTTGTGGCTAGTGGTTTGATGAAGCCATTTATCATCAAATAAATGTCTTTGCTCAGAAACTATCCAAATGACCCTCATCTAAAGTTTACATACTCTCGTTCTTAATCCTCTGTTTTGGCCCATAAAGCTGCCTATTCTTTTTGGTAAAACACCTTCAGTTCCTTTCAGATTTTAGGTTTTCTTCATGAACTGCATGTTTGACACCTCCCCAAAATGGCTCAATGATTTTGAGATCAGGAAACTGACATGGACACTCCTTCACCTTCGCTTTTTTTCTGCTGTTCCAATGACAGGTCGACTTGGCCTTAAGTTTTGGCTCATTGTCAAATTGGAACATCCAAGACTGTCCCATGTGCATTCAGTTAGGGTATGTAAACTTATGAGCACAACTGTATATGGATGTAGTGAGGGGAGGATTTGGAATGTTTATACGATAAGGTGAAAGAACACGTACAGATGCAAAAGTAACAGTTGGTGAATATATTTATCTACAGTAGTGGCAGATGCACCAGATTTGGTAACTAATTTGCAATATTGACAAAATTACAATGTATGTGCTAACACACTGAAATTATAAAGACAACGAAGCAGGAGAGGAAAATAGTAGAAGTTGGAATGTAATAGAAAGATATAATCTCTATCTGCAGAACCCGATAAAACTCTTACCTTGGGTGTCTTGTGAAGATTAGGGAGAGTTTCAGGCTGGTGACACAGCTTTCATCGTCACCCACCACGATGATGGGATAGACAGGATTAAACTCGCTGCGAGTGAGCTTGGTCTCCTTCTTGGCGACCACTGTCTGCTGGCACATAGCCGGATATTTGTTGATGCTGAGATCGAAGACATGAACCTGGAAAACATGAGTGATGTGTGTGTTTATCGTCTTTCTATAATCTCTTTTTACAGTCGTGACCTTTAACTTAAATGATACTTCATGAATATGTAGCAACCACAACAACCACGACTGAGGTGGTGAAATGAAATCCAGCAAAGTCATCCTGTCGACCGTGATATTAAGGTTGCGGGAAGTAAATGTCACTCTGCAAGTGAGCCAGAGTTGTTGTTTCAGACTGCCTTATGATGTTCAGTGTGTGTTTGCTGTGAGAAGTACAAAGATGGAGCAGAAGCCATTGTAGGGATACAAAGTGGACCATCTGGTGTAAGGAACGGTGTTTCCAGTAATTCAATGAGCGTGCACTTCTGTCCATATGGTTGTGTGTGTATGCTGACAGTCCCAATACAAAAGGGTAGGCATCTTTATCCAGACAGAACCAGACCAGAGATCCTTCTTTCAGTCTAAGTGCATTTAGACAATCTGCAGCAATAAATGATTCCATTAGAAAACACAGTCTGCTCTTTTTGTGATGGCTGTGGTCGGTACACTATGGCTTTATGCGGTCCTTCTATATCCGTACCACACAAAACATCATAGTAGTTGGTTCCCTACCAATGGATGACCTCAATCACTACAGTCATTATCTACAGCATTTTTATTTATTTATTTATTTTTAATTTAACCTTTATTAAAAAGCTCATTGAGATTAAAAATCTCTTTTGCAAGAATGTCCTGGCCAAGACAGCAACAGCAGAAGTTACAGACAATGGACATTTCACCCATACATCCACACTAAAAATGAACATAAAACACATAATAAAACACATACACATAATAAAACACAAAACAAAACCATACATAAATCACCAAACTAACATACATATAAAACACCATCAATAATTTAAAAGGTAGGCAACTAAAAGTATACAACAATGTTCCTTAAAAACATCTGAAAGTGAAATCTAATTCAATCAATTAATCAATATATTTTTTATTTGATATATAAATATACAGATCTCAAATTTAACACTAGCTATAACTGAGTGAAGGATGCAGTGACATTTGTGAAACAAGGAGAAAAAAAATATTTTCTAGCTTCCAACAAACACATTTGCAATCACATGCACGCACACGCACACTTGATTATTAAATTCATACATGTCACAAATGTATTGCACACTGATTTGATAGGTTATAGGTTATTATTCTAAAGTACTTTGCCAAAAAAATGGATAAACTAGATCATCTCAGACTAGACATACAAATGCAGTGTGAGCTGATGCAGGTTTGCAGGGTTTAGAGGAGCAGCATAGAAACAAATAAGGATTTCAGTGTGATCACTGAGGGATGACCCTGGGTGTCTCATTATTTTATTCCAACACTTTAGTTCTTTAACAGTCAGTTCAGATGGAGAGGCAGGGAGTCGATATTTGTCTGCACCACACAACTCAGTGTCATTCTAACATGTCAGCCTGCCAGGCAAGTCATTATCCTCATGAACACATGTACACAGGCACATACATACTGTACACACACACGCACGCACGCACGCACACACACTCACCCATAAACACATACACCATTGTGCCTCTGACATTTCACAGTGTGGCGGTGGCAGCAGCAGGCCAGGTTGTCATCAACAGTAAATACGTGTCAAGTCGCGCACAACTCATGCTGAGTCACTCAAGCTCTGAGATGCTTGTCAAAGAGAACAAGAAATGTTCTGCAAACAATGTGCTATCCTGGGGAAGATTATGCTGATTAACATCATGCACTGTGACCGCAGCAGGAAATGTGGGTATTCTGGTAATAACAAGTGGCTGTCATTTTTTCAATAAAATCTGTGGAGCCTTGTCTTAGATTAAATATGGAAAAAACTGCTCTTTCAGTGACTCAATAATGTATCGCTGCCAGCTTTACAGAACACTCAAATTGTCAAAAATGATCTCAAAATATAGCATTTATAGTTAACCCAATTGCAGCACACCTTCATTTAATCACTAGCTCTATATCAACACAGTCTCAACTATTTTTACTCAAGCAACTTCTTAAAACCAGACTGGGGAGACAATACTTTTCTTGAATAATAAGGTTCAATTTTCAGTTCAGTGCACTAAGAAAAAAAGCCATGCTGACCTTGAACTCCAATTTAACGGTCTGTCCTTCCTGTTGCTCAAAAGGGAGATGACACTGTGCTTGTAATGGGCGTGCCAACTGATGAGCTGTAAATGAGGGTTTTTTAATAGCTGCTGAAAACGTCTTTTGATCTAGTTTCACAGAATAATTTACAATCCACATGGGACTTAATATGCTTTCTAGCAAAGTCATTTCATTTGGTCCAGTTTTTGTAGAAGATGGCAACTGCTACTTTATTATGGGTGTATTTATCTATACCTTGTTTTATGAATGTGGGGGATTATGTTGGATTATGGAGTTGGATTATGCTTTTGGGTTTGTTATAGAACTGATATTCACTTCCACTGCTTTAGTTGGCTGAGGTTTGGTTGTAAATAATATGTACAGTGTAACTGTGGGAACACTACTGATGTCTTCATCCTGCGAGTACTGAAGCCTAGCCCTGGAGAAGACAACACACACATACACACACTATCACATAAGGTGTCTATCAATTTGCTCAACTCTCATTTCCTCTCTGTCACTCCACTTCACTTGGCAAACTGGACAGAAATGTGTCAGACACAACACTCTGGACCATTATAGCACGGCTCAGACTGGTGCAAAGGACAGCTTGCAGCCATACTTACAAAATATGTGGAGATAAGCAGCACAGCATCTACGGAAATTGCTTTTGGCCGGAATCAATAACCACCGGCAGGGCACTGAGCTTCCTTTGTTACAAGAAACTATGTTTGAACAAACTCAATTACCTTAGGCTATTCTGCATTAATCTGTGGTTTAGTGAATGTCTACAGGCAGGGTTAAGTCAGCTCTGTGACAGAGTCGACTAAAACAGGCTGCAGGTGTGAGACGGTGCTGCTGCGCGACTTTTCACGTATCCTGTCAGGTGATTTTAATCGTCATCAAAGATTTGTTGTTATCAAAGGACACAGCATGTCTGTGGTGGTGATGATAACTATAGCTTTGACACATGACCAATGCGTTTTTTTTGGGTTTTTTTTGTAGGGCTTACACTTGTATTAAACATCAATGAGGAAACATTGAGGAGGCAGATGACCAATATTTGGAACTAATAAGCATTTGTGGGAAAAATGGTGTCATTTTTGACATGAAACATCAAAGTGGAGGGATTATAATAAAATAAATATACAAGATGTTTTGAAATTTTGCAGAATATTTCAAAAGACAAAACAGTTTTTATGTAATAAGTTCAGTTTCATATCTGAGGGGTCGTTAGTTGCAAATCAGATCCTAAAAGTAAAAATGCCTCTTACTGTTCTATCTGTGGTGACAACAGCAAATACAGTGGGGGACTAAGGCGCCCAAGCAACATCTCCAACATGTGGAACTGACACAAATCAGACAGGAAATGTGTAACCCTGGGCATGCATTAAAAACACTGTGGGAAATCAGCATCATCTCAAATGAAGTGAAAACTGCTACTGATCAGTGAAAGATGATGTTTACAACCAAATCTGTACTTTTAATCTTAACAATCTTATAAACTTAATGAATTGTATTTTAGGCATTTTGCATCTTCATCTGATTTATTCATACAAGTTTCTAGTGGCATTAAACCATCTTTCACATTTGAGGTAATTAGTTACAAAATGTCCAGGTGGTACTCCTTCAACAGAGGCTGGTAGAGAAAATATGCTGAGATCAAACAGAAAGCTCCTGCACGCTGTTCCTTCACATTATTAACTTTGGAAGCACGGCTGGAACCAAGATGAAGAAATTTCACATTTCATATGGTTGGTGTCTATCAAGTACAGATCTTTACACATAATTAAGGGTGTGTAGCTGAAGTTTAGTTTATGTGTAGATTGTGCATCTGCACATATTTTTTGCATGCTTACTCCCATTAAAAGTTAAAGCGGGTTCAGAAAATGAACGAATGAATGAATACTCCCATTAATTAAATCTATAATTAATATGTCATTTTTCGATCCCAAAAGGTATTTTCACAAAGTTGACCATTAAAAAATTGCACTGACGTTAGTAAATGCAACAGTAGGTGCACATGATCTCAACTGGTCCTATTCTTTGTCCCTGTGTCCCTATTAGTTTTGTGCAATATGGGTCTCAGATGAAAGACAGTTTCTATTTTTTCCACTTATCATAGGTGAGTTATGAGGTCACAAAAAGCTAATATATCTGGTTCAAACTTTTTCAGGACAAAGTTTCTCATTGCATGACACTACAGATGCTGTAAATCCAGAGAAATACAGCATTGCCGATAAAGTACCGTACTTGGGTAAGAGCTGCTTGGAATTTTCAAATTTATCACTAGGTTCAAATTTATCACTAGGTTGAGGTGCAAATTTATTGAGCTAACCATCTGAGTGATTAACTGGCTTAATGTAGCCATCTCAGTCAGCAACAGGCCCTTGAGTCCTACTCGGGATCGGCTCTGCTACAGCGTTTTCAGTTCTTTCACACTTTTGAAAAATGAGGTGAGGAGTTTTAAAAAGTTGTTTTATCCAGTAAGACCATCTGCAGGAAGCAATATGTCTTGTAACTGTAGGATGTTATGGATCATTCTTGAATACGCTGTTTCTCATAATGGGCAGATGATTACTATCATTATTCAGTCAAACTGCCTGTGCTGACAAGAAGTGGGAGGCACAGTGTGTTAGTCAAATAAGCCAGGAAAATTACACTGGGTCCATAATGAGAATAAGTAGGTAATAAAGATGAATATACTGTATTATTATGGAAAGATTACAGGAATGATGGTTATTTTCCTTTTCACTAAATGTACATTGGCAGAGCATTAGTTGTTATCCTTGATATTACATGCACTATAGAGTAAAACCTTTGCAGCTGCAACTATAAAAGCAACCACAGCATTTTGAAGATGAATAATATTATCTTCCACTTTATTTCATTACTTTGATATGCTGTAAAAAAATATGTTAAAGGTTATGATCTAACTGCGGAAATGAAATATAGTAATATAATTATGTTCCAACTAGCATAAAATAACAGAAAAATAAGAACCCTTTGTGTTTTTGTTATACTATAGAAGCAGCTGTTTATATCTAGGCCACCCTGTAGTACAACCATGTCTCTACAGTAGTTAAGAAAAGACTTACTTTTCTCCTTTTTTCCATTTTGTAGTGATCAGTATCCAGCTGGAACCAACATTACCCTCATGTACTATGTTTATGGAGTGACCACCTTAATTAAAAAGCCTGTAACTGACCAAATAAACAGAGGAAGACAAACATAATGACTATTGACTATTAACTACAAAGTTGTAACTGTATATTGTGTGACAAGTTCAGCTAAAATAACACTAGACTACAACTTCATCTAAACCTTTTACACAATGTGGAGTGTCTTACTTGATGGTATGGTCCCAGATCTTGATGGTCCAGCATGAACTGCAAGAGATGAAAACCACTGGATGGAAGTGGTTCTGCTTCACAGCATCCACTCTCATACTGTGGGCATCATAGCTCTCCAAGAACTGGGTGGGGTGTGTCTTTGAGCACTACAGAATGATAACAAAAGCCTAATATGGACACAAATTCAAAACACAAGAACACAATATTTTATGTTAAATAATGTAAATGCAACCCATTTGTTACCTACTACCGCCTGAAGTAAAAGAAGTTAAAGAAAAAAGGAAAAGAAATCTGAGAACTGGCCTTTTGTATTAATCAATCTATATGACAAGTATGTACATTAGCCTGCTGTAGTTTATATGCACACAAAAATAGAATACAGGTATACCAACTTTCTTAGATGCCTTGCCTTGACCATCCATGAAGAAAAATTATACCACAACACAAAAAAAATGCTAATTAAAATCTGTCATTTTTCGAGACAAAATGAAGGCAGTTGAATATATAAGTGAGGAGGAAATCCACCTTATGGAGATCAGAAGGAATAAATGTGTCCTGACAACAGGCTTAATATGAATGATGTAGTGGTTTTGTATTTATAATTTATATTATACTTTCACCTTTCTATAAAATTCAAGGACACTCAAGAAAGAAGACCAACTAGAGAAAAACTTACAAATATCTTACGCATTTAGACACAAGCTGAAAGAAAACTCCCAAAGTGACATTATTCTTGAAGACCCAAAATGAATAATATTCAGATTTAAAAGTGTATTTTATCAAATCAGCCACAGAGAAAAGAGTTGGTTTACAGTGATAAGTTGACTGGACAACCCAGAGTAACCCAGCCTCATGGCTGGAGGGGACAGCTGTTGCACTGCTGAGCTCTGACAGTGGATTGTGGACCTGCAGGTAGCTGAAAGATTTTAATCATTCACCCTCTGGGGTTTCTGTGCCACTAATCCGTGAGGTGACTGAGAGAACATATTTTATCACAGGTAGCGGACATGTTTATGTCTGTGTGTCTTCACAGGCGTCAGGCCTATGTGTGAGTTTATATTAAAGTTCTCATCAAAGGTAGTATACACAGCCCTTTCTTCACCAATACATTTTTTTCTTGATATTGTCCCACTACAAGTAAAACTAGAAATACTTTTGTACATAAAATCAGGTTACTTTTCACAATAAAAACACAACTAAAGAAATATAGTATAGAGAGTAACAATAGTCATGACTGAAAGGGAGTAAGCAAAAGCTTGATCAACAATGGTTTTGTAAATAACATACAGTATACTGTCACGAGTCTGTAATACTACAAAAATTAATATTGTTACACAGCACAATAAGACAACAAAAAGTAAATTCCTCAAAATAAAAACTACCTTGGACTTTTAAGCCTTTTTAAACAACTAAATTAAATCTAAGTTACAAATCTAACTGAAAAATTGTGCTAATAAGTGGTGCCAGGCACAACAAACCCCACCCCTCACAAACGTTTTGGCTCTTAATGGACATCCCCACTCAAAATGTGAGACTATGGGTTTGACCTTTCAAGGTCACTCATGGTCAAAGGTCATGATTCCATTTTGAGCCTACATGTAGTTTCCTATCTGTCAACAACAGTGACTGAGTACTTATCACCACTCTTTTTGGAGTTACGACCATTTGAAATCCTGTGACCTTGATTTTGACCTTTCAAGGTCACTCAAAGTCAAAGGTCATGACGCCATTTTGAAGCCCATGCC
>JAPQRP010000024.1:31446590-31456590 GCA_037367295.1 Apogon hyalosoma | reverse complement strand
GTCACAAGTCATGATGTCATTTTTGGAGCCTACATGTAGTTTCCAGTACTCCAGCCTACTCTACCTACCCTACCAACCCTACCCTGACCTTGAACCCACAACCTCTGACTTCTTAACCCAATCCCTAACCCACTAAGCTACACCTCAATTGACAATCACCTGTTCAGGTAAACCTACAGATGAACCAGTGTGGATGTCACCCTGTGGCCTCTGACCTCCTGAACTGTTCCAGCACACCTGGTTCAATAAATGATCAGCTCACCATCAAGCTCTGCAGAAACTTCATACAGTTGGCGACCCCTGCACTAGAGGAGTGAAATGAGTCCACTCATCCCTACAGCCTCCTTCTTGTCCATGTCAGGCCTTTTTGTGGGTCCTCAGGTCAGTGTAAGTGTGTATGGAGCCAATTTAGGGCTGTAAGTTTTGTAAACAAATGAATAAAATTCGAAACTGAAAATTTAATGACTATATTTTCTTCTTGGTTTGTGAAAAAAAAAATTACATTATGCTATAAATAATGACAACTTCACATTTTTGTCTTTGTTTTTATTACAAAAAATAACATTAAATTAGGAAATATTTACATGTACAAACTATCCTGTAACACTGAAATGTGAATAACCTGAACAAATATGCCTTTGTTAGAATGGTCACTTGATGTTTCTGTGATGTCTCAGCTGTTTTATCCAGGAATGACAGACAACAACAAACAACAAAAAACATGATTAAACTGTGGTAACATTCACAACAACAATCATGCATTACTTCAGTCTGAAAAAGAAAAAAAATGTGATAAAGCAGAACACAAGCTTATGACTATGCCAGTTGGGAGCAGTTCCACTTAACGTTGGTTTTTACTGCATAAAACCATCTTTCATCCCCAGATGAAGGAATAGTAAATGCATGTAAAAAGAAAAATCATCTCTATAGATTATTTATAAAACATAGAACAAGTGAAGCTGAAAATAAATATAAAAATAAATTGGTAAATATAATAAGATTAAATAAGCAGTATCATTGTCATAAACTATTAGAGCAAAACAAGGATAATATCCAAGGGACTTGGAAAGTATTAAATAGTCTAATAAAAAAGAAGACTGAGTCAGTTGGATATCTGACTCATTTTCTTAAAGATAACTTTATTATAAATAAAATTAATGAAATAACAAACGAAATCAATAATTGCCTTGATCGGAAACAGCATGACACAACAGTTTTCCAGATAAACCTTTTCTTTTTTTTAAGGAATGTACTTTGCAATGGACAGCGTTTTTTAGGGACCGAGCCAGGAAGGTAAGTCCCACTCACACACAGTGTGAGTGGAATTGCCTGGAAAGGCCAGACCCTATTGTATTTTGTTAGTTACTTCTTCTTTTTCTTTTTCCGTGACACTTTAAAGTGGAATTTGACCCCCTAAACATGCTCAAAAACTCACCAAATTTTGCACACATGTCAGACCTACATAAAGCATTTACATAATGAAAAAATTAACCCCATTGGTACCAAAATGTGCTCTCTAGTGCCACCTATGTTAAAATGATATAGAAACTGCCCTAGTGACCAACAGGAATGCCGTAAAGACATGGAACCAATGCCAAAATTTTTGTTTGATGACCCATTACAAACAATACTCTGACACCCATTAGCTAACTCCAACAGAAAGTTTGCAATTTGCCTTTCAAAATAAATTTATTTAAAATTGACTCATAATCGTTTGTCGTATTGGCTTCTAAATAGCACCAAAAGACAGAGTAAATCCTTCTCAAAAAAGTGGTCTTGTCACTTTGTAATTACTGCCTTGGTTTTTTTTTTCTAAGCCTGGAAAGTTGCGATGTCTGAAAGTCATTTTTCACTTCAAATTTTTTGCCCACATATCTATACATTCACAGGACTCACCACAACGCTCACGTGCAAACATTTTTGAGACAGGGTGTACGGTTATGTCTTTATTCAAATTTGTTTATTTTTATACGTTTTCCACTTTAAACGGCAATTTCACCCCCTCAACATGCTCAAAACTCACTTCATTTGGCATACGTCATGTCTGACAAATAGTTTGATTCAATATCAAAATTAACCCCTTAGTTGCCAAAATGGGCTCTGTAGCACCACCTATGTAGACAAAAACACACAAAAATGCCCCTAGTGGCCAGTAGGAATGTCATACAGACATGAAACAAATGCCAAAATGTTGGTCTCATCCAGCTCGACAAATCATCCGCTTACACCCGTGAGCTAACTCCAACAGGAAGTTGGTAATTTACCCTTCAAATTGACTCCCTGTTTCTGGGATTACTGCTTATTCAGTTCTGACTTTTTTCACACATCGTATATATCAGTTTGTTCACAAGAGTCTGCAGAAGCCACACGTGAAAGAATTTTTGAGATAGGGCCTACGGTTATGGAATAATCTCAGATTCTGTGAAGAGTACTTTTACTTTTGATTTTAACTTTTAAAAATTCACATCTGTGTTAAAACACCTACTTTTCAGTGAGTGAGTGTCTGACTGAATTGTGTAATGGTTAATGAATAAGACTGTCACACAGAGGACCAAGATTCAATTCTCAGGCCAGGTAGACTTTTTTTCCCCTTTACATTCATAAACAGAGGTTTGGTGCATTGTGGGTATGTGATAATTTGCACACAGAGGAAAGAGTACACACAGTACATTTTTTTTCAAAATAAAAGACTTATTAAAAATAATGAAAAATGAGTATTAACTTCTTTTCATTTTTATGACCAAACACTCGACTGTACAGTTTTACTTCATTAAAAATTATTCTCTCTCACAGACTCACACATGCACACACAGTAGGGTTTTTCAAAGTAAAAGCCTTAAATGTGGTAAATCATGATTTTTATGATACATTATTCATGCAGTTTCAATTCATTATTCAAACTGATTCTGTCTCTCACACACACACACGCACATACACAGTAGGGTTTTTCAAAATAAAAGCCTCATTAAAAGGTGATGATGGTTTCAGCAAAGGGACACTGGTGTTCTGTAGGGATGTAAGGAGGACAGACACAAAAGGGTGGGAGCTGGTGTCGGGATGGAGACGTGTGACTTGGTCACATGTTCAATGGTCATGGGAGGTGGAACGCGCGGTGCGAGGTCCTGCCCAATGCTGCTTGCAGCTTTAATTATGGACTTATTTTTTATATTCATTTAACCTGAGTGACATAGTTTCATTTCATTTATAGATACAGTATATGTCTACTATGCAGTAAATTATTATAGCTTTGGTTGATACCAATATTTGTGATGCAATTTAAAGTTAATAAAATAAAAATAAATTAATAAATAAATGAATGAATACAAAAATAAAGATGTCTGAGAGGAAACAAAACATCTGCCCCTTCTGGTTTTTTTTCTTTTTATTATTCATTCCATTTGATACATGTTTTATCTTGTTTTTTGTTTGTTTTTTATTGTAATTCAGTTTCCAGAAGTTGCTATTCCAGTTTTGTTGTATAGGTGACAATGACAATAAAAGCTATCTTGTCTTATCTTATCTTATCTTATCTTATCTTATCTTATCTTATCTTATCTTATCTTATCTTATCTTATAATTTCTGCTGTTTTTCCACCTGATTTCAACTCCTGCAGCTTTCAGTTGTGTCTCACATATGGAATAACACTGAATTAACACATTTCTGTGGCTAACCTTAACAATGTTCCAGGACATGACTGCCATCAGGGGAAACAGAATAGGAATTGTGTTTGTTGTCCATGTCATCATTTTACCATTGAGCCTGAATGATACACAACAGAACATTGTTACTTTGACATAAAAAAAAAAAAAAAAAATCTGCATAAAACTGAAGGTCTGTATGAAAAATACACACGGACAAATATTTTAAAAATGATGTATACTTTAAGTATAAAGCCAGATGGATGGATGGATGGATGGATGGAAAATTACAGTGTAGCAGCAACATGGCACACATTCCATCACAATATAATATCAGAGCAAACAAGTAAAAACAAATATAACATAAGGCACATTAGACACTGTAAACAATAAATTAGAAGTATAATTGTATAAAAATCTGGGTAGAATCTGGATAATAACTGTAATAGGCTGAAAAAAATGTGGGACTTGATTGATGACCTAAAAGTTAACTAATTTGCATTCCCAATTTTACTGATGTAGGGAAGTTCCTCAGTTGAGAGTACAGAGCACAGAGACATGGTGGCTAAAAATAAATGGAAAAACACCTACTGCTAATACCTTAACACCTCCAACTCCTGCCTTACACCCTGCAGTCACCTGCCAGACAGGACCAGTGTGCTTGTCAGTCTTGGCTGTGCCCTTGTAAACAGATCTTTCCCTCCTTCTTCAAGTTGTAGACTGCCACACAGCCGTCATAGAAACCTACAGCCACAAGGTGGGAGAGCTGATCAAGGATGTCAATGCACAAGATATGAGAAGTGGTGAGACTGATGTACTCCGGGAAAGTAGGGTTGTTCAAAGAGTAGAAAACAAGCATGCCATGGCCCTGTTTACCGAAGTCATCTGGACAGGACAGGGATGAAGGTGATGTATGATAGGACGCTGCAAAAAACAGGTAGAATGCACTTTAAATTTCTGAGAAAATGACTATTAACTATCACATCATTTTTAAATAATAAGAAAACTATGTATAAGAATGTGTGGATGAATTTTCCATAACAAGCAACAAAAATCTGTTCCCTCTTTGACCTGAAATCTGTTTTCTTGTGTACTTACATGATCCCATTCCTACAGCAAACAGGTCTTGATAATTCTTACTCCTGTTCATCACAAGGGAATTAGTTAGTCATTCTGCCATCACATCATATCATATCATATCATATCATATCATATCATATCATATCATATCAGTCACAAATAGATACATTTACTAGTGTTATTTTAAAATACTGTATAGATGCAGCCACATATTCACCCTTGCAGTACATGTACGTATATACAGCTATGGAAATAATTAATAGACCATTATATGAAATTACAGAAAATCAACATGGTCATAAATGTAGTGCAAATTTAAAAATCGGGTAAAAGGCACATATAATATTTGTTTCAAAAAATTTGGCAAACAATTTTCTCAGCAAGAAACCCTTATATGAAAAAAACAATCAAATAAATAAATTAAAAAAAGATCAGATGTTCATACTGAATGTCTATAAAATACAATTTCTACATAAAATCACAGGTTGGTAGGCTAATAATTATCTTTAAAACTGTGCATGGTACAGTACACTCCAGAAAATAAATCTAAGGGAAATGTTGACAGCTTTGATCAGCAAACTGACCAGCAGAGGGCAGTGACAGACGGCCTCGATTTGTCAGACAGGAACTTCCACAGCAGGGGGAGAGTCCTCTTCTGTCCTCTGAATTCAAATGACACACCCGCAAAGTATTTGAAATCTAAACACATGACAAGGAACAAAGAAAAGAGACAAAAGAAATATCTATTAAGTGACACATACAACTATTTTTTTAAAGATGTAATTTTACTTTCATTGGATCCAACCTTGTGCTGCATCATCAGCTTGGTTTAGATTGCACATTCATATCCAATATCTTTGATGACTTCACACTTTGGCAATGGTGCCACGCTATAAATTAAATATCAGTTAACTTGAGCTGTATATTGGACTGAAAAATGCTCATTTTTGAATGATAATCTTTACTCAGAATAAAATATTACATAACAAAAAAGAATATTCAAGTTTCCTTGTTAATGATGTTTTTAACGCTAAAGCATCCAAACCAAAAAATACCTAAGGGATAGCAGCTAGGGTAAATTTAACCCAAAAAGACCCAGTAATACTTTGGTGGCAGTTCTAAAATATTTTTTTTCTCCATGTTAATTTTTCTTAAGTTAATTATCGCCATTTATTATTAAATTAACCTCTGTATTTTGCGTTTTTTCAGTGAACATCGGGTATTTTCCTATATTTAATTCACTGATCATATATATGTCCATAAAAGCTCAGATTATAGTTGAGGGTTATTATATTAAAAACAGAGAAAACAGAAGAAAAAGTGACTTTTTCAGTAAAATATAGCATTAACTGAACATAAACCGAGTGTGTCCATCCACTGTCACTGATCCAACTCCATGGGTTTTACTGGTGAATCAAGGTTATAGAAGATGACGGTGTTTCCACGGTAACTATGGAGCCTCTGAACATCCAAATGGGTCATATCTGATGACCATGAAAAGATGACAAACTGGATTTTACACCAATTATTTACACGTACTGATAGGATTAGTGAATCAACAGGTATGAAACAGTTTAGATCAGTAGATGCTTTTGGTCGCCAGTGACTGTTTGGGTCTTTATGGGTTAATATTCCCAGTATTTTTCTCCTATGAGTGTCAAATTCAATGTAAAAAGGTGAACAAAAGGAGAAAATTCTAAGTTTGTCTTTCTTTTTTAACCTGGACAGTTAAATATTGTACTTTTTCTTTTACCTCCATTAGTAATTCCTGAAATACAAAGGACTGGGAACTCATCGGTGGCTGTTTGGGTCTTTATGGGTTACAGAGGTTATATGTACTATTAATATTCTGAACTCTCAACAGTAGGGGGAAGAATCTCATCTCATCTCATCACTGTCTGACACTTTGGTCAGAAGCCGAGTGACTCATTGAATATATTCTGTTCATATCTCTACAATCCAGTACTTTAGCATCTTTGGTATAAGTTCATAGCCCTTTTTTTCTCATTACTCTAATGATAATTTAAGGTCATCTTAATATTTGAAAGTAGAAATGCTACATATAATCCCTTTAAATTTTAAATGTTAATAGAGTCATTAGAGATAAGAACGCCACCTGGTGGGCAGGCAGTCGAGGCGCCTGAGTCTCTGTCATCATCTTGTGTCATTCTCCTTGTTTGATGGTATGATCTTTGTGTTTGTCTGTATTTTTTTCTTGCTTCTCCGTCTCCTTCATACAGTCCTCATAGATCTTCCACTGAAACAACAGAAGACGTGTTATTTACTGAGTGAACACAAGCCTGGCCAAAACAATTCTTTAAAACAAGTCATGGTATACGCAGCCTGATTAACGGTGTCTGGGACAGTTATACACTGGCAGAGGTTCAGTTTGGCAACAGCTTTCAAACAGAAAAATAGCAACAGTTCTGAAATATAGTGACAGTGACTTATAAATAATGTTTCGTAGACACATTTCAGTTAACATTGTCTCACACTCCAACACTAAAACTGGGCCTTTGTAAACATAATATTTTGATTTCTATGTAAAGAAATTTACATTACGATAATATGCTCCTCTACTGGTGACATGTCCAGGGTGTACCCCGCCTTCACCCATAAGTAGCCGGGATAGACTCCAGTGACCCCCGTGACCCTAGTGAGGATAAAGCGGGTTCAGAAAATGAATGAATGAATACTAGAAGATTTCTTTATTACCCTATGTGGCTTCTTGAGAGTCTGAGAGGCGCTGTCACTGAAGTCTAGGCTGCTTCTTTTTAGCTTTGGACGAAACACTGTCTGGTCTGTCCTCTTCCCCTACTTCCTCCATTACCCCTCCATCCTCTACTGGAGTGGCCTGTGTAAAACCAACACAGCAAAGTTTTTTAGGTCAAGTAACAGTGATTTGAGCTGTGAATTGATTTTCTGAAGAAATGCTCTGTCAGATGCTGTCATACACTGTGTAACATGAAATACATTATACTGTCCAGCACAAACCACCGCTCTAGTTTTCAATCAACTCAAGTTAATTTATTACCAGGGTTTCAGGTTTCTCTTCCTCCGGTTTTGCTTCAGTGTCAACTACTGTAGTCTCTGCACAAAAATATCAATAGATGGTTTGACTATTTTGAAAATGAACTCACTTTTTTGGGGTAATTATATAGTTGCAACTGTGCAACATTTGCAAATATAGTTTCATTCTTTTAAAACTCAAGATAATTGATTCAATTTGTGACAAAAGTGACACCCTGTGGTACTGTGCATGTATTACAACAACAACAAAAAAAATCAGAATACAGTACTACTACATGGCACAAAAAGTACATCTTTAAGTTTGATTTTCTTTTTTCCCCATAACCTTTATTTAAGCAACACCAAGTGACAAGGAAACTTATGAACAATAATACACAATATTTACACTGAGTCATCATAATGTGGTGGGAGCAAGGGGGTTGGGGGTTAGGATGTAGGCTATAGCAAGTAATCTACAAAAGAAACAAAATGTATGACTGATCTGGTAGTATTTCAATGTCCTGTCCTGGTGTGTAAATGTTTTGTTTTTGGTGACGTGTGTGAGATGTGTATGCAGTGTGAATGTTGTGATGTGGACTTCTCAAAAAGTCAGGGGTATGACCAAAGATAATCATTAAGTAACTAAAAATAAGTGAGAAGAAGAGAAAGAAGAGAGAGAGAGAGAGAGAGAGAGAGAGAGAGAGAGAGAGAGAGAGAGAGAGAGAGAGAGAGAGAGAGAGAGAGAGAAAGGATTTATTTATTTACTTCTTTTTATTAAATCTGATTTTCTGCTGTAAATACACCATATTATCGCAACACATTTCAGGAATTACCTTCAAGGAAACCCTCCTTGGCCTCATCAGAGTCTAGATGCTGGAGGCTGGTCCATGACACCTCCAATGAAACCTAAAAATCAAGACTGAGTAAGTTTACTTTGTTACAGTAATAAGATCTGAGAGTAATTATCAACTAGATCTTCAAATGGGTTAAGAGGATTTCATGGTTTTTACAGCTTGTGGTAAAGGAAAAAAAACAACTAATTCCTGAATGAATGGTGCACAAAAATCTAAAATTTCCCAGTGAAAAACAAATAAAAAAACAAAGGCAGTGACTTCAGGCAGGCCAATAGCAATTGGATACAAGACAAATGGCAGAATTTGCACAAAAATAAATCTCATCTCCAGCAAAACAGCTCTCTCTCTGTTTAACTCACACATAATTTATCTATTACAGCCTAAAGAGCAATACTTTCCATTAGAAACAACATTAAAAACATTTTTTTTAAATTTCAAAACACCAAACAGTATACAAATACTCATTTTATTTTCCTGTGTGTATGTTTTTATAGTCTTTCTGCTAAAACTTAAACTTTTGAAAACCATGTTAAATAAGTGAATGGCACATGTTCTACACATGTGAGGTGGCTAGATGGAAATAACTGAGAACATTTTGAGTATTTGATGTGAATTGTGTACTATTTAACATGACAAGGCCCACACTAGCACTGTGATATTCTAAATTCCTTACCTTAAAATTGTAGCAAACACTATTTTTGAGAGCATAAAGGATGTTTGCTGGGAGGATCCTTGGGATTTTGTCTTTTAACTCCTGATGTCATTAGAGATCAAACAGAAAACCACATAGTTAAACAGGCCTGTCTCATTTGAATACATATTAATTGAAAGGACAATATCTAAACAATCAGGCTTAAGAGCTCGGATTAGAATAAGGTAACATAAGCAGGAGTCAGGAGCCTGAGCCAAATGTCAAAACACAGTCTGTGCAGCTGTATGGATTTAAGCAGGGCTTCATTTCTTACAGCTTCAGTGAGCTCCAGCTGGTCTGGAGGCTTCAAAGGCGCTTTCCCATGAGGCCACTCAGCCCATCCATCAACCATCTCCACATCCTCCTCATCCTGTAAGGTGACATGAAGGAGAGTTTCACGTCTTGCTTTAATGGAAATCACTGCAGTAGCACATATTTTTTCATATTTCTACACACTAACGCAAGAAACAAAAATTAAGCAATTTGTTCATTTCAGTAGTTATTATCCAGATTCTACCCAGATCTTTTATACTAATTTATAGTGTACAGTGTATATTGTTTGCTCTTGTGTTATATTTCTCTTTAGTCATATTTGCTGTGGTATTATATTGTTATTGAATGTATGTTATGCTGCTGCACTGTGATTACCCATAAAGTACATCTATCTATCTATCTATCTATCTATCTATCTATCTATCTATCTATCTATCTATCTATCTATCTATCT
>JAPQRP010000024.1:31427549-31444581 GCA_037367295.1 Apogon hyalosoma | reverse complement strand
TCATATGCAGTGTAACATGTAGTCACCTTATTAAGATAATGGCTAAATTCATAATTTTAATTCTTTTTTTTTTTTTTTTTTTTAACACGAACTATATGAGTATATATAATAGCTATAAAAGGTCATTATTTTAAGGCGATTCTGTACATTCCAAAGTCTAAAGGAGGTCAAAATTTTTCTGCCAGCCGTTGCATTACATTGTGATAACTCGAAACGCTGATTGGCAAATTTAGAACAGTCAATTTAGAGGAAAAACATCAATGTAAAACACAATATCTGTGGTTTGGAGTCACATTGACTAAACGCATTTGCTTCACTACGCATTTCAATCTGATCTGCTCTGTGATTGGTGGATTTGTTATGAATATTCCACAGACCCGGAAGTGGGGCGGTACTCCTGTTTTGCTGTCGAGTCACCTCTGTCAGGATGGAGGAAAACGAACCGCTATTATGCTAAACAACGAAGATTTGTATAGCCGAGCATCACAGATCGGTAAAATTAGACAAAAGTCGCCGTCTACTGTTAGAACTACGTCGTTTCAGTAAAGCTTTGCCAAAATGATGGAAGAAATCGACAGGTTCCAAGTCCCTCCAGTCAACGGGGAGACACAGCCTCTGGTAAGGCAGAAAAAAAAGAACACAAAAAAACACCTTGTATGCAAATCAAACCGTTGAATGCAAACTGCAACATTGGCGTGTCGTCTGTGTGGCTGGTTTGTCGTGACAGCTGGGTCACCTATACTCGTGTGGAAACCAAGCGACTGCAATCCACGGCTTTGGCACAGACCGGACCCTTGGGATGGGTGTATAGCGTTAGACAGATCATCTACCGATAAAAGGATTGGGGCTATAACCGGCAGAATTACAAAAAATAAAATAAAAAAAAAAAAAAAAAAAAAAAAAGAAGACACGCAGCTATATTAGATCGGATCAGGGTGTTTCCTCCTTTATTTACGCACTGGACTTAAAACCTTGATTTTGTTGACGCTCGTCAGTTTGCGCTTGTTTACATCAATAACTGGCGTCGCCTTCTGTTTTTACATTTCGTCATTTGGTGACGTGTTATTGAAGCCTGAGCACTGTCAGTCACAGATCAGAGCCCACGACACACTGAAACCTGGGGTTAAACACGCGTAACAGAGGAGCTGTTGGTCATGTGACAGGTTTGATATTAAAGCCAAGACTTCTCTAAAATTATCAGTAACATTTACAGCCAATCAGTTCATTAATAATTTGTGTTTTTCAGGCTGGATGGAATTATTCAGATGTTGACCAATACTGATGTGGTCATGAGGAAGCAGGGAAAAGCCAATATCCAGTCAGTGGGCCAACAAGATAAAATAACATACGATCACATGATATGCACATGCACAGTTATGCAAAAAACCAAACAGATGCATTAAAGCTGAATGAATACACAAGTAAATCTGGAGCAGTGGGTAAATAATCAATAAATATGGAGCTAACCATCAAACCGACAACAAAATAAGACCTGCTATTTTCCCTCAGCTATGAAACACATTCACTTCTACTAGTGTTTTTAAAAGTATCATGGAGAAAACAATGAAGGAGGAACGTCTCTGTTTTTCTTGATGCCATTATGGTTGGATAACTGTTATTTTGTTTTATTGTTCATTGTCTATCATGTATGTGTTTTGTATTGTTTGGACTTTGTATGGCTGCTACTTTGGCCACGTCTCAATTCCTGGTTAAATAAAAGTGGAATAAAATAAAATAAAAAAATAATACTATTGGAGCCAACTTTGGCCGATACTAATTGTTTATAAAATGTATTATCTTATCTGTACTATAAACTACATTATGATATAGGCCGAATGTGTTCACTGTAAAGAGTTGTCATGTTAGTCTTCATGACCACCAGTAATTAACTACTAATAAATCAAACCACTGCCCTTTTTTACATACATCTAACTGTACAATGAGCTCCATTTTTATCTCAGTGTTATTGTCGTCTTATTCCAGTATATCAGCCTGTTTGCAGACCTTATTTTCCATCTCTGCAAACACTGCAAACAAAGCAGCCTCCATCATTTTTAAGGGTTCAGCAAAAGCAGAACTCCAAGTTATACTGTTCGTTGCAGTAATTGTCTCTCTCTATAAATATTTGATCCATGTAGCGCTCATCTGGAAATCTGTATGATCAGATTATAACCAAAAAGGGGAAAGGGGTGGCTGCAGTCTGTCAGTTGCTTAAAACTTATATTGTTTATTTTAATTACCTCATAGTTTTCCTGCATTAGTCCAAATGTGTGCACTGTGTTTCTTTACTATTACCTCTTATCGTTTCATTTAACTAAAACAGTTTATATTCTCACTTTACATTAATTGAGTCTGGATATGCCCAGATCACAGTTGCTGTGGTGCACATGTGGGTGCATTTTAATGCTAATGACTTCATTGTGATTCTTTAACTGCATGAATCAAATTGGCACCTGCCTCCTTGTTGAATTTCAATCACACACAAAATGATACAGCTCCATGCAACATCTTAAATAACAGAAATTCAATTATTGTCAGTTATTGTAGAGTACATGCTCTAGTTTTAAGAAAATCATCAGTAAAATATATTTTTTGAATTAAAAGTAACCAAGTACCTACTCTTTTACTTGGGATTATAGTAAAAATAAACACAGATATCATAATTTATCCTTATGTCTTGCATAAAGCTGACATGAAACTGTTTAAATGGTCACCTGACCTGCCAGCCTTGACTGCTATTGGCCAGCTGAAGGCCATGATGTATAATCCTACCATTCGCTTGGTGTGTGCTGTGTCAGCAGCCTTGTGGCTCTTCATCAGAGGCAGTAAAGGAGCCGCTAACAGGAGGACAGACTGATGAAACTTGTACACTAAGAGGTCATTTCATTTCTGTGACCGTGTTAGTGTATGTGCGCATGAGTAAGTGTAGTTGTATGTGAATACAAACTGAAGGTCAGGGCGACAGACCATATTTTACTTTCTACACATAAAAATCAATATCTCAACCAAAGTGTCATAGGTCAGGTCATAATCATTTGTTAGTGACTGTCAGTGCTCACTACATACATGTGGTCTACAGACAGCGTGCTGGCAGGTAAACTGATGCTGTGCAACCACTATGAGAATATATCATAGGCTTACAAGGACTCATGTTGTGTTTGCAGATTTAGGAACCGTCGGAGCAGTTCTTTAGACAACAGTGGAGACTACCTGATATTTTTTGTCAACAGTTGTGTTGTCCTATGTTCAAGAAGAGTCAGAAAATTCAGGCAGACAAATTAATATGGAACCCCTTTCATTATTCGCTGCCAGTCCTGCTTAAAAATTTCAAAGGGAATTTTTTGACAGAGGCTGTGACCCTTCTTCATCAGTATCTGTCACGGTGGAAAGGAAATGGGAAGCACACGTATTAAGAAAAAAAAATCAGCGGGTTTGCCTAATGATCCAAGGAAGGGCTTGTCACAGAACTGAAAGAGCTCATGTTTGTGCTTGTTACAGAAGGAGTACGTCATCTGTGTGCTGTGCTTTCCCATCTCCTACTCGTTTGTGTAGCGCTGTACTGTTGTAGCTGTTATTAATCATTCCAGTGAAGTGAATAATGGTTCATTACCAGATGAGGATGAGGCCAGTACAGTATCCTGACTGAATGGACATATTGTACCTCAGACTGTCATTTATCAAGAGTTGTTGAGAGAAGGTGACTCTTTTATGGAAGACAATTTAATTTAATTTTTTCGACAGGATCAAATTATATTTTGGATTTCACCTTTGTTTGACCCTCATTGCATCTAAACATATAGTGCTTTGTTATACTTAGTCACTAGACAGCTTTTGGCAGCTTGTTTTTAAATCTGTTACATGAAAATCGATGCAAAATTAGCTTCTCGCTGTCCCTGCTAAATACTCATGAATTTTTCATCAGGCCCAATGAGAGTGGATAAACTCTGTAGCTCTCACGGAATTGGCCTACATTCCTGCAGTATTTCACAACAATAATGTTTAAGAGGTTTTACCATCCAGACTAGGGATGACAGTTGAGAGCCGGGTCCAACTGTGAACCGGTTTCCAAATTGAGCGATCCTCTGGAATCATGTGCTTTGGAACTTAACAGTTTCTGTTATCTTTCCTCATATGTTCTTCTGATTTTACGCCATGAGTCACAAACGTGCCTTCTTTCTACTCTGTTTCTACACTGTGCTCAGATTGTGTTGATGCTAAAAACCTGTTGGCGTACTTTCACAGAAAATAGCCAGAACCATCATGAATCAATAAGTAAATCGATAAAGAGTCTGACTGATAAGCAGACCTCACAATGGCATTCTTATCAGTAAAAATCTTATCATCTCTCCTCCTTAGTCTAGACTTATTCGCCTCATTATTCATTAATATGCTCATCAGAGACCCATCTTTTCCTCAGTGTCATATACTAATAATTATCCTCTTATTTGTGCCTTATACATGCAACAGCTTTGTTTTATATTACATTTTATGTTCCTTAAAAATGAATGTATTGGAGCTTATAGCCACAGTCTGAACATAATTTGGATTTCAAGCTGTAACTGTAACTCTTTATGTTTCAGCGCCAGTCATCTAATTGCACAGAGAATCCTTTAAATACAGCAGCTATTTCTAGGAGAGAATACAGCTTTACAGAAAGCCTAAGGCCTGCTAGCCTCCATCCATGTGGCCTGTAAAGTCCCTGAGAGTGCAACAAGGAGAGGCCTGTAGGATCAACATAATGTGGAGCTCTGTCAGCTGAGCGGGCCATGCTCCCAGCTCCCCTCTCTCAATCTGGGAAACTTTGGCTCTAACAGCAGCCCCCTCTGTTCTCCCCGGGCCCCCTCCCCATCCCATCACTGCTTCCACATAAAAGAGGCAGAGCCGGCGACATAGGTAGAACACTCAAAACTATTGATGCTGTGTAGCGGGCAGGTAGTCTATAGGCTAAAGACAGCTCCCAGTGTATTGGATAAGAGAGCAGGCTGTAAAAAAGTACATTTTCTGCAGACCTGTGTTCAATTTATGATAAATTGGAGGCTCTCTCTGTGAACTGTGCTCATTTCGGCCATGTAACCTCCTTCAACTTCTTTAAAATGTTGTACTAGAAAATGGCTTAGGTTTAACTTTTATCCCTGTGTGATCCAGAATGAGCAAATATTGCATCAGTGACTCAACTTCTGAATATTTAGATGCAGTATAAATTAAAGCATATTAACCCATGGTGTAATTCGTGTGCTGTTGGTGTTGTTTTTACCGAATCAATCTTGCTGTTGTATCATATTTATATATTTTTTTTCTAGGATCCAGCAGCATCCTCCACCTCAGAGGCGGACCCTGATGCCAAGGGGGAGACTGTGGCCATGAACTACAAACCCTCCCCGCTGCAAGTCCAAATAGGTATCCCAATTAGCCCACAGCAGATCGATACAATAACATGACTTAGATGAGTATAGGATGGAAAAAGTGGAGTAAGTTCTTGGATTTACCCCTGTATTCCGGTTTATCATACATGCAAAGTAAGCTTTTCTCTTCATATCCTTAGAATTTTCACTAGTATATTTGGTAAATCAGTGAAATTATATTCCCTACCACTGCTGTTCAGTTTTCCTGTAAGCACTGTCAGAATGTTTCTGAGCTGCCTCCTTTACTCCACTGCCAAAACACTGGCTTTGTCACACTCAGTATTCCTCAATTTTATTCAGTCCTAAGGGTTCTATTCCAGAAGCTTTCATAAAAATATTACCTCCTGAAAGTCAGTCATCAGGATCTAAGAAAAATTGCAAAAGGTTACACGTACATTTAAAATATCCAGTTAAAAACATGACGCTTATACATTTAGTTTTTATTTTTAGAACACATTAGTGATACCAGTTCATGTTTATGGGTTGAGAGCTTTTTAATGATGACTTCATTTCTTGTGGTTGCTCAGAGAAACAGAGGGACCTTGCCAGGAAGGGCTCAGTGAAGAATGGCACTGTGGGAAGTCCTGTCAATCAACAACCCAAGAAGAACGCTAGGACAAGGTAACGGCTTCAAACTGCTCATTTGTTCTCTGTCATGCAGCCATAAAAGTATTAATTAACATCACAAGAAATATGCCTTTTACTCATCTGCTTTATGTTCTATGCAAACAGAGTGCAACTGAAATGCAAAACATGACGGCGGCGTTGTAACGTGACAACAAAACATATAACAAATATTTATAGAGAAGGGAAATTTGTTGCTTATGAGGGTGGTTGGTGATAACGGCGTCAAAGCTAGTGTGAACCCAGCAGCACAACCCACGGTATTGACAACTGGCTCATCTGTCTAATCCCACTCCCTGGTGGATTAGTGGAAATATAAGAAAGGCCACGGACTGGTCTGAACCCGCAGTCTCTGAGGCGGAGAGATAATCTAACACATGCAGTCTGAAGTCTGCAGATTAGCCTTACATTTTCTTGCTTCATGGGGATATATGCCCAACAAAAAACATAATTTAGAGCAATTGTCCTGTTAAATGTGTAATCGTCTTTCCCTAATTGTATAGTAAATACATGTGTTTTTGTTTAATTTTGCTGACATTTTGAGTCCATCCTTAAGATTTGGCCTGTGTTTGTTGTGATGCTCTTTGTGCTCTTCTTCAGATTGGTGGTGCCGAACAAAGGCTACTCCTCCTTAGACCAGAGCCCAGACGAGAAGCCCCTCGTAGCACTGGACACTGACAGGTATGCACATTAAACAGCGTTTGTCACATCAACCTGTTTAACACTAAAGCACGGATGTTAAACAATACCCCGCAAGCCAAAACTGCCCCGCCAAAGGGTTCATTTTGGCCTGTGGGATGAATTTGTGAAATGCAGAAATTACACTGTCATTTTATTTCAGGTTCTGCCTTTGGCCCAATTTGATCTCAAGTGGGTCAGACCAGTTAAATACTATCATAATAACCTATAAATACTGACAACTCCACATTCTTTTCTTGTTTTAGTGTGAAAAAAAAAGTAAAATTTCATGAGAAAGTTTACATTTACATTTGTGTTCGTTCACAAAAAATGTGACCAGCCTGAACAAATATGAACAATGTGAAATGTCTAAAGAGACGTAAGTGTAATTTTAAGAATATTCTGCCCGTTACTAAATGTTTTGTGTATTTGTCGATCCACTAGGATCTGTAAGCTTTATGTATAAATGATAAACTGAGGCAGAATATTGTTAAAATTGTGCTTTTTTTTCTTGATAAATTTTTGTTTTTTAATGGTTTTTCATGTTATTGACAATTTTTTTAAAGGATAGGTTTGTAGAAGTAAATGCTTTCATAATGTAATTTTACTTTGTTCACCCTAAAACATAGAGAAAAGTTTGGAGTTGATATTGTTTATATATTATTATGTTATTATTTTACTGGTCCAGCCCACTTCGGATCATATTGGGAGGATGTGGCCCCTGAAGTCAAATGAGTTTGACAGCCCTGCACTAACAGAGTTGGAGAGTCTCTTCTCAAACAGAATGAAGTGACCTAAAAAGAAAGAAATGAAAAAAAAAAAAAATCACCCAACTTGTGGTGGTTTTGTAGGTCTCACTTACTCGGTCAGTATCGCACATTAATCCATACAGCAACTTAGACAGTTTTTAGCAGAAGGGATCCTAAAAAGGGGCAAAGCCTCTCCCAGGGCTCAGGATTAGAGGATAGCGGGGTGAGGATTTGGACATGGAAAAGCGGCTCAGAGGGAGCGCTGGCTTCCACCCTGTACCAGCAGGTCTGTATTTGACACACATGAGTCCCACCCTTTGTGCCCTCCGTATGGAGCGACATGAGGAAAACTCTCTCGTGTGAAATCAGCCTTCTGGAAGCCAACCAAGCTTACATCATTTATTGCATCATTTACTCTCTGACAAACTCTTTGACTCACGACAGCACAGGACACCCATTTGTTTATTGTCTGAATTTTATATTTGTGTGTATACCCTCTGGACAATGTCTCCCTGTTCCATTCATTTACACGGTGGAAAAGCCAGAATAAAACCCACTGGCATGCAGTACCATGATATTATTACTTCCACAGACAAACGTATACTCATAAACACAGATAAAGTGCTATATGTGGTTCTATGTGCTGACATACAGTTGCAGAAAAAATTACTAGACCATTAAAAGTCACCAAAAAACAATGCTTATGCAATCAAGTCCTAACTCCTGTGTGTATCATGAGACTAAAACAGACAGAAAAGAAAACATGGAATGAATAAAAGCACTGTTTTTCTCAGTACAATACCACAGCTATTGATGAACCTAAGTGATTTTGGTTATTATCAAGAAAACTTGGAAAATGGATTGATATCAGTTTTGAAATTAAACTCTTATGAGCTATTGTTGTTGTTATCATTATATTTGTCCAAACTAATGTACCTTTAGTTGTACCAGGCATTAAAATGAACAAGAAATTGAAGAAAACAAGGGGTGGTCTAATCATTTTTTCCGCGACTTTATATCTGCTCAGTGAACCTAAATATAATATGACATCACCTCATCTACATACATCATATGAAATGTTGCAGTTTCAGAGAAATGTTTACTTTTGTTGAATATAACAGCCCTTTTCATGTCCTTTACTAATAACATTTAACATTAGTTGCAGACGTTTAATTAGAATGAAATTAAATAACATGAATATATGTTAAAAGCAATGTGAACAAAACGTAGGTTTCTGCAGTACGTATCGTGTATGTAGTCAGTATAATATGTATGCCAAGCTTATATCAGTTATACCTTAGTTTTCTATGAGACTATGAGACTGCCCTTTATGCCAAAACTACAATTATTTTTGGATTTGTTTGTGTCTAATAGTTAATTTCTCCTGTTTTGTAGCGATGATGACTTTGACATGTCCAGATACTCCTCATCAGGATACTCCTCAGCCGAGGTGAGATGTCTGAGGGACCAGGTATCTATACATGCATTATTCTTTAGTTCATACAGTGTCACCTTGTAAGCTGCGTCATCTGGTGAAACCACCACCAACATCATCATCTGTTCACCCACTCCCATAGCCCCACCACTCATACCAGGTACATACGCACGCTTTTAACAACTCTATACCTGCTCTCCTAATCATTTGTAGTCACTAATGATTTATCCACAAATCTCCTCCTGTTAGGGTCATCCATGTTGTCTTCTTGGAGTAGAATATTTTATGTTTGTTGTTGCCTCTCTCCTCACTCCATCACCACAAACTATCTGAATGTACTCTGTGTGTTTCTTTTTCTGTTTAATAAATGTTTTTTGAATCTTTTAGAGCAACTGATTTCGCTAACAAGTGCATTTCCAGCTTTAGAATTTGACCAAATTTCCCCAAATCCCTGCTAAAACTATATCTTTTGCTTCGACAGCAAATAAACCAGGATCTGAACATCCAGCTCCTGAAGGATGGGTACCGCCTCGACGAGATCCCAGATGATGAGGACCTGGACCTGATCCCCCCTAAAGCAGTCAACCCTACCTGCATGTGCTGCCAGGCTGCTCCCTCCACAGCCTGTCAAATCCAGTAGCACCATTTCCCCCTTTAAAAAAAAAAAAAATTAAATAAATAAAAAAAACCAACCCTCCTGTCTGCCACTTGCACTGAGAGCCAACATTTCACAAGAATGGTGGCAAGGAGGAGTCACTTTGATAAACTACCGGCTGGAAATGGCACAAAGGGAAAATATGGGTTTATAATGTTACAGCAAGAAATGGAAAATAGGTCGCGTCTGGAGAAAAAAGGGTCAATGTGTACAGATTCCTTTGCACGTTCCTCCTATGGTAGGATCTGTGCATATCACTCCTGCATTGTTGGTTTAAACGGGACTCAATGATGGCAGAAACATTACCTCTAAGGAAAACGGATAACGTTCCTTTTTGTTCTCCTTTTATTTCACCTCTGTCTCAAAGTTGTGGATACTTTGGTTTAGAAGGACCATAAAGGACTGTGTGAAGTTTCTGAGGAACACAAATGACAAAATGGCATGACTGGAACTCATCGTAGTGGTGACATGATGACGTTACTGCAGCAGTGTATCATACCAGGAATCCGTGGTTGAGAGACCGAACATTTTGTAGAGGCCATGTTTTTCTCTTTTCTAATTTCTTTCAGCCAGTCTGCTTTGTCTTCCTGTGTGTATATACTGTATGTGACAAACATGAAAACGATGTGTGTATCAGATTATGTCCAGGAAAGTAATGCTAAAACATCAAGCAGCTTAAAATGCTCAAAGTCACGACACTGAGACGATTTTGTCCCAGTTTTTTTTTTTTTTTCTTTTTTTTTGTTTTTAAACGTTTCACCAAGGTTGCACTGCTTATGTGTTTCATATTCAGTTAAAAGAAAAGGATAGTACTGCATGTTGCCTGTTAACACTGTTTCCTAATGACCAGCCTGTGCAGATACTTAATGAGTTTTTATTGACTCGTAAACACATCTCATGTGCCGATAAGACATTACGTGGGGTGAGCTTTCAGAGAAGTGGACATATTTAGGTTCACCCACTGTAATTTCAGTAGACATAGAGGTAACAATTATTTACAAACAATGGCTGAACAGCTCATCCATTAGTGTGCACTTGTGTTAGTCCTGAGTGATGTTGACATGATCAATAAGGCCGTTACCATTAGAGTAATGTATGTGGATACTGGAGAAGTTGCACAGTTTGGGTCATGCTCATGGTGGTAGAATGTATAGGCTTCAAAGGGTGATGTTAAAATGATTCCATTTTGCTTGGATGGGAATGAAAATAGATTTTTATTATTTTTATCAGTGAATGCACTCCTCCATATCACTGAAAGTATGAAAGGCTTTTCTCTCTTTTAAGCATGTATGAATTTGTTTTGATGGAGCAAAATGATCTGATTGGGGGATGTTAAATGTATGTAGCACCTGCTTTTTATGGTACTGAAAAGGAAGTAGATTTCTCTGAATGCATACTGTTCATATTTTATGTTTACATCACTCTAAAGACGTCTTTAGAGCGTGGATATTTCAGGTAAAGGATAACATCAGTTTGTGATTCTTTTCTGAAGTAAATGGTGGTGGATGATCAGGCAGGATTTGCCAAAACCACCTTAAAAACATTAATAATGTGAGTTGTTTTTTTTTTAATTTTAATCTAGCTATGGGGATGATAGTTGGATCTCCCAAGTCTAATTATGTGTGCTCTTTACACTGTAGAGTTATTGTCTCATGGTAACATTCAGAATATATTGTTTTCTCATGTATAGGGGATTTGTGATCAGGATGTGAGGATACTGTACTTCTGAAATACTGTATGCACACACTAAGAACAATCCAATCTGAATTAGAAGTTTAATGTTGTGGTGTTCTTTGGAGATCTTACACTAAATTGGTTATTCAGCATTGAGTTTTACTTTAATTTTAAGTTTATGGAATGCAGCAGCAGCAGCAGCAATAGAAAGCAAAACTAGACCCACGTTAATGAATAGAGACATTGTGTGAAATGGATGACTGCAAAATGACTCTATCTGTGTTTGATGATATGTCAGTTCTGCAAACACATGCAGTCAAGACAAGACAAGCAGACGTGTTTGTGTGGTGGTAAAATCGCTTAACGAATGGTACTGTTTGTAGAGAGTAAATAACACTAAAAAGCTGCTTGAAAACCGGTGGCGTAGTAGTTGTCTGTTTTCTAGTGCATTTCAAAACTTGTTTCAACTTGGTTAAAACATCCAGAGACATGAATGTGAATCCTTTTTCTGTTACAAATACACAAGCTTAACAAACTAATTAACTTTTTTTTTTCATGTTTCCTCTTTTTTTTGCATATAAGGTGCCAAGTTTGTAAATGCTAAGTCTTGCATTAAGTAGAGATTGGTGTGAATAATGCAGTTGGCCATTGAAATGTTCTCCCCCTGTTTACCTACAAGTTGAGGTGACTGAACGGTAGTGACTGACTAGTGTGATTGACTATGGTGCTGCATCTCTTTCTTCAGTAACATCGACCTATAGATTGACACACAAGCCATTGCATTCATCTTGTGGCCGATGATGTCTCACTCGGTGCATAGGTCCATTAACCTCTTGAGTTTACACTAAAGTAATGCATAATAACTGAAGTGTTTATTTGCAGTTGTGTGTTTTTAATTTATTTTTAAAGTATGGGAAATATTTCATTTGCAGACAGAAGCTTTTTATTTGTCAGTTACTTATGATGATTGTGAACTGGTTCCATTTAGATATTAACAGTGTTAAAGTTCTGTGTATAGTGCAACATATTAAAAAAAAATAAATAATAGATATCTGAACTAAGTGTGCAAAGTTCTTTTCTAATGTTGAAGTGTAACTATTGCTTAGTTGTTTAGTATGCATGTTTTACTAAGCCATTGAGGTTTTTAAGCTTTCTTTCTTTTTTTATCACTACTTCTACCTTTATTCTTCTATTGTACTCTATCCATCTGATCTTGTTCCAACTCCTTTTAAGTTCAATAGTTTCCTGTTGCTTGTGTTTTGTTTTTTTTTGTTTGTTTTTTTGCTGTTTGGCATGTACAAAAAGACACATACAGGATATGCCACAAAGACAACAAACAAACACATCCTTTGTCATTAAAAATAGCATCACTGCCATCAATAGTAGGGTAAGTTGTTTCTAAATTCTCTTTAAGGAAAAGCCCTTTTCTGTTTTTTAGTCCAACGGCCCAAAGGGTCTGATGGACAATTGATATCAGTTGGCGTCCGTCTGTCCGACCGTAAACAATTTTTCAAGAATCTTCTCCAGATCTGTCAGTCAGAATGGGTTGATATTTGTTGTGGAACATCTTTGCGGTAAGCTCTACCAAGTTTGTTCAAAGAATTGGGAAATATGGATTTTTGAAGTTTTGAAATTTTAAAAATCCCCTTTAGTCTATACTGGGACGAATGTCAAAGTGCTATAACTTGAAAACAGTTGAAGATATTGATAGAATTACTATTGGCAATAGATGGGAAGTCACATACGAGCTTTCATTTGGTGCCATGACCTTGCACTTTAAGTGACCTTCAACGATCAAACCCAGACCGCAGATTTGGGCTATCCTGACTTGTAGTGCTCGCATTTTAATCTTGGTTTTATGGTCATTTTAAGCTCTTGAAGATTTTGAAAGTTCAAACGAATAATGTCTTTGGATATACCTTTGGACAACAGGATCCTTGGTCCTGTTTTGTTGGATGCTTATTAGAATTACTCCAGGAAAAGCAAAATAATGTTTAACTTCAGTCTAATCTGTTGTTACTTCAGTCAGAGCTAAAATGCTTGAAATGAGACTATTAACAGTATGAAATAGTCTTCCTGTCTTTCATACATGTAATCATTTAAAATGTAAGACGAGATGGATGCATGGATAAGAGACTGGTTAGTGTGAGGGGTGGGGGTTGGGTGCCTGTGATTAGCCTTGAGTTGATCCCTTGGGAGCAGATGGTGAATGGTGGCTTACCTAGAGTTCCAGGAGCTAGTTTGTGTCCACGCTGCAAGGAAAGGGACTCGAGGAGCACACGCCAAGAAGGCTGATGCAACAGGATACTGAACAGAAAGGTGGGGAACATTTACCTACAATAAAATTCTGCGTATAGAAAGAAAGTAGTAGCAGTTTGTAGTAAAAGAAAAGATGATGAAGCCTTCTAGGATAATCTTGAACAGTAATGATGTAACTCTGACATCCTTTATTTAAACATGTCTGTTTGTACTGCTATTGCCTTGTATGAAGCCAGTACCGCCTGTGATTCATAGACTGAGACCGTCCCTGAACCTACGCAGGACGTGACATCATGTTACGGACACGCCTGAGCGTAGCTGCTGTTCTGCTGCTGGTCTGTGTTGAGTGTCTTTATGGTTCTGCCCTTCCTGCCGTCTCATCCTATGAGTTCACTGCATACAGGATGCAACAGTACAACCTTGCACAACGCAAGCATGGTGAGCTCCAGGATTCATGTCTTGCATTCAAGTGTATAAAGTGTAAAAAAAAAAAAAAAAAAAAAACTCAGATGAGATTGTTGTATCCAAGGCATAAATGTAAGTAAATCTTTGAGGTATTTTAGCCATTTAGTATTATTACATTAAAGGTAACACAGGAACTACTTCTAAAATACATTCAAATGATCCTTTAATGAGGTCAAAGTTAAAGAAACTGCATAAGAACTGGGATGAATATGTGAAATGCAAAATTAACACTGAAGATATTAAGAATCAAAATCATTCAGTTCAGTGGTCACATTCAGCCCAATTCCATGTCAAGTGGGTCAGACTACTAAAATACTATCATAATAACCTATCCTTTCAAAAAATATGTGAAGAGCCTTAACAAATATGAACAACATGAAGTGTCTTAAGAGAATTAATGCAATTTTACCAATATTCTGCCTGTTACTACATATTTTGTGCATTTGTAGATCCTCTGTGATTTGTAGGTTGTAATGCACATGTGTAAATGATAAACTGAGGCTTAATATTGTTAAAATTGCACTTATTCTCCTGATAAAATTGTACTTATTCTCCTGATATTATTTGACTTTTTCACTCTTATTGTTTTACTGGTTTCACTTGACATTATGTTGGATTGTATTTGACCCTTGGCACCCCTGATTTGCACATATCAGTTAATGATATGTGTCATATGTGTCAATATTAATACAATGATTGCATTGAATACTTAAAAAACAAAGTTTATTAAGAAGTCTATTAAAAACTCTCCGCAACAGATTCGTTGAATTTCACAATTAAACAAGAAACGGAGGAGAAATGTTTAGACATCATCTTAAATTAAGACTATGGTAAAAAGATGAGTAAAAGAATTAAGCTAATCTGAAATGTTTTAGGAACAGAAATTGCTTGATGTTTGACTGCCTTGCTGCATCTAAATTTAGTGACATTCTTGCATTTTTCATTGGGTTTGAGTGTCTGGTCTCAGGCCAAGCAGCCCACACTCCAGAGTGTATTTATAATCAGGCCTTGAAAATCTCGGACAAAAAGCAAATAAGATATCATCACTGCTACGTTCCACACGAATCCAGTATTTACATTTTTAACTGCTGATCTGTCCGATAAGATTCACGTGATAGTTGTAAAGCTTCATTCTGTAAAAATTCTTTTATGCAAACACCAGTGTCTGTGAAAGGAGTAAAAACCTGGTTGTCTGAAATCTGACAGACTTCATCACTTTAAAGAGAACCCTTTAATCCTGGTTTATCAACAGGAAACCGATACTCTGATCCAACTGTGAAATGTATCAGGTTAACATTTGTATTCTTGGCATTCTACTTCAATCAGTTTGAAAGAACTTGGAAACATTTTTACTTATTTATTTATTTATGTAAAGAGTCAGTGCATATTAATGTACATGTAAATGTAAATATGCCAGAATTAACCTAAGGCTACTTTCCATCGGCAGTCAGGTCAGAAGAAATAACATTATAATGGCAAAAATTACAAATATAGAATGCAAAAAAAAAAATAAAATTAACAACACAATAGAAGAACTGGACAATTGACACACAATAATGAAAGTAACAAAGAACACTGAGAAGACACAGAGATCTGGTTTCTTTTCAGCCACTTTTTTTTTTTTTTTTTTGCTGAATTCTACACTTAAAACTACATTTAATTCATACTTATTATTTTTTAAAGCCCTTCCAGGGTCAAGTTACAAACACTATACTTAAATGGGATTTCTGCTCTTAGTTTATCTGTGCAGTACACTGTGCATTTCAAATGAACCATAAATAAACACACTTTTTCCATTTTAGATTTTTAAAAAAAATCAAATTTACATCTCTTCTGGACTTAAACCTATAAAAATCCATCAAAAACAAAGCTGCAATGCAAAAAACAATGTTAATTAAATGTACTTCACTGGGATGTCAGAAGGTCAGTTACTGATTTAACGTAAAGCTAACATCAAAAATCACTTTTAACTCTGAGAAATATTATAGTCAACACATTGGCAGAAATCAGATAGAACCAATTCAACTACCTACAGGTGACAGACCAACATGACTTTTATTCAATCACGTTGCATCTTTTACATTATTTTCTTCTTGTTACATCTTTTTATGTCATTGTGTCTTTTACATCAGACATCTGTTTTAATCAGACAGATCATTTCACTTTGTCTTATTTCATTCTATCATTTGGTAACTCAATACGAACAGCTCCTTGACCCATTTTAGGTCCCAACCCTAACTTATGGATATGCAGCATTAGTGGAAACTGATTCATGTGCAAAATGTAAATGTGTTTTACATGGGAAACAGCACCCTGTTGTGTTATAATCAAAGCATTTTTACTTTTTATCATGAGGCTTCGGTTCTTCTTTGTACTCCAAGGTTGCCGTGGAGCTATTGTTGTGGCCGAGGCCCGTTCAGCCGACGAGCCGGTGCTGACCCGTCGCTGTGTCATCATGAAGGTTCCAGACTTCACCACAGAAAAATACCTTGAAGCCCAGAGACAAAATGCTGCTGCCATACTGATCCTCCTGCCCAAAAACATCTCCAGTATTCCCCATGATGCTGTGCAGGTAACAGGTTTATCCACCTAAGAAACACCTTACGGCAAAAAATAATTAAATAAATAAATAAATAAATAAATGAATACTCCTGATGGCATCAAAATCTGCCATATTTTACAGAAAGTTTAAACGTACAACTGACACGATACAAGTGCTGTGCTTGTTAACATCATGACAAGAGCACATTAATTTTAAATCTGTGACATAACCTTACCATTTTTTGTACAATCCCCATGATGATGTAAATATGTAAATAATATTACATTTTTGATTGTAATTCTTTATTTATATGATTATTATATAAATACCAAATTTCTTATTTTTCTCTTTATGTGTTTATGTTTTCTTTTTTTCACTCGTTTGTGGTTTTTTCTACCTGTCTTTTTCTCTGCAGTTGCTTGTTGTTTTTTTTGCAGCTGTTAACTGTGAAATTTCTTATCGTATCGTGTCGTATCTTATCTTATCTTATCTCATCTTATCTTATCTTATCTTATCTTATCTTATCTTATCTTATCTTATCTTATCTTA
>JAPQRP010000024.1:31406659-31427383 GCA_037367295.1 Apogon hyalosoma | reverse complement strand
TATCTTATCTTATCTTATCTTATCTTATCTTATCTTATCTTATCTTATCTTATCTTATCTTATCTTATCTTGTCTTGCCTTGCCTTGCCTTGCCTTGCCTTGCCTTGCCTTGCCTTGCCTTGCCTTGCCTTGTCTTGTCTTATCTTATCTTGCTTTACCTTACCTTACATTACACTACGTTATCTCATCTCATCTCATCTCATCTCATCTCATCTCATCTCATCTTTTCAGTCCTTTATGGTCAGTGAAAGTGAAGCCTTACTTAAGGAGACACTCATGCCTGTGTATGTGGTGCCTGAAGATGAACAGCTGCTTTACATGTATGAAGAAGTCAAGCAGGCTGCAGCCTCACGAACCTCATCTATATTTATCCGAGGTGAGAGGGAGGAGCGAGTGGATGTATGGATGCAGAATGGCCTAATGAACAATTTGTAGTGAGGCAAACTACTGTTTTAAAGAGTTAGACAGATAAGACAATGGATACTGATACACTGTCTCTGAAAACAAAGGGATGGTAACAAATGAACAGACAGAAAAGCGCTGATGCAGGATGATATTTTTATGTCTTTTGTTGGCAGTCCTTCGAAGTATGGTCACCGCAACAGCTTTCCAGATCTTAGTGAGCAACAATTCCCCAATTAAGGCCATCATTGACAACACTTTAGTCACACTGGAGGTGAGAAGGAAACCCACGACTTTCTGAGTAGAAGAAAAGAGCAAATAGATTATTCTGCGTTGTATAACTGGTCGTGTGATCGTCAGGGAGTGCTTTCTGGGACAGGGGAGGATGCACCCACTATTGTCATCACTGCCCACTATGATTCTTACGGTCTGGCTCCGGTGAGTTTATCCCCTTTATGACAGATGCCAGCTAGAGTTGGTTAACATGTTTAATCCATTCCTCACTGTCCTTTTTTTAATACAAGTGTGTGATTTTTATTTGTTTTATCTTCTGGTTGTGTTTTAGATGCTATTTATCCTTTTACTGTGTATCTATTTTTGATCAGTTGTAGTATAGCTTGTATTTTTATTTTACTAGTTTTAGCATATCTTGCATTTGTATCTGCAGATTTCTACAGCACTTTGGGCACTTTGTGTTGTTCATTCATTCATTCGCATTTTATTCACATATATATATGTATATTAAAAGATCCAAGTATAAGAACATTACATTTTGCATTTTTAAATGTGCTCTTAATAAACTTGACCTTGACCTCTTTAATGTGTTGCGTAAAACAGTGTTTTGATGCATTAATGGACATGTTTGTGTGAATCACAGTGGCTGTCATATGGAGCAGACTCTAACGGCAGCGGGGTCATCATCCTGCTTGAGCTGGCACGTCTTTTTCAGAAGCTCTACAGTAGCCCAAGAACCAGACCACCGTGAGTAACATTAACTTTTTTTTTTTCCTCATTTTTTAAATTTCTATTCATTCAAGTTTTATGACAACTTTACAAACAGTAAAAAAAAAAACAAAAAAAACAAACAAAAAAAAAACACTTGGTAAAATTAAAATTACAAAGACGTTACAAGACTGGATTATGTAATATATGCTTGTGCAATATCACTAGCACACTGAGGTAGTACATTATGTTTGCACAATAGCTCATATAGTATAGTTAAATACAACACATAAGTATGTGAGTCAAGAATATTATTTCTGTTCAAAGTGAAAAGGAAGACGCAGAAAAAGCAAAACAAAACAAAAAGGTGTTATGTATTTAAGTCCAAATTATACTGCACTCCCAAAGTCTTCCTCCATTTCTGTAGGAAAATATGAGTCCTTTTGTTAATATAATGTTTTAGCTTTACTAAACCTTAACTTTTTGAGACATCTTTGAATATTAGAAAACGTAGTTCTTTGCAAAAGTCTTCGGCCACCTTTAGATATGTATTTCTCATTTTCTTTTCATCACATACAAGAAAACAGGTAATATTGTATGTGCACAGCCTTAAAAGACACACAAAAAACTGAACTTAAATGGGTTGTAAAGGTTAAAGTCAGTTTGTAGTATGACCTCTGACCCCATGACAAGAAGCAGCAAAAACTGTTCGAAACATCTGACGTGTTGAATGAAACTTGGTATAAAACCTCAGGAAATTAATGCATTAAGTCTCATATTGTCTAAAAAAAAAAAGGTTAAAAGCTTTTTAAGTACAATGAGAAGTCATGCTAAATACTATAAATCACATATATCCACATTGTATTTTAATAGACTGAGAAATGCATATGTGTGGTCATTATCAATGCAGCAATATCATTTATGTGCAGAGAACTCACTAATGCATCCATTTCCAAAAACAGCGCCATGCCCAAGATGTGGGTTAGAGTATATTTTGTTGGAGTTTTAAGCATTTTTGAACGCTGGCACTAAGAAAAGGAGCCTGCGACTTCCACCTAAATGTTTTTTCTGCCATATAAAATGTTACATGTTTACATTTTCTGTAAAATGTGTATAAAACAACATATATCTCATATAGGTGTCTGTTTTGCCTGTTTAAGGTAATTATAATGTGATGTGGAAATGCCAGTAAATATGATTAGAACAAACTCTCTCTTCTTATGTTTATAGACTAGGCCTGGGTCATTGTGGTTTTGTTATTTTTAAGAACTGAAATGGAAAAAAGGGAAACAATTATGTTTTTTTTTTTTACTAGATGGCATCTGTTAGAAAGGCTGAACTGTGCACAGTTGCTTTTGTCAATGCTACTAAATAAATTAACAGAAACATACTTTTATTAAAAAAAAAGGCTTTTCTGATTGTGCTTGGTAAAAGAAAAAAAAACCTTTAATAAAACCTCCAGTAAAGACTAAAATGCTATAATTAGATTTGTTGTTTATGTTATAGGTATCATTTAATGTTCTCCCTAACTGGAGGTGGAAAATACAACTTCCTTGGCACAAAGCGTTGGATTGAAGAGAATTTGGACCATGCTGGTGAGATTTTCGGATTTATGCTGCTGGGTTAAACATTTGGGAAATAGACGGCAGTAAACAAATATGAAATGACAACAAACAGCTAGATTTAATTTATCCAAACATATTTCTCCAGAGTCCAGCCTGCTCCACGACAATGTTGCATTTGTTTTGTGTTTGGACACACTGGGCAACACTGATGAGCTGTACATGCACGTGTCCCGCCCTCCTAAACCAGACACTCCCATGCAGGCTTTCATTCAGCAGCTAGAGGAGGTAAATGGACTTCATGGTTTCTGCACTAATCTGAAGTCTTACCACCTTTATGGTCATGTGTTCTAACATTTGTGGCCGTCTGCAGGTGGTTTCCTCTAGGTTTCCTTGGGTGAAGTTAGGAATGGTCCATAAGAAGATCAATCTTGTGGAATCCACGGTAGCCTGGGAACATGAGCGCTACAGCCTGCGCAGGATCCCAGGATTCACCCTGTCTCACCTAGAGGACCCAAAGTCTGAGCTCCGTGGATCTGTGCTAGACTCCATGTGTGTGTTCTAAATGATCAGGCTTCGTGATGAGATGCTTACTTTATATTCTATTACAAATATAAACTGAAAAGTCACATCTCAGCTGTTTTTGTCCCCCTCAAAGGTCACAAGTGGACTTCAGGAAGCTGAAACGTAATGGCATCATCATAGCTGAAGCACTGGCACGGTATATGTTCAATCTCACTGATAAGGTGATTAGAATAAAATACTGTTAATTTAAGATGTGATATTCTCTTATAATCTGATCCATTTGTTTACACGTGATTATTTTTTCTTTTTTTCTTAGGGTTCACCAAAAGATGTGCAGATTTTCAAAGGCCAAATGGTAAGATCATGTTTTTTTCATCAGTGTGCAAAGAAAAATGCTGACCTCTGGTGGTAGTTTTAAGGTATAGTCTTTTTTTGTGTCTCCACAGGCTTATTTAGACAAAAAGAGATTACACAGCCTTTCCCTTAGATCATATCACCACAGGGAATTCAACACTATGTTTTGAATACATACACACAACAGAACTTGCACACATCTTATAAATTAGCTCCGTGACCTTTAAAACATACATCCAGGATGCGGATGCGTATTTCTATGAGTGTTTTGAACTTGCTTGAGGTGACCGTTAACAGACTGGGCATGAACAGTTCTCATATGAAAATAATGGGTGGGTGTTAATACCAAATTTGAAATTACTGCCTTGATTTCAGGAAAAAAAAATGTCCAAAGGGTTCCCTCACCCAATAGTAAATAATGATTAAAAAATTCACAAAATGTTCAGATCCAGACCATGTTCTATGAGGTCTGAGATATGGTAGAGACCTAACTTGTGTACAGTTTTCAAGCCAAAATGTGTTGTCATTTTTCAGTTACAGGTACAGACAGATTGTTATACAGGTTTCATGTGTAAGTATGTTAGTTTCAGGGTGCTATGCAAATCTTAGAAACAGATTTAGAACATATGGTACTGAACAAAAGTCTTAGGCCACCTTAAGCTTTTTTCTTGTTATTTTGTAGGGTTGAAATGAAAATACGTGGTTATTTTTCATCATCTTTTCTTCAGACACAACAAGAAAATACAGGAAATATGTGCACGGCCTTGAAAAACACACAAACACCTGAACTAAATAGGTCCTAAAGGATAAAGTCACTATTTGGTGTGGCCTTTGACCCCATGACAAGAAGCTGCACAAACAATTAGAAACATCTGACATGTTTTGAAGAAACCTGGTATAAAACATCAGAAAATAAATGCAGTAAATCTTATATTGTCTGAACAAAACAGTTAAAGACATGTTAAGTGCAATTATCACACTGATAATAATGGATTAGATTTATATAACGCTTTTCTATTAACGCACACTCAAAGCGCGTACAGTGGATCCATTATTCATTCACTCACACACTCACACTCTGGTGGTGGCGAACTACATATGTAGACACATCTGCCCTGGGGCAGACTGATAGAAGTGTGGCTGCCAGTTCGAGCCTACGTCCCCTCCGACCACCACCACACATTCATACGCATTCATACACCAGTGTGAGTCGCAGCACTGGAGGCAGGAGGGTGAAATGTCTTGCCCAAGGACACAAAAGCACATGACTGGGACAGAGCGGGATTTGAACTACCAACCCTCTCCGGTTATTGGACGACCTGCCCTACTTCCTTAGCCATGGCCGCCCTAAATGGGACCCCTTTGGTTGATAGATGCTGTGTTTGTTTTTACTGCTGTACATATTTCACATATATCCAGATTGGATCTTAACCCATAAAGATCCTGTGCTACTTTTGTGGCAGTTTCCAAAAAAATTTTTCTCTACTTCTACCTTTCTTAACTGATTTATCACCAAGTTTTGTTACAATAGTATCTTCTGTATTTTGCTTTTTTTTTTTTTTGGTGTAAATCATGTATTTTCCTATATTTAATTCACAGATTATGTGGATGTTCATGAAAACTCAGAGTAAATTCAAAGTTAATTACATGAAAACAGAGAAAAATGTAGAAAAAGGGATGTTTTCAGCAAAGATACTGCTAACTGAATGTATAATCAAGTGTCTCCATCTACTGTCATTGATCCAACTCCATGGGTTTTACTGGTGAATCAATGTTGTAGAAGATGACGGTGTTTCCACGGTAACTGCGGAACCTCTGAACGACCAAATGGGTCATATCTGATGACCATGAAAAGATTTTAAACTGTATTTTACACCAATTATTTACATGGATTGATAGGATTAATGGATCAACAGGTATTAAACAGTTTATATCTGTAGGTGGTTTGTGTCACCAGTGGCTGTTTGGGTCTCTATGGGTTAATACAAAGACTGAGAGATGCATATGTGTGGTCATTAGAACTTTACTAAACCAACAAACTTAATGTTGCCATAGAATTTGTGCACAGTATATATGTAAAAAAAAAAAAAACATCTGATGAAGTAAATATCAAAGTCCTTCAAAGATTATTGTCCACTGCAATGGAAAATTACAAAAGTAATGTGACATGTTTCTGTTGTGTGTTGTGTTGTTCGATATAGGACTTCCAAGACGGTCGTATGGCCAGCCTGATGTCCTTCCTGACGTCCGTTCCTCGGGCCACACAGCTGCTGGATAAGGAGCCTGGTCAGATCCTACTGGTCAACTCACTGGAGCATGAATTTAATCGCTACCTACAGCAAGTCAACAGGCATGACTTCAAACAGGACAAGAGGTAACAGTTCCAAACACAAACATGAGGATAAAATATAGTTTCACATGAAAAAACATACTTTTATGTTTTTATACCTATGTCTGTGTATGTGGCTGCATGTTTTGTTGCCTATGTATTTTACTTCTGATTTTATTGTAAAGCACTTAGTGAAATCTTTCTGCAAAAAGTGCTGTATAAATACACAATAATAATAATAATAATAATAATATTATCATCATTATTATTATTATCATCATCATCATCATTATTATTAAAACATTTATTAGAACAAATTCCTTGACATATAATTCAGTCTCATAAATATTGAACAATTCTTGTCTGATACATATTTTTCTCACTCATACATATATATATATGCAGGAAAAAGCAGGAGGGAAAAAAAATGAACAGGAGACCATCTTTCCAAGTAAATGTCCATCCAGAGTTGCAGGCTTGCGGTTATATTTTCCATACAATCATCAGCTCTCAGTCTTTGGATCCACTGGTCCACAGTGGGGGTGGGTGGAGTTTAAGCCAGTTTATAGTAATAATTTTAGGAGCTAGTAATACAAGAACTCTAAGCACAGTGTTTTTTTTACTTAATCCCTCTAAACATACATTCCCTAAAATTATCTGGCGTGGTTGAAATGATGTATTCAAATCTAACATTTTTTGTATTTCCTTCTGAATTTTGTCCCAATAAAGTCTCAGATTAGGGCAGTCCCAAAAAATATGTGAGAAATCCCCGATTAAACCACATCTTCTCCAGCGCTTTTACCACAGGACTTCTAAAAAATCTCATTCTCAGCCTCCAACTAAATTCTTTCCAGTTTGGGCTACTTAGACATTTATTTATTATTAGTTACGATGGGCTGTCCAGGATCCCTCTCACTCCTCTTCTTCAATTATGACATTGGATTCTAATTCCTATTTGTTTTTTATATCTAGTGTGTTATCTGTGAGGTCCAAGCACATTTTATTATATAGAGAGGATATTATTTTCTTTGGGTTTCCGTCCAGGACATTTCTGATTCTGACTTTAACTCTTTCCCCACAGGGACCCTGATATGACCTTTTTTGATCAAATGAACCAGCCAGTAGTGATGTACAGGTACAAATCTGACTCCATATGCATTTTATCCATGTGGTGCTTGGACACTGACATTTACTTGGGCGTTTTCTTTCAGAGTGAAGCCTGCTGCCTTCGATCTCTTCCTCGGCGGATGCATTGCTGCTTATCTGGGGATTGTTTACTATGCTATTCAGGTTTGTTAATGTACTCCCCATTCCGCATTTTCCTTTTGCAACTACGTATGCCGCCACTCCAGCAAAATAAGACAGACGCTAGACTTCTAGTTTTCTCACAGCAACTGTATTCTCTTTACAGAATTTCGGCTATCTTTACACAAAACTGAAAGCTGCAGTGAAATCCAAGAACCAGTGAAGAAGACAGTGACTACTGAGCCTACGACGAGGTCTTTGAAGTCTGCACATACAGTATGCTTCAGTGGCTGCTCAGAAGATGAAAGTCATGCAACGAGGGGGATTTTCAGCCTGATCATTCACACACTGTGCATTTGCTTGGGAATGTATTTTGTTTTAAAGACCATTATTCTTTTCATTATACATGCGCCTGATGTAGTTTCAACTATTTCTTACTATTTGTTTGATAAAGAGTAAAAAAAAAGTACAATATAAAATAAATGGTGAGTGTTTCTTTTTTTTTTTTTTGAAGTGAAGTAGGAAGCACAAGCCACAGCTCAGATTTGGTTGTGATTTGAGCTCCGTGAAGGACGTCCTTGCTGCATCATTACTACGATTCCCCATGTCCTCACTCTGCATCTGTTGACATGGATTTGACTGGGCTTAACATGGCTGTCAAACAAGGCTCGGCCATCGCAGAGAGATGAACAGCCAGTTCCTGTCACAGATAACTCACTGAGTGTAGTGGAGACACAAAGGCACCCTACAGAGCTTGGTGAATTATTGATGCTCATGTGACATGTTGACAGTGAATAGAGGTGACCCTGAAAGCTGCTGGGAGATTCTTAGAAAATCCCATCTTTCTTTTGGTTAGCATCAGTTCTGTGGATTTGATAAGACTACTTCTGTGTTTCTGTGTTTATGGTGGTTAAACAGCCAGCAGCTGAGCTTAATGTTTTAGATCAGTGTTGGCTAGTTTGCAAAGGCCCCTGGGGGGAAGTAGGTCATGGACGGTGACCCTCGGTATTTATGCCTCTGCAGGGGGCTTTTGTAGGATTGGCGGCTGGGTGCTCAGGTAGCACAATGAGTTGTTCCTGTTCAGTAAAGATGCTCTTGAGCTGGCTCTATGTCTAGCACATTATTCATCATAATAATTACAGTTTATGCTAAACATTTCACGCTGTTTTTCTGGATCCACAATTAATACCCCCACAACTACAAATGCATGGAGGAGAAATGCAAAGATGAAATAAATAAAGGCACACAGTGAAATATATATTCACAGGAAAAACAATTTAAAATACATATTTCCGATGCATCTCACAGAGTAAAACTTAGTGGACACTGAAGTGGAAATAACAGAACAAGATGTGCACATAAGTGAGTCAAAGGGAGGAGCCAACAGGTGATGGGAGGAGAGGGATGTTGTTGAGGTCCAGGCATACAGCAAAGCAGCAGTGCAAAATAAGTGAACTGTAAGTGAACATGGCTCCCCAGCTCTACATCACTGTGTACAAAGAGCAGTTTTCCTCTCCGGGCAGAGCAAAACGAGCGCAGCTTCGACCCACTTCTGCCCACCGCAGAAACAACCCCCAGCCACGGCCGGTAAGACACTCAACCTACTGTAATGTACAGTACAAGTGGATTAAAGTAAAATAAAGTAATTATTTATCTAAAGTATTGCAAGACAAGGTCATTTTTAGATATAAATAATTCATGTAAGTGGCAGTAATTCTGTAATCTGGATAATTAAAACATGAAAAATAATCATAATGCATTTTTTCATGGTTCATTTAATAATACATTTTATTTGAATACAATTTATATTTAAAGACAACAGAGGTACTTGGGTGACTTAGTGTTAGCAGGGGCTTTAAAGTGCTTAATTCACTTAGACTAAAAGTCCTACATTAATTGGCAGTGGGTTGTTTTCTCTGTGCTTGGTGAAAGCTGTACTTCATTTATTATTTAAAACTTCCTCCATGCCTATTTATTCATCCAGACATGGACTAAACAGAGATAAAAACAGTGTCACTGTATACTGTAAAAGAAACCTAATGAATGTACAAAAGAAGTGACAAAAATGTATTGAAAACCAAACAAATTATAATGTGCAATTGGTACTGAACTTAACTAAACATCTTTTTCCCAGTATTCAATCTGTCAGTATCACAAAACAGAGAAAATAGCCGTTTAGTATGTAATTTGGTATGCGCTTTAAACAGTTGAAGTACAGAGGAGTGTTAAATCAGATAGTAATCTGTAACAGTGATATCCTGTCTGTTCCTTTCCTTATCTTGTTCTTAAATTTCTATTCTCTGTCTTTCTCATGTGTTGCCAGGACTTTCTTTTTCCTCTGAGTCTGAAGTCTAACTACAGGTCATCATCACACATAACACCTCGGCCCTCACCCCCTGTGGACTCTGGCCGCCCTCTTTTCCCCCCTGTTAGGCATTTGTCATTCCATAGTCCAGTTACAACTTGTCCAAACAACTTCATCAACACAGCGGACAAAGGCAAACCACAACACATGCCCTCCATACACACATCCTCAGTACCGACTCTGCCCTCTGCTGACAAACTGCTAAAACTACAGCAGGCCGAGCCTCCTGCTGACACTGGTTTTCAGCCTCATACATCTTTGAAGAACCCAGCAAGGTAATAATTGATCAATTCCATCCATGGTGCCAGAGAGAAGTTGAGCAGGATTCTGATTTTGATTGATTTCTTGTGCTTTAGAGCTGATTATCATCTAGTCTCAGACCAGCAACTCAAGTGACATCTGACCTTTAGCCTTTAAACCTAACAACACAAACAAATCGAAGAACAGTGTTGAATGAAATGGAGGGAAAATTGAGATTGAATGGCCCCTGCTCAGACAGAGATAAAATAAATGTATGTTATTTTGTAGACCATGCTGTCGGAATAATAAATTGCAAACTGATATGTATCTTACAGGCAAATCTCAGGTACTGAACTTCGTGCAAGACCCCAAAGCAGTAACCTTCCTGCAGCACTGCACCACTTTCCACGAGCACAACCCCGAAGAACCCGCTCTAATACTTCCCTAGACTATAGGTACTTTATTCAAGAAAATAACACGATCTTTATAATCAGCTCACACATATTACATAAGACTGTGAAAAAAATCTGTCTATGCCAACAATGAAAGTTTTCATGTTGTTTTTTGCTTCTCTGACTTCTCAACAGTGGATGCTACAGCTGCTTCCATGTGGTGAAACCCTCCCAAGCTGGACACTACATCATACACCCAGAGTTTGTATCTGAATGCCTTTATTAGGACTATTAGAGGATTGGCTTCTGAAGCGGGGACTAAGAATCTCCAGGGGTCCCTGTGGAGGCTGCAGGGGTTCACCCTGAAAATGAGGCGTTGTTAACATAACTATTGTTTAATTCCCAACTAATTAACCCAGTGAGGCAAGATGAAAGAATGAATAATGTATCCTGCTCTCTCTCCACTATTATCTCCCACATTCTGGATGCTATAATTCAATACTAGCATGTATCAGCAGAAACACTTCTCCCATAAGGGTATAATAGCAACTCACATGGGGTTCTTATGAGCATCTGTCGATGGCACAAAATGTTACCTGCTAATAAAGACATTTTCACATGTGATATGATTACTCTTCTTTTTATGGTAAAACAGTACTGCAAACAAAAACTTTCCCAGAAATGGGCCTATTACAGAATTTTTAAAGTGATTATCACAGGTAATGATAAAATGTATTTCTGGTGATAACAAGCAGATGTAAAATATTCCACCAGTGCAAAAAAAAAGTTATTATAAATGCTCATGTATGCTATGTTTCTCTGTTCTGCGCTTTTCATAGATCTGCACATTGAGATTCTGTGGAGAATTCATGAGTTTGAGCAGATTTAAGTCAAGTTTATAAGCAAGTATATAACCTGTTTTAACGGAATTTTTACAAAATCTGCAGAAAAGTTAAAATTTTTGCATGTTTGAAAAGTAAAATGAATGCCAGATCTGAGATGTTGATCTACTGAAAGATTCAGACCAGGACATTGTTTAGTGTGTATTATATATTTTGTTGCAAACTTTGTTCCCCATTCTTCTTTTTGTTGATTAATTTGTTCATTTTTTTGCTGGTTTTGTTGATTATTTGGATCATTTTGTTCACTGTATTGTTCAGTTTGGTTCATTTTGTTGAATTAGTGCTTATTTTTACTTTAATGTGTATCAGAAATTTAACAACAAATGACAAAAATCAGCTCAATCTCAATTCTTGCAGAACTTTCTTAGCATTTTTTTTTTTTTTTTTTACTTTCAGCAGCAGAAAGAGAGCAAGCCAAGTGGTGTGAAGTAGATCTAAGGATATGACATGTCCAGTGCTTGCATTTCTGATCTGTATTATTATTATTATTATTATCATTATTATATAAATATAAGTCTATCTTTTCCCATATCGAATCACCCAAGCATAATCTTTGTCCCACATTTGTCTCGTTGGGGCCTGGCAGATTACGAATAGCGAACAAAAGAATCTGAACAAAATAAGAAAACTACATTCTCTACTGGACTACAGTTCCCATACGTCGGTGGGCGTGGCCAGACTGATACGTTACAACACGCCTTATGTCTCCATCGGTCCTCTGAACTGTTGCAAACAAGTTGTGCTTGGATCTTGGAGGACACTGCAACTGATCGGTAGGCGAAAATGATTTTTAATAAACAGCTTGGAAGAGGAGAGAAGTTGCGCTAACTTAAGCTGCATATTATTTAGACCCATTCAGAGTTATTTTGCTCCGTTAACTTTCTTGCAGCACCCATTAGGAAGCACAGCAGCGGGTTTCTATACATCAGACCGTACAGTAGGCTGTGTTCAAGTAGCCTTACGAGAAAAACACAGCATTTCTTTTAAATAATTTCCATTTTATAAACATAATAAACATTTTGCGGATTATGTCTGCCGAGTAATTGCACATTTGTCTCAGAATAGATTAATAAAAAGTGACGATCGACGCTGATTTCCTTATGTGCGTTGTTATTTTCTACCCTGTGCAATGAAGTTGCGAAATGGTTTCCATCAGCATGTTCCAACTCGCTGCACACACTGACACGCATGCATGTGCGCATAAACACACACTTTTGGAGGTGGTGAGATTTTTCCCAGACTCATGTTATGACTAAATCAGCAGTTTTTGTGTTTATTTCCCCCCCCCTGTCCCCGTGATAGTGATAGATATGAAGCCACATGATCACAGCATAAACAATGTCCATTTGGAACATTTTCTGCTGTCATCATCTAATTTCAGTGAAAAGAAAGAAAGAAAAAAAAAAAGTAAGTATCGCTGGACAACCTATTTATTGAAACCATACAATTGTAACAGGGACAAATTGTTGTGTTCTGCTTATTTTTCATCTGATGTTGTGGATATTTATTAAAAACAGACACAACCCTTAAAGTACTTACAACAGGCCCATAGTATGCTCTTTATATTATATATTCTTTTCTCTGTCAGTGTATTGATTAATAAAGGGCTTATGTTATCACTCCTGTTGTTGTGGGACATCTATATTAAGCATGGTTGAACACAGAATTAGTCAATTAGATTGTTAATTAATAGACTGATTTTTTATCATCGACCTCTCCTGCCAGGGCAGAGTATGAGGGTCAATTGGAGTTAGGACTAACCATCAAATGAGGAAACTGGAGAGGACATGGCTCCCCTGGTGTGCCATGCATTCTGATCTAATCTATTCTGATTAACTTGAGCCACAATAACTAACGTCCACTGTTTAATTACCCAAAAGAGTTTCATTTGTAGCTCTGCTTGGAGAGACATTACGCTCTGTACACGGAACAAATGCGTCTGTTTTTGTTTGAAATCTTGTCAGGCTGTCCGCTGTTGTTTGGCTAGAATGAGCCGGGTTACTTCCAGTTTTGGCTATTCTGGCTTGACTGCACACAAAGTTTAGTATGCTGTTCCGTCTTTCCTGGATTGGCAGAACTCTTAAGGCCAAAATCCCCTTTTCAGCTTCTCTACTTCCCTACATACAAATGAGTCTTCTTTCAATCGAACTCATGTTGGAATCACCTCAGAGAACATCCACTTTAGACCACTTATATGTAATTGGCAGCAGATTTGTTTTGTTAAAACTCAAGAACATCTTAAATCAGAATCACATCTTGTTTTGGAACTGTGCATTGACTTTAGTGGAACAGGCAAATAAGTGAATTGAAAGTTTACAAGGCATAATGGTTCTAAATGCTCTGAAATCACTATGTGCAGTAATGCAGCACATGCAATAAAATGTTAGAAATGTAGTGGAGGCTTTGAACTGACAGTTTAACCATATTGACATCTTGAATGGTTGCTGAGCTGGCTTAGGGTGATTTCCTGTATGTCCTTGACAGTTATGTAATTCTAAATCTAATTCATTGTGACTAACTGCAAGCAAAGAACTCAGCAAGAAGCAAGAATATTTGCCACAGACAAACCTTATTGAAGAAGCTTTTATATTTTGAATGTAGGCTCCCTTTTAAATATTATCTGTAAATCTGTTAGAACAGTCAATATTGTACGAGGACAGACACTGACTCTTATCTCTCTCCCACAACAAGCAGATAAACATAACTACGAGACCAGAGTGCAAGTGGGTCCCTGGAAAAAAACATCCCATGACTCGCAGAACAGAGGCTCCAGAACCCGTCCACTGAACAGCACAAGCCATGTACCAAGTTGTACCAGGAGGAGCGGGGGGCACAATTACAGATGTTCTCCCCAAGCAGAAACACCACAGAGATACCCGACCCTTAGTCGGAGCGGGGGTAATCGGGCTGGTGTTGGTGATTGCAGCAGTGACAGCATGGTGTTATTACATAGCCTCTCTACGCAAAGCTGAGCTGCTTAAGACTCAGCTGCTGGATTTGAACAAAGATGGTTACATTATCCGCAACCAGGGCGGGTCGATTGTTTTCAGAATGGATTTCAGGTTGGTATTTGTTAGTGGTTGAAGCAGTTTCTTTGACTTAACACATACAAATAAATAGTGGTGCCAGGCACAACAAACCCCACCCCTGGTATGTATTGTAGTTTATTTTGACATCGATCCAGCTGATGTCAGGATGTCAATTGCCTCTGTATATGTGCCAATTTTGAAGTAAATTGAAACAAAATTGATGTTTTTATAGACCTTTGAAATTTTGCCCATTATAAGAAAATGGAACAAGAAAAATATGTAAAAAATTTTATAAAAAATGTGAACTTTGACCTACTTTTCCCAAAATATAACCACATCTCTTCTGTGTCACTGGCAATGTATAAACCCAATTTGGTATGAATTCAACCAATAGTTTTGCTGCTACAGACATGAAATTTCACCCATTCACTGGAAAAAATCTTAATCTTACCAAGTGTATTTTTCACATTTCTAGTCAAAATATCTCATCACACTTAAAATAAGACATAATCACCTAAAGAGTAACTTTTCAGGGAGATATAAGAACTTATTTTTAGACTATATATAGATAGATATAGATATATACACAGATTTTTAAATTTTTTTTTTTTTTGCTTGAATTAAGCAAAAAAAAAAAACTGCCAATGGAATAAGTGAAATTATCTTGGTAAGATTTCTTGAAATAAGATTTTCAAGATCTGTTGTCTAAAAATAAGTTATTTATATCTCACTGAAAATTTACTCTAGGTGATTATGTCTGATTTTAAGTGTGATGAGATATTTTGACTAGAAATGACAAAAACACACTTGGTAAGATTTAGATTTTTGCAGTGTTATAACTAAGTGGAAAAAAAAGATTTAAAAAAATTCATAAAAGATTTGAACTTTGACCTACTGTTCCCAAAATGTAAGCAGATCTATTCTGGGTCACTGGCAATCTATAAGCCAAATTTGGTGTGAATTCAACTAATAGTTTTGCTGCTAGAGTGTTAACAATCAAAGAAACAATTAAACCAAACCAAAACCAATACCCCTTGCCTCCCTTTTTGGGGTAAAAATCACAAACAAACAAGCTAACACACTGAAATGTATCTTTTACTTGATTTCATATCTTGTTCATTTAACTGTTACCAATTAGAATAGAAATGTTAGTTGTATGTTGATAGATAATTTATGAAAATGTGCATTTTAATATTTGCAGGTCAGGAACGCTGGATTTGGATTCATGTTCTAAAGAAGGAGAACTTCTGAGCTGTGGACGCACAACTGATAGAAAACTGAACTTCTTCATTGAAACTGTGCGACCTAAAGACACTGTACAATGCTATCGTGTGCGCTGGGAGGAACTTGTTCCAGACATTCCGGTTGAGCATGCTATGACATACAAGTTTGCACACTGGTATGGTGGTGCAGTGTCAGCAATTCAGCACTGGCCTATTTCCATTTCTGGTCAACAGGCTCCTAAACCCTTTGTTACTAGTGACATCTACTCGAACCGCAATGAATTTGGTGGAATTTTGGAGAGTTACTGGCTATCATCCAATGCTACAGCTATCAAAATCAACAATTCTGTGCCTTTCCACCTTGGCTGGAACGACACAGAGAAGACCATGTACTTTCAAGCAAGATACAATGACAGTCCCTTTAAACCTAATCCAGGAGAGGCGCCGTGTGCTGAACTTAGTTACAGAGTGTGCGTAGGCCTGGACGTAACATCAATTCACAAATACATGGTCCGCAGATACTTCAATAAGCCAAACAAAGTGCCTGCCAAAGCTATGTTTCGCCATCCCATTTGGTCAACCTGGGCGCTACATAAAACTGACATTGACCAGGAGAAACTGTTGACATATGCCGCCAACATCCGCAAGAACAACTTCAACTGTAGCCACTTGGAGCTAGATGACCGCTACACCAGTCGCTATGGGGATTTTGAGTTTGACACTATAAAATTCTCAAATGCTTCATCCATGTTCCAGAAGCTAAAAGCAGATGGGTTTCTTGTTTCATTGTGGATTCACCCTTTTGTTAACTATGATTCAAAAAACTTCCATGCTTGTGTAGAGAGAGGGCTCTTTGTTCGAGAACCGACTGGTCGACTTCCTGCTTTGGTTCGCTGGTGGAATGGCATTGGTGGAATTTTGGACTTCACAAATCCAGAAGCTCGTGAGTGGTTTTCTTCTCAGCTTCGCTTGCTACGCTCCATGTATGGGGTGTCGTCTTTTAAATTCGACGCAGGGGAAACAAATTACTTACCATGGAAATTCAGCACTCGGACACCCATTCGAGACCCAAGCTTTTTCACAAGGCGTTATACAGAGATGGCAATTCCTTACAATGATAGAGCTGAGCTGCGCAGTGGCTATCAGTCTCAGAACATTTCCTGCTTCTTTAGACCTATTGACAGAGACTCTGTGTGGGGCTATGAGTTGGGACTGAAATCTCTTATTCCCACAGTGCTCACCATCAGCATTCTTGGTTATCAGTTCATTCTGCCAGACATGATAGGAGGGAATGCCTATCTGAATCGCACAGATGGAAATCGCGTATTACCTGATCGAGAACTTTATATCCGCTGGCTGGAGCTGTCAGCCTTCATGCCGTCCATGCAGTTCTCCATTCCACCATGGGAATACGACAACGAGGTGGTTGAAATTGCTCGGAAATACACAGCCCTCCATGAGAGTATTGTGGCGCCACGAGTCCTGGAGCTGGCCGGGGAGGTGCTAGACACCGGGGACCCGATTATACGGCCTTTGTGGTGGATTGCCACAGGAGATGAGACAGCCTATAAAATCGACTCCCAGTTCCTGATTGGGGATGACCTCATGGTCGCACCAGTTTTAGAGCCTGGAAAGCAGGAGCGTGACATCTATCTACCTGCTGGCCGATGGAGAAGCTACAAGGGGGAGAGATTTGATATCAAGGAACCACTGCACCTAACAGACTATCCCATAGACCTGGATGAAATTGCTTACTTTGTTTGGGTATAGAATGGAAGCAACGTAAAGCTGAACAGGCTGGGTAGACGTTTGAAATGCTTGACAGGAGAGAATGTATGAAAAGGTTTTTACTCTTCAGTAGAAGAATTTTAAAGACTTTTTAAAGGAACATTTTCTTTTTTTGAGATGGAAAACCATCTCATACAAGTCATATAGTATCTGAATGAATATGTTCAAAGGGAATCTGAAGACTATGAACTGAGTTGGGCATGATTGCCAGTGTATGCCATAAAGTTGTTATATTTTAGAGTGTCACAGCATTTGAAGTTAAAGTGAGGCGTGCAGATTGTATATTGGAAGCATGATGGAGGATCTGCCATTACTGAGTCAACTTGTTGGCTATATAAACATATTTTAATGACTGAGCAGTTTTACTTTCCTCTGACACTAATGACTCTTCTCATTTGGTCTGAGATACTTTTCAGGTCATCAAATCAGGTGTTGTGCTTCACTTGCCAGAATGAATACTTAGAATTTAATCATTACAAACTGCGTGTGTGCTTTTGTGACACAAAGTGTCATGTAACTACTCTTAGTCCAGAAGAAGATGCCTTTTATTAGGCACTAAATATTTAATGTTGTTTCTCAGGTAACTGCTTTCTCAGGCTGTGCGTTTGATGTGTCTTTTAACTGTTTGCTGTGCTTTGCTGGGTCTGAAAACAGTTCAACAGTTCACAAAGGCAGTGAAAAAACATTTTCAAGCACATTCAGAAACAGCAAATATTTCTTTAAATTTTTATTTTTTTTTTAAAAACCTAGAGTAATCATGATCTAAACTGTATGAATGACATTATTTTTTTATATGAATATAAGCTATTAATTATGTCCATTTAAAGGTACAATGAATTTTTTTTCTTACAAAAAAATAATTTATTTTTTACTGTTTTTAAGCCTATGTGGGAAATAGTGTCCCACCAGTGCCTTGGAATTGTAGTTCTTGTGACCACGATGTTTTCTGTTATGTAGCTATAAACACCCCAAAATTGGTAAATTGTATAAATTACAAATATCAATCTTCTCAATGTAGTTGCAGTATATTCCTTTGAGTGTCTAATTCAGAAACTCAGAAGAATTTAATAATGCTGTCGATACCATGCTATAGTTACTGGTTATAAGTAAAAACCTAACACATGCACCTATAAAAACGTCCACAAACTATGCTCCTGTAATGTTCCTGTTGAACTGTGTGTGTTTTTAACGTATTGCTGTCTGCTTTGTATTCATTAGTGCTGACTGTGTGTGAGTCGACATGTGGTTTCCACATTGACCCCAGTGGGTTTTGCTTGTGCCTTTTGACGTAGTTCATCATAACAACACCACCTATTTATGGGCCAGACCAGACAGAAGCTATTTCTGTCTTAGGCTTCATGGCAAGACACAGGGGCCGTATCTCAAACTGAATGTTTCTAAACTTGTGTCTCTTCTGACTTGGTGTGTGCCCTAGGTTATACTCACTGAACTGTAACATTTGCACGTGACTGAAAGGCAGAATTAAATTCAGGAATTATATGTGAATATATTTGAATGTATTAAAGAAAAACAAGTTGAACTCTGGCATGTCTCTGTCTTTTTGTAACATTACTTCTAGTCAAGATGGCAATGATAAACACTTTTAGATAAAAAAACAAAACAAAACACCTTCAACTCAAAATACTCTTAATTCAAAAAGAACCATAAGAAAGACCAAAAAACTAAAGTATGAGAAGAAATCAAAGCAGCAGCACAGGTCAAACCACTGGTATCCACAACTCATACCTGTCTACAGAGGTTATGTAACGCAGTAATGAGCTTCATCAAATACCTTAAAAGGCTTTGACTGGAAATATTCGAAGGAATTCAAATTGCAGACGTAGCTGTTGGAGTGAGAGGATATGCGACTGGAGAGATGAGTGTGTAGATTAGCTAACAATGCTTTTTTTTTTTTTTCTCTTTGGCATTTAGAGAAGACCATCTTAGAGATTTGGCAGTGGGTGCATGAGCTGGTTTTTATTACAAACTGCAACATAACATGCAGAGTCCAGTTTTGTATGGATGAGGATGAGGATGCTTGAATGTAAATCACATCCCCAGAATCTAATGGATAAAAAAAAACTGCAATTTTTAATACAGCAGGAAAACCTCTACTTTTAAAACACATAGTTGAAATACACATTGAAAGGCGACTGCTGTATACTAGATGTATGTGACTTGCACACAACTACAAACTAAACACACAAAGAAGCAAACATAAAATGACAAGGAAAATATGGACATGAAATGCAGGTCAGCATGCTGACCATGCAATCAATAAGCTAATAACAACTTGTAACCTCTCACAGGGCTACAATGTATGAAAACTAATGTCCCTATCAATTCAGTTTTGAAAGATAACCCTTGAGGGACTTTTCCAACTTTCTGCTGCCCCGCTTATCATGGACCAATAATGACAAGGTGATGAAACAATTGTGCAGGCTGTTTGGAGGCTGTGTTCAGATCAATAAATCATCTGGTGGTTCATAATGTTGGGGGCAGAGAGCAGGAGGTATAAAGTATATGAGAAGACACCGAGACTAAAAAGAAACTTACTATGTGATAAAGGCAGCAATATTTATTAGAATTAGAGCATTAGCCATGTTTGTTCTTACAGAAGGAGTTCAAATAGCCTGCCTGGGTTGTTTCCTACAGCAGCGGTCAATCTTTCATATATTTGGGGAATTTATTCCATTTCACAACAGCGGGATATGCTTCAGAACGAGTTCACTTTATTTGCCAAAGCCTCATCTTTTCTCAAAATTGATCTTGACTCGCAGTCTGTGCGGGGAGGACATACATTCATTGATTAGCTGTCTGCGTGTTGCAGCGATCAATATTATTTGTTGGTTTGCTTTCTGTAATCATATTGTTTGGCTCTGCCCATTTTTTTTATAGACTGGAAAAGAATTTATGTAGGAGCTTTAAAGAGAAATGGAAAAAGAGGGAAAAAGAACTTTGATCCCTTTTGTTGTTAGAATTACTATTTGCCAAAACTATTGCATTCTCTAAACTCAGTGTAGTTCACAATACCCCCTTCTTTAAATCAATTTGTATATTTGAAAGACATTTAACTGATGTTAAGTAATAAAAGTGAAGAAGTGAAGTGGGATTTAACAGTATACTTAATTGTGTGAAATAAATAATTTAATTAAATGATTAAATCTGTGGCTGTTTTGTACATGCTGTGCTGCAGCTGGCCAGGAGGGTGCAGTCTAACTTCACCGATGAACTCTGTGGCTGACATCAGTGGACCATGGTCCAGATGTGCAAACACACACACACACACACACACACATGCACGCACACACACACACACACACACGAACGCACGCACGCACGCACGCACACACACACACACACACACACATGCACGCACGCACACACACACACACGCACACACACACACACACACACACACACACA
>JAPQRP010000024.1:31381711-31397223 GCA_037367295.1 Apogon hyalosoma | reverse complement strand
AAATATACAGGCTGTCCACACAGAAATATCATGGACACATGTAGGACAAAGTAAAAATACACATATCACAAATTAAATTGATATTAATATTCTCCACAGATTTTTATCTTCTTCTTCCCACATTTGATCATTATCTTTGGCTAGCTTCACTACTACAAACAGTAGGCTGGTGAGGTAATTTTATCAAACATTCATTGCCAAGACTGTCTTATAAAGAGTATTTATACTGAGGAATGACAAGCTATCCCTTTGAAATCATTCATAAACATTTCTCACTCTTATTCATCACTCGTAGATAAAATAATCTATATTTGTGCCCATTCTTAGATTCTCTACAGTATCATAGATGAATAGGGAACCGTCACACATATGCCGTTTGCAAAAGCAGTTAAAGTTACTGATGTGACTGAAAACGGTGAAGGGATCAATGCAAACACAGTTTAACACACCTCACCAGGGAAATGGAGAACACAGGTAAAGCAGCAGCAGCAGAATTTCCATAGATGTAGCTTCCCCAGGATATACGTTCCCTTTGATTGTAATGCATAAATTGTTAATACTGGCTTTTGCGTGTACAAGTGGACTACTGAAATGAACTGATTGTTAATACTAAAAGTACTACACATAGCACTAATGTGCTGCCGCTTTAAGCTTAGAAACAAAGCAGGAAACTGAGCTGAGTTTCTCTTTCACAAGTTTCCCCAAATCCCTCAATTAGACAGTGACAAACCTTTAACCAAACACTATTCAAAGACTATTAGCTGAATTGTGGGAGTTAAGGATCAGTTCTGCTTATGTGTTGGCTATGTTTAATGACTTGTTGATTTATTTTATATAATGAACAAAGTGAGCTATCAGTAGGCTACACTGAGAACAAAGGTTGGTTAGAAAATCATCCATCCTCCTTATTTCAGTGTAATGACTTAGTGTCTGGTGAGTGTGTTTAATAAGGATAAGAATAGGCTGGTGGAGCAACAGGTTGAGGCGGTGAGAGAAACCCTGGCAAATAGAGTTGTGGGAATATCGGGTGGAAGGGAGCTTGCTGGCAAACAGAACGGAGGACCACGGCGCTGGTCTTGTTCCCGGACGGGCCAGGACCTATGAGCACAAGGTGGACACCCCTCATCAGCCCCCGTACCCATCCCTACACTTGCCTTCCAGGCTCTCATTTTCCACATGATTAGCTTGCCACCTGTCCTCCGGCTGGCCCTTGGCCTCCAGGCCGTCTGCGTCACGGCACCATTTAGCACTGGCAGGATTTTTACTGAGACATGCTTCATCATTGTGGACCTGATGGAAGACGGCATCGAAAAAAATACACAGATTCACGTTGTCATACTTGTGATTTAATGAAAAGAAATAAAGAAAGGGAAAGATGTACATTTTATATATCAGAGTTGTACAAAGTTCTGAATTTCTAAATTTAATTAAATTCAATGAATGAATTTTAATTTTAATTGACTCCACCCTGCAGGATGTTGAATTGAAATTGAATTATAGGAAGCACATTCTCACTATCCAAATTAATCAAATGAAACAATGTTTTGGTAAATGCAATTATCATTTACAATTTTTAATGATGTTTTATAGAGTATGTTTTTAATGTTAATTTGCAGTTAAAAAAAAGAGGCCTGTTTACTATAATAAAGTATTGTGTACATAAAGTCCATACAATAATATCTATATGAAATTCATGCTGTAATCATATGTGATATATACAGTAAAGCTTCATTGTTAAATACACCTAAATTATGTATCATGAATTTGTTTGAATTTCATGGAATTCCAATTCTACTTCCTGCAATTTGAATTTGAAGTGCAATTCCATGTCCTGTTTGCAATCAATTCAAATTTAAAATTCAAATTCAAGAACTGAACTGGAATTTGGGGGTCATTCTCAATTCAATTCTGCATTTCTTACAACCCTGTTATATATGTTCAGAGAACCTAAACATAGTTTACATTCAAGTTTCAAGATTCCTTTTATTGTCCTTGTATATACAGAGCACACACAACGAAATTCTGATGCACTTGTAGAAGACAGTACTACTCGAGTAAATGCAAAAAATGTAAATAGAAAAAGCAGTGAAAATAGTAAAAAAAAAAAAAAAAAAGGACACACACACTCTGCCCCTCTCCCATTCTATCAAGTCACACATTCATACATAGTTAAAGTGCAGAGGACAGTGAGAGGTAAATACAATAGTTATTGCCTCTTTTTTTTTTTTTTTTTAAGATTTTCATTATTACACATTGCTGATTGGGATATTGATTATTGCTGATTTCCATTTCCATTGTCTAAACATATCATATAACTATGTAGCAAAAAACCTACCCTTGTGGAGAGCTGATGTGTTCCTCATGAATTTCTAGTTTTACAGATTTACAATTCAAACATCTAGTGTAGAAAGAGAAAAACATCTGCTGAATTTAGTGGAGTTGCTTTTAGATGAAAAACATGTCAGTGTACTTCCTTTATGAATCAGCGGAAGGCACTGTTTACTACAGAATGCCTGCTCACAGCTCCAGATCCAAGCTGACTGCTGAATGGACACAGCCCTTCATGTTGCTGCACAGATGACAAACGTGAACTGATGTGCTGTGTTGCATGTACGACCACAGACTCTGCGCATAAAGGAGTCCCATACAGTAGAATGTGAAATTTACCAACATTTAATTATCTTAATCCTTCTTTTGAATAACACTTACCCACAGCGTGTGTCATTGTTTGGAACATTCCTGCACATATAATTAATGATCTCTCATCATGTGGATTATTTTGTAAAAGCTGTGGCTGTGAGATGAATAATAAACGTGTCCTGTTCACGTCTGATCTTGCACTACAAAATACAGTTAAATCCAGATTATGCTAAAGGTGTGTGTCGTGTTCAGACTGACAGCGTGTGATTTTATTCCTCTCTTCTGAATACATTTTCCACCTGTTTGAACCTGTTGTGTGATGCACAGTGGCATGGTGCGACACACTGCGTTATCCCTTGGTAATTCAGCCCGCTGGTAATACATTTATGCTCCGTCAGAGCAAGGGATTGGCCCTGACCCGTGTTAGCCTTGCGTCTGATGTTGGTGGCTTTCGACAGTGAGGACAAAGAGAGGGTTACTAAAGAGAGATGGAGGTCATAGTGTGAAAAGAAAAAACCTCCTACGCTTAAAATTATGACAAGCCAGTACATTAATAAATCGTGGATCTCTGCGTTCGGTTTCAGGCCTGCATGATCATACATAATAAGGTAGTGAAATTTCATTATCGCATTGGGTTAATAGAGAGATCTTCATGAATATGTAATTTTATGGGAAATCATTTCATATTATTGTGGATTCTAACCCTCAAAATCTGTATCAACTGATAAAGCAGCATCAGACGAATGAACACTGTGAAAACGGCGCCGTCTGAGTCTGTAGGCAACTGGCATTACAACTGATTTGATAGAATAACGTTGTTAATCCCTGAATTTTTTTAATTTTAGGGCATTAAACACTTACTGCCGGGCCTGAGGTTTACATACAGAACTGGCTTTAATTGAACACATGTGGGAGTTGAGCAGCAGGGAAAAAGAAAGAAAGAGAGGGAGGAGGCCGTCAGACAGAGTAAAGTTTTTCAAGTCTCTGTCCCTCCTCAATTTGCATGCCTAATGAAGCTGAGCAGGAGTTAATAGCGGGTGTAATGACTTCTGACTGGCTGGGCTGTGGGCTGTTGGGACAGGAAAGGACTCCGAATGGCTAACTATGGAGCAAGGTGGGCAGAGGCAAGAAGGGAAGCACTCTGCAGGTGAGAGAGCACAGAAAACTACCTTCACTTCTAACACAAACTCTCAACAACTTTGCTCATGTACGCTTTCCTCAGGTTCTACAAGTGTTGGCATAATTCTGTGTTATCACCTTACAGTGCAGACACAGTGCTTTTTATTTACCAATATACAGTTTTGTTTTGTTTTTCTATTGCACCTTTTATATCCCACGGTCAATAAAAAAATTAAGCAAAAACAATAGGACAAGGTCTAAAACCAGAGGAAAAGTTGCTCTAAAAAAGAAAAGCAATCTGTCAGAAGGAACGGGAAGTTTATTCGTAAGTGAGCAAGTCCTGTTTTGATTTTGTTTCTTCAAACCTTGCACAGAATAAACCAGTCATAACAGAAACCACTACCATGACCACTGAGTCATCGTTTTTCATCATGCTTTACAGAATGTGCTATCAATTTACATTTACTATTATTGTGTCTTCATATTTCCTTTTTTTTTTGCTAAACATCAATGATATTTTGTTTTCAGTTGTAAAGTTGTTTTTTTTCTTTTCATAGATTTATGATTTTCAAACTTCTGTACACCTACATCCTTGTTTTTCCTATTATTTATAATGATAAACAGAAAGAAAAAAAAACCAAAAACAGCCAAAACATGAACTACACTTCACATGTTTTTTTGTTTATTTTTTTGCATTAGTACAAAAAGCCATAACTATTTCAGTTTATCATATCAATTTCGACTACATCAGGGTGAGGATGCTGATTCAACATCACGTAGTTTAATAGAAAGGTAATACAAACCAGGTGCTGCATTTGTGACCCATATCTAAGAGTTACAAACACTTCTTTATTTTCATTAAGTACTACTCTATACGTCAAATTTCTGTATACACTTGACAAATACAGCAAATATTAAGGGAAAATGAAATCAAGGAAAAAATGAAATTAAGAGAAAATTACTAGAATTATGTCATTTTTCTGTATTCAAACCTCTACATCCAAATCAAAAAACTAAATAGAAACAGAAATAACCCAGAGTTGTGTCACGCTGCTGTGGAAAAGCGAAGACATTTTCTATGCTTCCAAGTTGAGCTGTGAAGTGCAGCAGTACAGACACATCTGATTGAATTGATAATTACAGCTGTCAATTGCAAATTCTTGCCAAGCCTGAAAACACTTAAAAACAGCCAGAGCAGTCAGAACAGCCACAGAAAGTCCACAGAAAGATACAGAATTCTTGTTTCATGTCACACTATCCAACTACAATATGAACAGTAATTATCTATATTACAGTTGTGCTCATAAGTTTACATACCCTGACTCAATGTGCATGGGACGGTCTTGGATGTTCCAACATGACAATGACCCAAAACATAAGGCCAAGTCGACCTGTCATTGGAACAGCAGAAAAAAGTGAAGGTGAAGGAGTGTCCATCTCAGTCTGCTGACCTCAGTATCACTGAACCACTTTGGGGAGGAGTCAAACATGCAGTTCATGAAGAAAACCCAAAATCTGAAGGAACTGAAGATGTTTTGGCAAGAAGAATGGACAGCTTTAGCATCTGAGAAAATAAAGTATCTCATCCACAACTACCACAAAAGACTAACATCTGTCATTAATGTTAAAAGGGGCCAATACAGAGGATGAAGAACTAGGGTATGTAAACTTTTGATCAGGGTCATTTAAATAGTTTCTGTTGTCAGAATGACTTAAAAAGAGCAAGCATATATTTTTTATGATAATAAATGTCTTCACCAAACCACTAGCCACGAGTGAAAGAAAATTTTTTGTATTATCATTCATATTCTCTGAAAAATGGTCAAAGAATCACAAATTCTACTAGGGTATGTAAACTTATGAGCACAACTGAATAAAAAGGGAAGTGGACTTCTGTGTGTCTCGGGCATCACACAACATCTGTAAAGAGCTGACTGCTGCAGTTTGGCATATTTATGTATTTTTGGTCAAGGAAGAGACAAGTGGAAACGGCAACTTGATTCAACTAATATTTTGGGAGATATTAGTAATTTTGGAATATAATAGCCTTACAAACGCCCAGAATCACATAATCATCATTGAAGTGTGTTACCTAGCAACTAGGCCTGTAACGGTACACATACCGAACCGAACCGTTTCAGTACGCACCTGTTCGGTTCGGTACACAGCTGTACCGAAGCAGCACAGTATGTGGAGAAAAAGAAAAAGAAAAAGGAACGAAAGACGATGCGGAACTTTAAATCTGCGTAAGTTCCACGCGGACATTTTGAAGGAGCGCACATTGAACCGAAATACGAAATAGCAGCTGCCATAAGGTTTAAAAAAACAAAAACAAAAACAAACAACAAATATGATGTAAACCTGGAAGGAAGAGACTGAAGACCCTCCGCCATCATTACGGGCCCCTGTTCGGGATCACTTCAGGTTCCCGGTGAAAGACAACAACGGAGAAAGAGACGAGGACAAGACGAACGTTTGCCGCCAATGTACGGTAGTTCTCTACACTTGTTTTCTCTCTCTCACACACACACACGCACACAAATACACAAATTGGCCTAAACAGTTTGTTAGCTGTCCTAAAATAAATAATTTGGTTAAATTTGTTGTCAATCTTGTGCTTAAGTTTGTTAAAAGAGAATACGAGTTTGCCCCCTTTTGTTGTTATTTCTATGCAGAATGTGAACTGACAGAACTGTGATTTGATTTTTGTTGTTTGTTTTAGGGAAAAATGCAATAATAATGTTTAAAATACATTTAGGAATATTTTATTTGTTTTATTTTTGATTTGATTCATAGCAGCAACATTATATTATTCCTGTTTTTCTATATTTAGTTGTCTCCAAAAATTGGGGGAAAATGTTCAGAATTCATAATAAATGCATTAAAGACATTTTGAGGGGTTTTCTGTCTTCCCATATTAAACCGAAAAAAAAAAAAAAGAACCGTGGCTTTCAAAACCGAAAACGTACTGAACCGAAAATTTTGTGTACTGTTATAGGCCTAGTAGCAACAGATAAACAATAGTGCCACATTGCCATGGTATCAAATTTCATGTGCAGAACCAGATATGCCAGCTGAGAGGTTATTCAACTGAAAATGCCAGTGGAATTCACCAAGAAAGTAAAGGAATGAACTGGATCAGAGGATCTAGAACCTGTGGTTCTCCACGGGTCAATGCGCTAGTGGAATTGTAAGACAAAAAAACTGTCAAAAAGGACTGCAGCGTTGAGGACGCAATATGGAGACAAAGTGCTTTATAAAGCCCAAACAAAAGATGAGATTTTCACGGCTGCAGGAATCTTCTTTTCCTCTTTTTTGTCTTTGAAGTGATGTGTTTCCTGCTTTTTGGCTAAACTTACAGAGAAATCAGGTTGGCACCGTCACCCACTCTGGTCACAGTGTGCCAACACTTCTGCTGGCCATAGGACACACACACACTGACGGCCACAGATGTAACTGTGACCAGCCCATCTCCACCAGGTGCTGCTTTATAGCGATGTCACTTTGAGGCTGACTCCATCTGCCTGGTAGAATAAATAAATAAAAGAAAAGAACTAAACTGCTTTTCATCGTATGCACAAACGATGAGTAACCTATCCATAGTATATGCACGTATGATCAACACATTTATTCATTTAATGCAGGGGTGTCAAATGTGGCCCGTGGGTCAAAACTGGCCCTCCAAAGGTTCCAATCTGGCCCAGGGGGATGAATTTGCAAAGTGCAAAAAATTACTCTGAAGACATTAACAGCCAAGGGTGCCAAACTCATTTTCGTTCAGGTTCCACATACAGACCTGTGTGATCTCAAGTAAAATTATAGCATAATAACCAATAAATAATGACTCCAAATGTACTCATTTTAATCTGGGGAAAAAAAAAAAATTTGCCTGTAGATAATTGTCTTTGTTTTTCGCTTGTGCAAAAAAACCCATTAAATTATGAAAATATTTAAACAAACTATCCTTTAAAAATAAAATATGAATAACTTGAACAAACATGAACAACCATTCATGGCTGTTCATATTCATGAATCTCAGCCCTGCGATGAACTGGTGAAATGTCCAGTGTACCCTGCCTTCGCCTGTATGTAGCTGGGATAGGCTCCAAGCGACCCCCATGACCCTAGTGAGGATAAAGCAGGTTCAGAAAATAAATGAATGAATGAATGAAATATGAACAACCATGATTGTCTAAAGAAAATTAAAAGTGATTTTAACAATATTCTGCCTGTTACTAAATGTTTGTGCCTTTGTAGATCTGATCTGTAATGCACATGTATAAATGATACATTGAAGCATAATATGGTTAAAATTGCATTTATTTTTCTTAAGACATTTTTTTTTCAAGTTATTCACATCTTTTTTGTTTGGATAGTTTGTAAATGTAATTATGTTCATAATTTAATGTTATTTTTTTTCACTAAAACAAAGAGAAAAAATTGGAGTTGTCAATATTTATAAGTTATTATGCTATTATTGTTCCACTTAAGATCAAATTGGGCTGAATGTGGAACCTGAACTAAAATGAGGTTGACACCCTTGACTTAATGCATCAGATTTGTATTCACTGCTTTCCTTCATTTCCTGTTATCACTATTTTTTTTCCCTGTTTTTATTCAACTGCAGTATTACGCTTCTTGACTATGAAAAGTAACAGCATATTTTATGAGTGTGTTTTTATTCTGCATTGACCAAAAATATTTCAGATTCCCTCAGTCGTATTCATCAGTCTTCAACAGAGGCACAGATCTGAAGATGAATTTTGGATCTTGCAATCAAAGATGCCCTTAAAAAAATTGATAATTTATTCAACATGACTTTTTTTTTTTTAGAATAATTTCAAATTATGCATGTAAGACACAACAATTACTCTTGGGGTTAGTATAGCATAGCTTGTTTTATAAACATAATTGAATAATCATAATTAATCATGCTCTCCAGTATCACAGTAATGTTGTTTACTTGCAAAACTGAACCTAAGATCTGAGTCGCAGCCGTCCTATCCTAATAGCATTGTTTAGGCTCAGCGATCCGTCATCCCACCAACAGGTAATATGATAGTAGAGGAAACAGGCAGTGCAATTAGATTTGTGTTGAACAGTGGGGCGTGTTTTTCTCCGCCACATGCCTGAATTTTTAATCACACTTGTTCTATTTTGGAAAACACCTGCCATGACACAGCGTTCCAGCATCTGCTAAAGAGCAAAAGGTCGACCCCTAAAAGTGATCAAGAGATGGAGATACTCATCATCGCCTCATGCATATTTATACATTATTTAATTATATTTAATGAGAGGGTGTATTTGATCTGCACTGTGCTCTTAATCAAGAGCCTGGGATGATTTTCTGGTCTACCAAAGACATCTTCTAAGTGCTTATGGTAATTTGATATTTTGTATGTGTGCTCTGGGCTTATGTTGGATTAACTGTTCATATTTTATAACTCATGTACATGTGAATGCTTCAAAATATTTGATGCCTTTTATGTTATATTACATTTTCTGATGGTAATGGTCCACTGCCTTAAAAACAACTGGTATAGAAGTTAATTCTAGATACAGATATAGATACAGTAGATGTAACTACTCAGTATTATCATTTGGGTATGTAGCTTTCTGTGTGCTGGTTTACTGCCCGTTTCATTTTGTTGTTCATTACGATAGTTAGAATTTGTAACTGTTTCTTTTTTTTTTTTTAATCACTTTGTCACTTTTTTTTACTAAAAGTTGCTTCTTACTAGTTCTCATCCCATCTAGTCACTTGCTGACGCTTCAAATAAGTCAGAGACTCCATGGCGTTAGTTTTGCTCACCACTTGAGTCCGACAGGGTGACTCACTACTCCCTCTAGTGGCCACATGAATATCACACCGTCAGTATGCATACATTCAGTGCGTGTCTCCATGTTTTCATACAATAGCTTTTTTGGCATAATTTCAGGATACTTTTTGGCCATATTAGAATATTTTACAGTGGAAATATTGGATATAGCTCCTGAATTGCAGACATTTGGTTCAGTTAGTTTTGCTTACTGGTGAATCAATGTTGTAGAAGATGATGGTATTTCCAGGTTCACTACGGAGCTTCTGAACGTCCAAATGGGTCATATCTGATGACCATGAAAAGATGACAAACTGTATTTTACAATTATTTACATGGATTGATGGAATTAATGGATCAACAGATATTATATATTTTATATCAGTGGATGATTTTGGTTGGTGGTGGATGTTTGGGTCTTTATGGGTTAAACTCATCATGTCCTCTATATGGAACAAATATGACCATGTTGCTACAGTTTGTCTAATGCATCAAATCACAAAGGAGGCTATAGAGAGGGTATTTTGTATTTTTATGTACATACCTAAATTTTTGATTAAAGGACGTCATTCTGAAATTGTTCCACAATTTGTAGATGCAGGTTTTGACAGACAGGACAAACCTCTACCTCCCTAAAATATTCTTTTCATACCCAATCATGTTACTAACCCACTGCCAGTTCACTTAATTAGCTGTAAAATGTCCTCCCTCCTGTTTCATTTTAGTACTTCTTACTTTTCCAGCCTTTTGTTGGCCTGTCCCAACTTTCTGGAGATGTGTTGCTCATTACATTTTTACTTTTTTTTATTTTTGTTTTTTTCTGTAACTGGTACATTCTCTCACTCTTAACATTTTATGTGTTTTTGTGTGCTCTTGTGAATAAAATATCAGTTGAACTGCATTATGTTGATATATGTTTTACACATTATCCCAGACTTTTTTGGAAATGGGGTTGTACATTGATACAGGGATGGAGGGGTATTCACTGGATTGCTATATGATAAAATGCTAGATGATAAATCCAAGACAATTGTTCAAAGATTTGGGGAGTAATATTTCCTGGTGTAATATTAATGCTGATGTTCCAAATTGCTATAGTCCATTTAATACGGTGGACTCCACTGACTGTAGATATAAAAAAATATTTTCATGTGACTACATACTAATGACACCATTATTATGAGCACTTTCCCATCACTCATCTATCAGTGAGATGTTTGTTACAGCCTCATCTTTCCCCTGAGTCAATAGAAGCAGCACAAGCCCTATGCACCAGGCAGTACTTCAGGGAGACAACAAGTAGTTAAAGTAGAGCGTACCAGTGGTCCCTGTACAACAGAATAATCAATTCTTGCAGCCTGTTTCCGTTCCAATTCCCTTGCACCTGCAACCATTTCCCTGGTTTATTACTGTAAGGTCCAGCATTCTGTGGTTTTCAATTTGTTTTAAACAGTTCTTACTCTTGTCAGCTGGATTTTATTCTTTTCATTTCCAGCAGTGTTGCTTTATTCTGCTATTTGTACTTAAGATTGTAAAAGTTTCCAAAAAGTGTAAGCCTTGTTTTTTTTTTGGCTACAGATAATATTATCCTCCCTTATTTTTATTATTATTTTTTTAAATCTCCATTTTCATGTGAAAACAATCACTGAATTGGGACTACTTGGCCTTCTGGAAACTCTCAGCCTTCTATAAAATTCTAAAACAAGTTTGCCAGTTCCAACCAGGGACCTTTCTGTGTGGAGTTTGCATGTACTCCCCGTGTTTGGGTTCTCTCCAGATACTTTGGCTTCCTCCTACCATCCAAAGACATGCACTGATAGGTTAATAGGTTAATCTAAATTGCCCATAGGTGTGAATGTGAGAGTGATTGGTTGTTCGTCTCTATATGTCAGCCCTGCAATGAACTGGCGACTCATCCAGGGTGTACCCCACCTTTGCCCATACACTACCAGTCAAAAGTTTGGACTCTTCTGGTTTTTCTTTATTTTCATTTTCATATTTACATTGTAGATTCTCACTGAAGGTATCAAAATTATGAATGAAAGCATATAGAATTATGTAGTTCAAAAAAAGTGTTGGATAACTCAAAGCATGTTTTATATTTTAGATTCTTCAAAATAGCCACATTTTGCTTTTATTACTGCTTTGCACATTCTTGGCATTCCCTCGATGAGCTTCATGAGATAGTCACCTGAAATGTTTTCTAATAGTCTTGAAGGAGTTCCTACTGATGCTGAGCACTTGTTGGCCATCTGCGGTCCATCTCATGCCACTTAAATGAGAAGGTGAGTCCAAACGTTTGACTGGCGGTGTGGGTAACTGGGATAGACTCCAGCGACCCCCCAAAACCCTAGTGAAGATAAAGTGGTTCAGAAGATGAATGAATGAAGTTTGTCAGTTTAAAATTAAAGATGTTTTTCAAATTTCTTGGAAAATTGGCATCAAAGCATAAAGTTTTGCCACGCTTTTGCCATTGTTCTTCCTGTAAAAATAAACAGCATCACTCCTGCGTCTTTGACAACTTTCCTCAGCAAAGTCTAAGTGGGTACCAGCTGTTTAGAACGGAAAGTATTAAAGCTTTCAATAACCCAGTAAAGGCTGGATGACTACTGTATTGATCAAAGACAGAAAGGAGTAGGAAAAAAAAAATCAGTATCAAAACATGCTGATTATTGGTTTACTTCATGGTTTATCTGGCATTTAGGTTGTCTGGCACACCATAAAGAGAAGAAGAACATGTGCCTGTCCATCTGTGGTAGCCAGTTCTTTTTTCTTCTACTCTTTTATCTCCTACCTGCTCCCACTGTTAGAAGTGTTCCTTAATCTAGCCTTGCTTGCAACCTGTCTCTGTCTCTTTCTTCCCTTGCATCTGTCCACATGTCCGTCTGCCAGCCCTACCTCCCGCTCCCGTCGCACCCCCCCCTCCAATCCTCCGTCATGGGGAGATGAATGGTGCTCTGTCACTCGGCAGGCTCTTCAGAGGGCCGGCGCTCCGTATGAGGAAAGTGCCAGTCATTAACGGGAGGGGGAGGAGGGGGAGAGAGGCAGGATGAAAAATGAGTTCATTTACGGGCAAGTCCTGTGAGCCGCGTAACGTCAGCAGCAGCAGCAACCCCCCTTCACCTTCTCCTCCCTTCTTCCTCCCATCACTTTCTGTAGGTGCCCAGTGGGGGTATGTGTGTGTGTGTTACTCAGCAGATTTTCAACCCTGTAAGAAAAAAAAAAAAAAAAAAAAAATGCCACTGCCTGTGAGAAGAAGCAGACACAAGATTAAGGAGGGTAAATTTGAGTGGGGAGAGTCCAAGCGCAGAGTAAAACGAGGGGAAGCATTAGCATGTGGGGGGATTAGATGGAGCCTCATTATTCAGACTAGAAGCCTGAGATGAATTTCAGCCAAAGATTAACACCTTTGGTCGCAGCTAAGTACGGTATGATATCCAAAATGCTAGGTCACACTGTCTTCCACTAAAAGCAGGGATTCTGTCGTGACTGTTAACCTGTTGGATGTGACATAGTTTAAAAAAGTTTTTCAAAAAAGTGTCCACAATGTAGAAAGAACCAACGTATTGATTAGTGCTACATTCACACTGCAGGTAAAAATGGCCCAAATCTTATTTTTTGCCCATGTGACCCTTATGTGATTTTTTTATGACCATCTGAACAGCACAAATCAGATTGTTTTGTAATCAGACCCAGGCTGTTTTCATATATGGTCCCAAATCTGATATATTCAGGTGTTGATGTCACATTTCATCCAACTCTTACATCACTGAAAATAGGCTTATGCCGTCAGAAGCGACGGCTAGAGGTATATCCCCAAATGCCCCCAATCCTTAATGATGTCATGATGTGAGGCATCCCCAGGTCATGACAACATTTGCACCTGATTTGAAGTCAATCAGACAAATAGTCTGATGGTAAATCGTACAAAGTCGAATCAGTTCTTCCTCTCCACGATATTGATTGATATGGAAAAAATGGAATTTGTAAACCGAATATCTTTCAAGTTATCGCGTTAACATGAAGGATATCCGGCAGCGGGGGTCGGACCAAAAACATAATGTCCCCAACACTCCGTTCGGGGATATAATGAAACAGACGTCATAAGTCTGAGATGGAGGAGGCAGCCCCGGCGAGATCCATATTTACAGTACCAGTCAAAAGTTTGGACTCACCTGCTTTTTCTTTATTTTCATGACTACATTGTAGAGTCTCACTGAAGGCATCAAAACTGTGAATGAACACATATGGAACTAGAAAAGCAGTCGGAGAGCACAGACTTCCACCAAGGCAGATCACCCCCGCCCATCACCACCAAAATGTAATAATTTGTTCCTTTTGGCAGTATCAACAGTTCTGAAAATTTCATCAAAATCTGTCCATATCTTTTTGAGTTATCTTGCTAACAAACAAACACACCCTGATGAAAACATAACCTCCTTGGTGGAGGTAACTAGAAAAACCACTCGGAGCGCGAACCTACGCCAAGGCAGATCAGGCTCCCCCATGTCATGATTAATTTACTCCTAAAATGAATTCCTGGACCTTGAAAACCTATACGTAGCATTGGATTCACATTAATATTACCTATATTGTGGAGTTATATACGCATATGTTGTATATGTAACTGGCCCTATCTCGCAATGATAAAGAATCCTACAAAAAATTCCTGGCTCCAGACAGTGATCTGGATGGCCACCAAAATTTAATCATTTGTTCCTTCCACAACTTTTTGAGTTATCTTGCTAACAGACAGACAGACAGACAGACAAACAAACAAACAGACAAACCCAGATGAAAACATACCCTCCTTGGCGGAAGTAATTATGTAGTTAAAAAAAGTGTTGCATAACTTAAAGCATATTTTATATTTTAAATTCTGCAAAATAGACACATTTTACTTTTATTACTGCTTTGCACATTCTTGGCATTCACTGGATGAGCTTCATTAGGTAGTCACCTGAAATGTTTTCCAATGGTCTTGAAGGAGTTCCTAGTGATGCTGAGCACTTGTTGGCCATCTGTGGTCCATCTCATGCCATTTAAATGAGAAGGTGAGTCCAAACTTTTGACGGGTAGTGGACCTCTATTAACAGAGTGTGATGCATGTGACATCACTTGAGGACCGTAGACTGTTCACACACGAGTCTGATGGCATTTTGAAATATAATGTGAACAACCACCCAAAGCAAAAAAAAAAAAAAAGGAGGGGGGGGTTCAGCTAAAAAATCTGAATTGAGCATTAAGCTCTGCAGTTGAATGTAGTGTTCGATGATGTTGTAATTCCATGAGGCCTAGAGGGAAAAGGAACATTGTTGCAAAAGCCACAAGATGGCACAAGCGCAGCAGGTCATCACATGATAGACAAAACAGGAAATGAAAAGCTTTTCACCTCAGATGCTTATGCTGATGAGCCTGTTTTCAAACCAGTAAATGTCTCTGTACAAAAACTACTGACAGATTTGTGATCAGCTGATTGTATTGAGTGACGTAAGCAGGTTGTTGACTGGACATGTGAGTTATATTCCCTGTGAACCCCTGGTAATTTGTAACAATTGCAGAGGTCGACTGGTATGTAATATATTTTAGTAAAGTGAACACAGGTTGAGTTGAAATTCCTCAGGGAAATTAAATTCTGCTTAATTTAGTTGAGTTTTACTCACATAACAAATTCATCTGAAATTACTAACTAAAATACTGTAAGTACAACAAACCAAATAAATATATCTGGATTTGGAGAAATTTATTTTGTGCAACAACTCAACATAATTAAACTTGACAAAACTAGCAGTTGGAAGCGACAGCTAGGAGTATATCCCTGAACACCCCCAATCCTTGACCAGACAGCTATGATGTAATGACGTGAGGCATCCCCAGGTCATGACCTTTCATTTGCACTTGATTTGAAGTCAGTCAGACAAATAGTTCCAGAGA
>JAPQRP010000024.1:31361436-31378936 GCA_037367295.1 Apogon hyalosoma | reverse complement strand
CAATTTATGCCCAGCAGAAACAGTCTGTCACTGTCAGCTCAGCATATGAAAGGCAGGTCGTACCTTCACCTGCTCCTCATAAACTTGCAACATTGGAAGCTATAATTATGCCTGGCCGTGCATTCATCTGCTTAAGGACGACATAAACTAAAAAAGAAGACGGATGCAGATGTTTAGTTGTTATGGAAATGGGCTCTGCAACTATTTTTGTCACAGAAGCAGACTGGAGAGGCTAGACATCAGTGTTTCAGTGGTGACATGAACCGTGGTGGGGACAGATTAATGTAATTTCCTGTAAAAACAGAGAACAGGGTCAGAGTTGTGGCAACAAATGTCACCGTAATGTCACATGTGAGGGGAGTAAAACAGTCTGTAGGTTTATGATGCCTCACAAACACCTCAACGCAGACTGCATGGAAGAATTAAAGGATTAACCCGTAAAGACCCAAACATCCACTGGCGACCAGAATCATTTACTTATTTAAACTGTTTAATACCTGTTGAGCCACTGATTTTATCAATACATGCAAATAATTGGTGTAAAATACAGTTGGTCATCTTTTCATGGTCATCAGATATGACCCATTTGGATGTTCAGAGCCTCTGTAGTTACTGTGGAAATGCCATCATCTTCTACAACATTGATTCACCAGTAAAAGCCATGGAGTTGGATCAATGACAGTGGAGACACTTGTTTCTAGGTTCAGTTAATGATAGATTTTACTGAAAAAGTCATTTTTCCCTCCATTTTCTCTGTTTTTGATAAAATAACCCTCAACTTTAATTTGAGCTTTTATGGACATCAGTCAAGATCAGTAAATTAAATGTAGGAAAATACTTGATTTTCACTCAACCCTTTAAAGGGCACTCATTGAAATACTCTGAAATTCAAAATTTCAACCTTAGTGTTATTGGACATCGTCATCTACCTCCTCTTACCATAAAACATCCGAGTATCACTTGCTAAAACGTAAACACATGCAATAAAACATCAGTTATAAGGTCACAAACTGACAAGAATCACTAATATTCACTATGTACAGTTACAACATTTCTATAAAATCTCTCTGAATCACAGTATAGTTTTATAAAAACCGACATACAGCTTGACTTCACTGAGGCACTGGATTGGCCCCATATTTAATGTTTGCAGAAATTACCAAAAATAGTCACTTGCCTGGTAAAGGGCTAAGAATGCAACATACTGAGCATAATATTAAAAATAATTTGTGCTAAATCACTTAAGAAATAATTATTTGGGAACTGCCACAAAAGCAGCACTGGGTCTTTATGGGTTCATGAATGATAACCAGCAGAGGTATTAGTCATGATGTCTGAAAGCAAAGTTAAATTGGAAAATAAAATCTGTACTAGAAAAACTGTAATTAGTTTTTCATTTGAGATTAGAACATTAGTAAAAATGTTTTTATGAAAATGTATCTTGGATTCTCAGTGAAACGTGAAAAAAAAGAAGAATAATACAATTGAAGCTCTTTCAGGAAACTGCCCAAAACTTGATAACAAAACACAGAAAAAAGTGTACAGTCAATAAAAGACAACACAATACTTTCACCCTGCAAATGTTGCTTATGGTGGACCGACTGTGTAAGATAACAAACGGACAACCTACTGAATATTTACCAGCTGTAGTGGCACTGAACTGTAACTGACCCTCTGCTCTGAACCACCTGGAAAGAGAGAGCATAAAGAGAATGTCTCAGCTGGGAACCGTAAAGTGTCACATCATTATTTTTGTAGAAGTTCTGGTTTCACCACTGTTGCACCGGTCACAAACCAGAGGACTACTTTGTGACTGTGAATTCAGATTAAATAACATTTCCATTGGTCAGAGGGGACAGTAGATGAAAATGATACCTCTTCGAATCCATAGATTTCTGCTGTTTGCATTCAGAAGTGAGCAGAAATTATGATGGTTAAATGGCTGTTGATTAGAGCTCATGGTTCTTTTTGGACATCTGCTGAACATAAGGAGTATGCAACATCATTTAAACACATCATTGTTGCTTCCCTCAGGTTTTGATGCAAACCAAATGCATGTAATTATCCCTCAGTGGAAAAAAAACAGGAAGCTGATGTTGATTTGTATCAAATAAATGGCCCAACATATGACTGTTTGATTATGAGCCTAACAAAGATTTGATTTCTACTTGTGTTCTCCAGACAGTGAAAAAATAGAGAAAAAGAAATAAATGAAGAGAGACTTATTACACACTGACAAATAAAGGGCTTTTCAGTGAAGCTGCTGAAGTGAGAACATGTTGCAGGTGTGTTTTGCTTTGTGTGTGGTGGTGTTCCTCCATAATTTAATTTCATACATCATAAATGCCACTTTGACACTTAGTCAGGCGTGTGGCGACATGAAAGCGGAAGCCATAAATTAAATCAAAGCCATTTCCTCTTTTCTCTCTGTCCAACTTCTTCCTGATTTACTCTGCTTGGCTGGAGAAGACCGAGGTGTTGGAGTGCTGATTAATGTTGCTCTTTGAGTGTTGAGCACAGTCATGGTAGTTTGTATTAGTTACAGCTCACACATACTGTATGCCTGCATTTGTAGTCAGGCAGAGTGACTGATACAACAGAGATTGAATCTCAAAAGGAAACAATGAGGGGAAGTCTTTGTCCACTGGCTTTAATCTACAGACCCAGCACCATTTTTTGTAGCAGCTCCCAAATTAATTTTTCTCTATTTTTAACCTTTCTTAAGTGATTTATCACCATTTCTTCTAATATTATGCTCTATATTTGGCATTTTTAAGTGAAAATCATGCATTTTCTTATATTTAATTTTTCTGATCACGTAGATGTTCATAAAAGCTCAGATCATAGTTGTGGGTTTGCAATCCATGAAGACCCAGACAACTGCCACTGACCAAAAGCATCTACTGATATAAGCTGTTTAATACCTGTTCATCCACCAATCCTATCAATACATGTAAATAATTGATGTAAAATGCAGTTTGTCACCTTTTCATGGTCATCAGATATGACCCATTTGGACGTTAAGAGGCTCTGTAGTTACTGTGGAAATGCTGTCATGTTCTACAACATTGATTCACCAGTAAAACCCATGGAGTTGGATCAATGACAGTGGATAGAGGCGCTTGTTTTATGTTCAGTTAATGGTAGATTTTACTGCAAAAGTCACTTTTTCTTCAGTTTTCTAATAATCCTCAACTTTAATCTAAGCTTTCGTTAACATCTACATGATCAGTTAATTAAAAATAGGAAAATACTTGATTTTCATTGAAAAAATGCAAAATAAAGAAGATAATATTATAATAAATAGTGATAAATCACTTAAGAAAGGCTAAAATAGTGAGAAAAATTCATTTGGGAAGTGCCACAGAAGTAGCACCAGGTCTTTATGGGTTACATCAGAAACAGAGAAAAAAATATATCATTAATTGAACATAAAACAAGTGTCTCCATTCACCGTCATTGATCCAACTCCATGGGTTTTACTGGTGAATCAATGTAATAGATGACAGTGTTTCCATGGTTACTACGGAGCCTCTGAACTGTATTTTAATTATTTTCATGTATTGATAGGATTAGTGGATCAGCAGGTACTAAACATTTTGGATCAGTAGATGGCTTAGTCACCAGTGGGTATTTGGATCTTTATGGGTTAAGGTTCCGTATTGGTTGATGTACACTTGTTCTCTTATGTGAACTTTGCATTGGAGTCTGTTTTCTCTTGGGATGGTGGTTTGATGACATTAGCTAACTCTGATGAGCGGCAACACCTTGCAAAGCTACAGTCTGCAATGCTCTGAAAACCTAACAATGCAACAAGATGAGCCAGTGTACTATTTCAATAGCACCAACTCTGTACTTTCAGTCTAACTGCCGGCTTTTCGTGCTTTTTTGTGGCTGGATATAATTTGTAGTGAGCTATTTTCAGGAGGGTCGAAGCGGGGCTGGAGCAGCTTTCTTGTTTCGAAGAGTCGAGGTCAAAATAAGCAAAGAAAACACAGACCACTGAGACAGGATTTACCAGGGGAACCGCTTATTTTAGGCTAACAATGCACTTTCAGGTAACAGGTGAGCTGCAGCCCATAAGTACTGAACACACATCGATCTTGTTCTGAACTGGGGTTCAGCTAATGACAGTCCAGTTGCCTATCATAGCAGCCTATTCTATATGGAGGACTGGGTTGAATTTTCTGTGAAAATCCTTAAGCTTCGTCCTAAGTTCCTCATTTGCTCGTCTATAGCAACTCAGCAAACAACCGGTTCTTTGGACAAACCAGACTCTCATTAGCATACAAGCACACTCCGATCTTAAATATTGAACCTTTAAAATGGAGTCTCAGAAAACTCTCCATATGTATGACTGGGAAATGTACTTGTCAATTCATGCCTGTGCTCACTGAAAACACTACTTTACCTATATTGTATAAACATATAAAGTAGATGTAATGCAAAGTTCGGAACCCTTGCACTTGTGGATAATGAAAGTACAGTCTTTGTTTCATCAGCATCATGCTGTTGTGATTCACAAACCACTGCACTAGACTAGGCTACACTACTGTGAACGATTGTGAATGCTTCATGTTGCTTGACTAACAGCTCTAAGGTTTTTGACAATGGTCTTAAGTGTGTAATAGATCTTCAGTTTATCACCACTGTGCTCAGAATGAATTTTTGTCACTCACAAGCCAATAGTCCTCTTCTGTGTGAACACTGAACCTGTGTTTATGAGGGAATTTCCCCCCAGGGCTCTGCCATTTGGTGCTGCTGATTTCCTCCAGCACTGTTTAATTTCAGGCTCCAATTGAAAGTACACATTAAAAGTTAATGGTTAAGGTGGCTATTGATTTTAGGATAAATAACACACATAACAATACAGGCCAGCTTTTGATTTTCATTTACCTTTTCATTACTTCATACCCCTCTCTTCTGTTTTATGGAACATTTCGGCACTTCTCATCTAATAGCATGTCTGTGGGCTGTGGGTTTGCAAATCTCTCGATCTTTTCAAAGCTTAGGACTCATCCTGTTTTTTTTTTTTTTTTGTTTCCCCTTTTTCCTTATTTTACTGGTATATCAGTAAAGATAGACCTGCTGTGAAGAAAATCTGCCCCAGAGCATTGAGGCCACATATGCGCTGTGACCGCTGCAGCTGTGTCTCAGCTAGTGCTGCTGGCTGCTCCCTGCCTGTACCCAGTGCTCTGTCAGGCAGGGAAGCAGGGGAAACGGTGGGATAAATGATTATTTATGATCTGCCACCTCCCATCCTCTCAGCTATCCCCAGGCCCCATTCATTACTGTTGCAGGCTGCCACTGTGTGGAAGAAAACATGCACACACATACAAACAAACCCCAATGCTAAACTGCCTGTACACACATGCACTCTTGGACTTTTCACTATATCTCATTCTTTGCAGTTAAGCGCAACATATCTCAGGCACAGGTTGGTATCTTGTTATTTGCTTTATCATGTTCAATAGAAGTAGGCGCTCCACTCACCCAACTTTCCCCCAACAGTGCTGCCCTTTGAGAAGCAAAGTTATCCTATTTACTGCCTTGAAAACCACATCCTACACTTCTCACATTCCCTGCGTGGCATTAAGTAGCACATGCCTGACGAGTCTCTGTGGTATTTGTCTATCTCTCCGTGCATCATGTTTTTCATTGTGCCAAACTTCCAGCAGCTGAACCTAATAAATCCCCAGAAAACCCAGAGAACTCAAGGTAGCTTAAATAATTGATCAGACTGAGCATGCAGCCTGGCAGCCAGCTTGCCTAATATACAAGGAAATTACAATAAGATAAAGAATACTACATGTCCATGTTTACGCGTGAATGTGTCTATTCTTTGTGGGGCTCTACCACAAAATCAATAATGTAGAGGGATTTTTTATAAAGCAATTTTTAAACAAACATACAGTCAAAGACACATCTGACGCACAGTTTTTCCTCTGCTTCACAAATGAAACGATACATAACTAGCGCACACATTCTCTGATATACACAGTCTAGTTCTCTTTACAGTGATTTTTTTTTTTTTCATCTCTTTTAAAGAAAACGAGCAGCTGAAAGCAAAGCAGTCCCTGTGAGGAGCTTTGACGTGTCAGTGTATTAGGTTGTGAGACCTGCAGAACAAAGGCTATTTCATGTTTTAAAAGCTCTGCGTGACGTCTTGTCTATAAAGAGGAGAGTTAGGGCATGCTTTAAATGGAATATACATCACATACATCAAGAACTTGTTAAGAGAATGTATATATAAGTCCCAAGACTAAAGTGATATGTTACAGCAAGTCCATTTAGCTGAAAATACATAGTTGCGCGCTGGACACTGTAATTGTCCACTGGGCATTGGAGACCACAGTCTTTTGAGCCTATCGGTGGAACCCCACCATGATAACTCACATTAACTGCCCACAGCTGACCATTTAACAGTAGGAGGGTGAGAGGAGTCTTGGATCGTGGTGTGTACGGATGATGAATCAATATATCGGATGATAATATATGAAGGGGAGGAGATGTGTGTGAAATAGCTCTCCATGAGGGGGCCATCAGCAGGGTCTTTCCCAGGCTGGAGAAATTGGGTAGCATTTGTGGAGGTTTGTAGATGGATGGGTGCTATATATGTAAGACCATTGACTCACCTACCGCCTTCTTATTGCTCCTTAGAGTACACCTGTTTAAATTATATTGAGATATTTGTTGCAGTGTGCTACTGTGGGGAAAAAAAATAAGAAGAAAGAACCAAATATTTAGTTGAGTATTTGGATACAGCAAAATTCAGCCAAGAGAAATTCAGCTCTGTATAACTACTAACCCTATAATGCCAAATGTATCATATTTAATACATGACTTTTGAAGCCCTCTACATTATCAGTGAGATATTTTTTTTCTTGAAAAACTTGATGTATCCCAGTGTCTGCGTGGGTTCTCTCCAGGTACTCTGGCTTCCTCCCACCATCCAAATGACATGCACAGATAGGTTAAGTGGTTAATCTAAATTGCCCATAGGTGTGAATGTGAGACTGATGTTTGTCTTTATATGTCAGCCCTGCGATGAACTGGCGACATGTCCAGGGTGTACCCTGCCTTCATCCATAAGTAGCTGGGATAGGCTCCAGAGACCCCCGCGAATGAAAGAACTTCATTCATTCATTTTCTGAACCTGCTTTATCCTCACTAGGGTCGCAGGGGTCTCTGGAGCCTATCCCAGCCACTTATGGATGAAGGCAGGGTACACCCTGGACATGTCACCTGTTCATCACAGAGCTGACATATAGAGACAGACAATCACTCTTACATTCACACCTATGGGCAATTTAGATTAACCAGTTAACTTATCAGTGCATGTCTTTGGATAGTGGGAGGAAGCCGGAGTACCTGGAGAGAACCCACACAGATACAGTGAGTGGAGAACATGCAAACTCTACACAGAAAGGTCCCACCCCCAATGACTGGTGTTGGAATCAAACCCAGGACCTTCTTGCTGTGAAGCACAAGTGCTATCCCCTGCACCATTGTGTCGCCCGAATGAATGAACTTGATGTATACAATTAGATACATGCAATAGATTGATAATCCACCGGGGGGGAGGAATTCGTTCACCAGAGGCCTATCCAGTGACACTACAAGACTGTCATTAATGAGGAAGGAGGAAGAACTTTGCCAATTTTGAAAAGGAATTACCAATTTGTTAGACATATTTGTGTTATGTTTTTGTTTGTTCAAAAATAATAATATTTGAGCACTGAGACCTGATGTATCAAATGTGACGCAAAATTGAAACTCATACATGGAAATTGACATTTGAAAAAACATTTTTTTTTGGGTTGTTCAGAAGGACCAATAAAGGCACCAGTTTCAAAGAACTGTAATTTTCTGTCAGTGATTTAATGGTTCAGGCTTTACAGGGTTAAATCCTAGCAGTTATATTTATATGTTAGAACTATGAAAGATTTTTGCTTAACATTTACACCAGGTATGAACTACTGGGAGAGTGAATCAGTCACATCTCATTATCATACAGGAACCTGAAATTAATTTGCATTGCTTTACAGAACTGCAATTAAATGTTATCTGTTTGTAAGTGCAATGTTTCCATAAACATAAACTTGTCTGTTAAATCTATGTTTCACAAACTTTTCTCTCGGGACATACTTTATAAAAAATCTCTGTTGTGACCCAATCCACTATGCACATTTTCTCTAAGCTGTGAGAGTTGCAAATTTGTGCATAAATGAACATTCTTGACCATGTTTACTGCCATTTCTTTATCATCTACAGTATTATTGTCAACATCTAAATCAACTATTTTGAGGAAATGCACTGTATATTTAGTGTACATAAAATAAATAACTGTCAGAGGCCACATAATCAGAGGTAACAGGCTGTCTCATTGTATTACTTTATCTTTATCTCTTCTCATCTGTAATACAATATACACATTTCAAATGCTTTATAAACGATAAGTGTAGTGAACTGGTTTTCATTTTGCCTGCTTCTTGTTCAAAGTTTTCAGACATGCAAATTTTTTTTGGTGACCCAAATAAAATCTCTTGTGATTCACCTGGGTCATGACCCAGTTTTTTTGGGTTTTTTTTAGGAATAGATGTGTTAGATGACAAACCCCATCCCCATCCAGCAGGTGAAAAGGCTCCAAAACCTGCTAATCAGCACATATGTTAACAAGAAAATGAATTTATACCATGCGCTCTTTGTATACAAGGAGAGACAAAGCGGATATGAGAACTTTTAGTGCTCTGGACCCTCTGGGCAACGCCGTCTCACAGAAATTACTTTCACATCAATTTAAGTTGCAAATTCAATTGTGTTTTTGAAATAAATATAATACTCCCACGTTATGTTTTGCCATAAACATAATCTTTGCCTTGATTTTGTTTGAAGAAAGTATAATTTATTATTGAAGGTTCTGCAGCTTGTTTTGCCATTCCTCAATGTGCCGCAGGTAGATTGGATGGATAACACATACACAGAACCAAGGAGCCTGTCACTGCAGACTGTATGTACATCCAGACTCCCATAGGTTTTCAGATTTAGGCCATAAAAATACTCTTATTTCGGGTTAGATAGAGGCCATGCTTTGTTGTAAATATGAATAAATACATTAGTTGATAAATCCAGCTCAGATCACCACATTTCAGAAAATGTTTTTTCACTTTTAAAGCCTCATAAATCTGAACATTTTACTTCTTTTAGAAAAAAATATATAACAAATAAAAATTATTTGAAAGATCTGATGCTTCAGTGTGGAGATAGACCGGGGCAAAATTGCTGTGATGCACAAACAACTTTAGTTATTCATTTATTTACTACTATGTTGTTTTCAATGAGCTGTAATTTGGTTGCACTTGAGGATCCTCTTTTGCTGAAGTGGAAGACATCTTGTAACTTAGAATTTTGAAAATATAAATGAAACTGAAAATGTGTATTCAGTGTGAACAGATTTCAAAATTACTGGATTCCTGGGTCTTTTTCAGTGGCATTCGTTTTTACAGTATAATCAGTGTCATTCCCCATTTTCAACTCCACAATATCTAAAAAACTAATGAAGATATAAGGCTGAAATTTTGCATGGTATTGTTTTAATATTGTTTTCTGCAAGTATGAAGGAAATTGGAGGTGGTCAGTTGGGGAGCATGTGGTGATTTCACATTGAGCCATTATTTAATCATATTTTTGTGGGGTTGTTGGACTGTATTGCATCAATTTCCAATGTGCAGGTTACTTGATAGAAATAAATGTAAAGGTGCTAGAAACTGACATTTGTGAGCTGATGTTATGAAGTTTGGAAAAACCTCAAAAGAATATGGCTGGCGGTTGGTTGTGTTCCACGCAGCTGCAGTAGCAAGAGGCAATGGTGCCGCTTTCGTGTTTGTTGTCGTTGCGGCCATAATGCGGCTACGCGGAGCTCCTCTTCTCACAATATACGTCGCGATAAATTTCCGAAAACGCCTGAGTGACCTACCGGCTGTGTTTGTAAACAGATAGATTGCTTATGGTGGACTACACTTTGAAATTGTTCACTGTGAGGGAAGAAATTCAGGTGCGTAATCACGGAAAGAGTTACAGATTTGTGATACTAGGGTATGACTCAGATTTTACAGATCTGATGAAAAATTGGTGATGAAAGTCATACTCAGCTTTAAAAGAATGTGGCTGGCAGGTGGTTGTGGCACAATGCTAAAGTTTTGTAAAGTCAGTGTGATGCCCCATTTTCAAAGCCACAATATCTAAAACACTAATGAGGGTATAAGGATAAAATTTGTCTGATGTTTAATAGGACTAATACCGTTATTTTCTGTAAGTATAAAGGAGCTGGTCATGTGGTGGTACTGATATCTTTGTAAGTGTTTTGACTATGAAATTATGTAAGTTAACAACATTTAATCATTTTACGATAACATACACATTACAGGCTGACTGTATTTGTGGGTACAGTTTGTTGCTCTTGGGCTCCCTCAAGTTAAAAGTTCGCAAAGTTTTCAGCTGCTCAAACTGAGGATCCAAGTCCACTATACAGTAAGTGCTAAGTACACCGTACTCACAAAATCGCCAGTCGTTCTTAATTTTGGTTTTGCTATGCTTAATTACAATGTGGTCCTCACAGGTTTTGAAGCGCTAACATTTTCTCAATTGAGTGATGAGCCGACATAATTGACCATTTATGATTTTCCTTCTGAACTTCCTTCCCCCTGCTGCGAACACCTGGCAGTGAGTGATACACCAAAGCAATAGGCTGCAGGAGAAAAGCTTCATTGTCACCTTTTCTTGTTTATATCCGCTTTCCCCAGGACGACCCATCAATAATTACACGCAAACTCCCTCTGGCTTAAAATCTTTCCCGGTCTCTCCTTCGCCTCTCACTTTCTGTCTCTCCTTTGATTTTCTCTCCTCTGCATGTCAACACAGTCAGGTCCCTTGGCACCGACAGAGCTATCCACTGTCGCATCCTCCCTCCCTCTGCCCTGTCCCATTACAATGACAATAACAGATAAGAATATTTATTATGTTGGCTCACCACTCCCCGTTCCACCAAACATCTCTCAGGGGAGCGGCTCCTCACTATCACCCTCAAAAGCCTCATTCAGTTAACAGAAAAAAACACATCCACCCCTGGCCTTGATGCTTTCCTTTATCAGTTCAATGAAAGGAGAGCCAGAGCATGAAGGCGTCTCATCTCCTCTGCTCCTTTTCTTCTCTCAACTCTCCCTCCCCACTTTTAATTTTCATCTCTCTTTTCCTACTCATTTCAGAAAAAGAGAAGGCAAAGAAGGAGGGAGGGAGGGCGAGCAAATGAGAGTGGGACGCTGGTTTGTGATAACTGCCATGCAGAATGGACATCTCCCTTGTTTATTGGCTTTTGAAATTCAATCCATTGTCTGGGACGGGAAGTGATAAAGGGAGAGGAAATACAGACGCTCTTATCATGCCAGCTCAGTGAAAGGAACTTTTTTTCCCTCCTCCAGATGCCTCCGTTTGTTGTGGGGTACGTTTGTTGTGCGCGCATCGCCACATCCGAATAATGGTTTCTGAAAAATGCATTCATTCAGCTGATTATTTGGACCCGGCTATGCCACTTACTATTGTGCCGCATCGTTGTGTGTAGTCATCACATTTAGAAGAGGCACACAATTGAGAGTGGTCACACTTGTCTCATAGGCTTTTCCCTGGACGTGTCATATTTAAAGGCTGAAAATGCTCTTGTTCCCCAGATACTGAGTATGTAGAACAGTCGGCAAGTATTGTGGCTTTTTTTGTTGACCACGCTGACCTTTCAGCTCTTTATAGTTCTGGATTAATATCTGACTCCTCGTGTCATACAGTCACTGAAGTCTGCGGTCATCCCATTTAGCTATTATTCTGACTTGAACCAATTTATTCTTGCACAATTTGATTAATTTTGTTAGATTTCAGCAGGTCTGTCCATTACATGCAGCTACATGAAAGCAAAAAGGGCAAATTAATAACATAATCTAGTGTGAAACATGAAAAATCTCTTCAATAATATCTATTTAAATATCTAATATTACAACAAAGCTTTACAAGGGGTGAAATGAATCATCAGCAAAAAAAAAAAAAAAAGAAAAAAGCATGTAAGATAAGACAAGGATGGATTTTCATCAGTTGTCACGCTGAAATTGTCACATATTGTTTCTTGGTCAAGCGCCCTAGGCATCCATTATTGACCCCTTAGGTATTGCATTTATTTGAAATGTGCAGATGTATGAGGCAGAAATTAATATAAATCCCAAGGTGAAGGAAATTAACATTTGTGAGATGATGTTTAGTGGGCAAAAACTTTTAAAGGAAGTGGTTGGTGGTGTTGTGACACAATATAAGCATTTTGTGGACTTTTTGGACACCCTATGCATTTGTGACATATTGCATTAAGAATCACTCTGAAGTCATTGAACTCTATCAAGTATTTTGAGCAACATGGTGGTGCAGTGGATAGCACTGTCGCCTCAGCAAGAAAGTCTTAAGTTCAATTTCAACCACGAACCTTTCTGTGTGGAGTGTGCATGTTCTCCCCATGCAAACATGGGTTCTCTTCAGGTACCCTGACTTCTCCACACCATCCAAACACATGCACTGATAGGTTAACCCTTTCATGCATGAATTATGAAAAACTTATCTAGGTTTGTTTTTTTTTTGATTGATTTTATTCCTTAAAATTAGGCTAAAGTTGACATGCATTTTGATTTTTTAAAAATGGTTTTTATTAAGATGATATTTAACCCCCTGAGACCCAGGAAAGTACAAGTTTTGGCTTTTTTAAATTAAATAATTGCCTATATTGAAAACATCATGATGCAACAGTTTTTTGAGATGACTTTGATGAATGTCCTTTGCGGTGGACAGTTTTGTTTTTTTTTTTCTTATAAAGCTGTGAAACTTATTCACAAACATGGACAGTGAACCTGTAGCTGGGTCTTAGGAGGTTAACTTTATGAGATCATAGACCAGTTCAAATTCTACTACTAAGATGACACTTTTTTCATTGTATTGCTTAGGGTCTAAAGAGACTGCCCCAATGTGGTTTGGAGAATATTGGCTTTATAACCCTTTGGAAAGTGAATTTAAACTGCCTGTTCACAAATGTGGACGTCATGCATGAAAGGGTTAATTGGTTAATCTAAATTGCCCATAGGTGTGAATGTGAGAATGACTGGTTGTTCGTCTCTATATGTCCAGGTTATTATTGAAAATGAGAATCACTTCTCAACTAACTTACCTGACTAAATAAAGGTTTTAAAAATAAAGTATTGTGGCATTATCAAAACCCACATGTTCCCTTCTGCACATGCTCTGTTCCGTCAAGGTCAAAACCGGATTTTTCAGCAAAATAATGAAACACATCCAGGATGTGACATGTTGAAACTGTCAAGAATTTAGCTCTGTTATTTTGTCTTGTTAACAATGAACAAAACAAAATACAAAAAAATTGCATTTGTTTCTGTTTGTCTGATGTAGCCACTTCTTTCGAAACAAAACGATTTTCCCATAAATATTTCATGATAATATTTGAGACAGTGTAAAATTTCATGGGTTGTCCAAAAACTTTTTCCCCAGTTCTGTACAGTATCAGTCAAAAGTCTGGACACACCTTCTCATTGTTCTTCTGTTTTCATTACCTTCTACATTGCACATTAATGCTGAGTACATCAAAACTATGAAAGAACACATTTAGGTGTAGAAACAAAAACGTGCTGAACAAACCAAATTGTATTTTATATTTGACCTTTTTCACAGTAGCCTCCTTTTGCGTAGATGACAACTTTGTACAAACTTCATGATGTCTCAGTCACGGAGGCGGTCACTTGGAATGGTTGTCCAACGGTCTTGAAGGACTTCCCAGAGGAGCTGAGCATTTATTGGCTGCTTTACCTTCAACCTTTGGCCCAGCTTATCCCTGACCATCTCATTTGGGTTTAGGTCAGATGATTGTGGAGGTCAGGTCATGTGACACAAAACTCCATCAATCCTTCTTGACATAATAGTCCTCATATCGGCTGGAAGTGTGTCGAAGGCTCATGTTCTGTTTCAGACTGTGTTTATTTGGTCAATTCCTGTCTTTGTTTTATTTATTGCAAGCTTTAACCCTAACCCTAGCCCTAACCTTTTCTAACCCAAATCAACTTGTTTTTGGGCTTAAACCTTATGGATCTGTGGCCACAGCATTGTCTAGACATCTGTTTGACTGCATTCTTGTTGACAAATGATGCCTACCTGGTGGTGTCAGAAAATGTCACCGACCCTGCATGTCAAAAAGAACGTGTGTCGCTCTGTCCAAACATCAGTGTGTGACATACTGACAGTGAGGATGTATGAGCATGCAATACACTGGATGGAATGTATGCAGAATGTTGGATTGTTTGACAAGAAACATCAGCCAAATCTACAAATATACTAATAAAAACTTAAATGTATGCTCTGCTGTGGTCTAGACCAAATCATAACTGAGTCCAAAGTTTATCAACACCAAAGCAGGAGCAGGACTTGACGACAGGGCAAGAGTCAAGACTAAGACTAGAACCAATGGTATTATGGCTACCATGTTTTTCAAATATTACAGACTGAAATGGTCTGAGGGCTTTGATAATTCCCCTTGCCAGTGAGTAGAATGAGGCAACCTGTAGAAAGCTGAATCCACAATTGGCAAAAAGTTTTACACCTAAAATAAACATTTGAAAGATTTTGGTTTTTTTATCACGGTATGGGTGTTACTGTCAGAAAATGTACAAGGAATTTTTTAATCGACAAAATGAAAGAACTGATTCACACTTTTTAAATACAACTTTTACATGATGTAGTTTTTATTTTATACAGAAATTAATATTTCACCATTCACCTGCAGGGATTGGAAACAGACAAAACAACATTCAATATGATATTCATAAAAATTTTATGTTTAAAGTGTTTGCATAATGTAAGAAAACTCAGTTTGTACTAGACAGAAAGACTTAGAAAAAGTAGCCATGAAGACAGAACTCCTGTTAACTCCTAACTAAAACAGGATTTGAAGAATTACCAAAGGCTTAGCGTTATTACCCAGAAGTCTTCTCTAGTTATTGTGGAAAACAAGAGTAAAATCATGCTTGGAGCTGTTTAATGTTTGACTCAAACTTTTAATGTAGCCTTCGTTGTCAGTGTGTTTCCGTCACAGTCTTGGAGGTAGTCGTCAGGTGGTGTGTCATGTGATGTGTCGTGATCATCAGGCCAAAGACATTTTTTTCTGGGCTGTGTGTTTACATTTGGCAAAAAGTATTGTTAGTGCAGTTCAGGGCCTTTGCGAGGAGCCGGTGGATGGAGTGATGTGATAAAAGCCCCAGTGAGCCTGCCTCCAAAGCCTGGTCACCTGCTATTCCCTCCATGTCTGCTGTGGGGCTCTGTCGCACAGGAAATCACAGCTCACTTTCTCTCTCTCTTCCTTTTGCCTTCCATCCCTCGTACTCTCGCTCACTCTTCTGCACTCCCGATTTCCTTTGCCATCCATCCCTCTGATCCTTTCAGGGAGACATTTAGCTTCTTTTTCTTCATGCCAGTCCTTGACATGTCACACTTTGCATTACTCAAAGATCAGACTGACTGGACATTAGAATATGAAATATGGAATGTGATGGTATTAATCTGAAATATAAAGCTTAAATAATATTAAGCTCAAATTCATCCCAAACTCTGCTTTTTTAGATGCCATTACTGCTGAAAAATGTTGTCAGTAACTGGATAATCTTGTTTTACATAATACTTGTGGTATATAAATATTATGAATAATAATGCACTTTATTTAATTCTCTTCCACACAACATAAAACGCCAAACAACTAAATACAATATAGAAACTGTTTATGGCGCTTTTAATTGCATGGTTAAGAAGAGATTTGTACCAAAATCCCTGGACACCCTTTGTGGGCACAAGGTGTTGCGTCAGGGTACCATAGAAAATGGTACAGAGTTAAGAGGACTTAAGTATTAATTACCCTATTAACTACATAGGATTTACTGTCTATATCAGGTCAGCCTCTTGTGTTAAAACAGGCTGCGGAATTAACAGAGGGCTGCATTAATCCCCTCTTATTTTCCACATCAGCACTAGCGCATCAGAAAAACATGGCCCATTCAGGCGTTAATTACATAAAGTTTGGCGATGTGTGTGTGTGAGTGTGTGTGTATGAGTTTGTGTGTCGGGGGAAGGCCATTTGTTTTCTAGACGACATCAGTGCTGAAACACATTAATCAATTAGTCTTAGGTGATAAACACATGAAGCGCACTGTCACGTTTCACATGGGATTCCCGGGTTTCAAGGTTGCTGCTGTCCACTAATAAGCACACACTTTGCACATATACACACACACAGACACAGACACACACCCAAAGTAGTGTACACACAGACACACACAGAGAGATCTAATTAAAACCATTGTTGGGAATAGATCTGATTCCATTTCAGTGTGGTTAACAGTCCTTCATGGATAAGTAATGAGCTGCTGCCGACGGAGGGAGAGCACTTCAACCCTTTAACTCTCCAGCTCTGCTGCTGGACTGCAGCAGACTCCTTTAGGAGTTACTATGGTGATAAGTACTGTATTACATATGGCAGCAGGAGTGAGTTTAAATGGAATGAACTGAAAAACTGGCGAGCACTGGTAGATACTTATGTAGTTACAAGACATGATGCAATAATCGATTGTGTGACAAAACACAGGACAGTTTCAATTTAACACACTGTAAGACATCAATTTTACTACTTTGATACCCATATGTATTACTCATCAAGACAAAACAAATTAAGAAAATACAGGAATGCTATTTGATGACCAGGTTTTTTTTTTTTTTTTGGTGCAGATGAAAACAAAAAATCATATATTGCATTTGTGAAGACAGGAAATGCCTGCACACTCCAAACCACAGGAATGTTTTATTAATGACAACATTTCGATCCTACATGGCTCATCATCAGGTCAGAAGGTTTGAAAAACAGAAAATGCACACATATTTATACAACATGCACACCAATAGCTCGATGGCTCTATGATAGCAGATGCGGTTAACCATCCAAACCACTCTCTGATAAAACTCCAGAGGGAATTTATTCATTAATTATATAATATTACTCACAGAACACAAATGTAATAAAATAGAATAGCCATTTAAGATTCAGATTCAGAAAACTTTATTTATCCCATACGGGCAATTCATTTGCAGCTTACCACAGACATCGGTCTACATTCAAAGTGCAATGTGACAAACATAATCAGTGTACAAATACAAAGTAGGTGATTGGAAGGCAACTACAAATACATACATTAAATAATCAACAATAAGTAATCACCAAATACCAATGCAGGCTAAAAGAATATAACTCAAGAAATAAAAGATTTTGAATATCTGTTGTTTCTCCTCTGGGGTCCATAGTAGTGCCAGCCTGAGGGCGTCAAAGCAAACTTCTTAGACAAAAATTACACTATTAAAATAATGATTGGAGATA
>JAPQRP010000024.1:31337366-31359678 GCA_037367295.1 Apogon hyalosoma | reverse complement strand
ACCAAGGAAAATCAAATTCTCCCTTTGTGCAGTAATCTACACCTGGCTTTTCTGCCTCCGTCCATAATAATATACATCATATAGACTAAATGTCCTCTAACATTAATGTTTATTTGCAACATAGTATAGCAAACTATTACATGATCAAAAACAAATTAATTTTAGCCAAAAAAGTGTTGCAGTTTTGAATGTCTGGGGTCACCAGAAATTTGTCATGTTAAAATGGGGTCACGAGCCTAAAAGTTTGGGAAACACTGGGTTAAGGTATGTGTCATAGTGTCATGCCCCATCAGATATTTTGCAAAACATACATTTTCTCTGGGCTTCTCATCCACACATAAATACTGTTTTAGCTTGCACAGATGGAGATTTTCATCAAATTCAGTTTAGAGTGTCGATTTAGAGTATCTGAGGACAAGGAAAATTAACACCCCTATTCATGCATGCTTATTCTTATTTTGTATAATGAACATGCACCTGAAACATCAAATATAGGTGTATAAATCAGTGTAAGAACTGACACACTTAGAGATGGACTCGCACCAGTATTCACGTACTCACCTTCATGACAGACTAAAGCTTCTCAGTTGCTATGTTCAATATTATTGATATTCTCTGCAGTTTGAGTTTGACCAGAAAGAATTGTGTATCCAAGCATTTATCATTGTTTTTGTACTGTAGTATGGTCAGAGATATGTGTAAAACAAAAGTTAAGTAGCAACAAACTGTATTAAAAAAAATAGATGTTGTGAGAATAGTCCCAAAATCCTTTAAAATGTCTTGATCTCTCCATGGTGGCTGGCTGTTGTAAAGGTCATGAATTCTGTCCCTACCATGTTATTCAATGAGACTCCAGCCAAACTAAAATCCTTAAAGCAGCGTATGACTTTCATCACAAAATTTTGTTGAAATTTGTCAAACCCCAGTGATATTCTTATTGTCACTAATCCATTAGTCTTTCCGTGTTTACGCACCTGAATCACATAACACATGTTACATAACAAACCGAAACATCACTAGGGCCTTTTTGGAAATTTTGTGGTGAAGCACATTGCTGGACTGGGATTTCCACCGTGTAGCAATTTGGCTGTCTCTTGGGGAGGGCTGAACCCAAATGTCGCCTTTACCTCCATCCACTGACTAGACTCATTCTTTAAAACAACCCTGGTGAACTAGGGAATTTTACTTTGTAGCGATCTGGCTTATTTTCTTGCCGAATCTGTGAAAAACCGTTTTCGCTTGATCGCCATTCCCACAGTGCACTTTGCGACAAAATTCCGAAAAGGCCCAACTGACGTTTCGGTTTGTTATGTAAATAAGCAGACTGTGTTTATGATGGAGTCATCTTTGAAGTTGTTCACCGTGAGGGAAGTGATTCAGGTGCGTAAACATGGAAAGACTAATGGATTAGTGATAATTAGGCTATCACTCAGGTTTTACAAATTTGAAAAAAAGTTTGTGATGAAAGTCATACGCTGCTTTAAGTACACATCCATTCCAAAGGTGATTTCAGATTGTGTTCAAATCATCATCTTTCTAATCAGTTTGTTTTTTGATATCATAAAAATATCAGAAGTTATTAAAAAAAGATTGATGTAATGATTGATGTTATGAAAAAGCGTGACTGTGGCAGTGAATGGTCGTTTGTCTCTTTATGTCAGCGCTGTGATGAACTGGTGACCTGTCCAGAGCGCTGCCCATTGTCAACTCCAATAGGCTCTAGCCCCCCATGAACCTACAGACGATTAAGTGGTTTAAAATGAATGAATGAATGAATGACATGAAAACTAAGTGACCAATCACAGTCCTGAATTTGTCAGCTGTGCAGCTCAAAACCAATTAAGTCAGGGTTGTCATTTTAGTTCAGGGGCCACATTCAGCTCAAAATAGTCTCAAGTGGGTTGAAACAATAAAACAATCAAAGTAAAAAAAAGTAAAATTACATTATTGAAATGTTTACATCTCCAAACCATCCTTTAAAAATGCGAATAACTTGAACAACCTGAAAGAAAAATACGTGCAATTTCAACAATATTATGTCTCAGTTTATCATTTACACATGTTCATTGCAACTTACAGATCACAGTGGATCTACAAAGACACAAAACATTTAGTAACAAGCAGAATATTGGTAAAAATTCACTTATTTTTCAGGTTGTTTGTATTTGTTATAGGCTATTTGAAAGGATAGTTTATAAATGTCAACATCTTCATGTAACTTTACTTTTTTTTTTACATTAAAGCAAAGAGAAAACTGTACCGTTGTCATTATTTATAGGTAATTATGATAGTATTTTACTGGTCTGATCCACTTTAGATCATATTGGCCTGTACAACCTTGATTGCTGATATCTTCGGTGTCATTTTTGCATTTCATAAATTCATCCCGGGGACCGGATTGGACCCTTTGGCGGGCCAGTTTTGGCCCACGGGCCATATGTTTGACACCGGTGAATTAAGTGATCAGCTCCAGATTGTGTCACACAGGCAACATGGCAACACCTGTGACTGTATTTTGTCTTCATATTTACCCAGTGTGCGGTAGAAACGCAACTGTGTCCAATCTTTATACACAGTCTATGATTAGTTGAGAGGAGACACAAACTGCATCAACAGTGGATTATAATGTGTGACCCAATTTTGTCTTGAAGATTAGTGTATAAACTGATCAGTATTACCTGAGATTATTTCACTGCGTCTTTTCATCAAAAGCATCAAGAATGATAAGAATATAAAATGAGAACAATATGAAAGCAAAAAATAAAGAATAAAGTCGGTGTGCACCATTCACCATTAGGGAAGACGAGCATTTACTTACACTTCTCAGGATGAACCCTGCCTCGTCTGATTGGAGTGAATTTTCTGCCGAGCTATCAACAGCAGAGCGGTCAGAAAATAGGAAAATAAAGCAGGACAATCTCCCCCTGTCTGTCTGTCTGTTAGTGGAGATAAAAATGTGTGACTTGGGCTGTGTGAGCAGTGCCTCTTCCTTTAACATATTTTCCTCTCTGTGCCTGTCAGAGCAGCGGGGCCACTTTGATCAGAGTGTTATCTGCACCGCTGCGGCCTAATCCGTGTATTTGCTCCGAGTCTTAGCTGGATCACCGCGCTCAAATCAAAGCACTACAGAGTCAGACCAGGAGAGGACGGAGACATGCAGGAACACACACTTTCAAACACTCACAGTCATACTATGCACACACACTCAAACACATTTTAACGAATCTGCAGAACCCTGCAACCACTCCACACGGTCATCACACTATTAATAAAAATATTCATAGAGTCAAAGCTACAAACACGTCCCAAACGAGGAACACACACATGCAGGTGCATAGAAATTACACTATTAAACCTAAATTCTGTCTGTATAGTTTCATCATTAACAAGGAGTTAATCTGAAACTCATCTGTTGTTCATCACACAATACCTAAATGATGAGAGGCTCTATCAAGAGACAAAATTTTTCTGCCTGACCCAGATTACAAAGTACTGCTAATTGCAATACAAATGCCTACGCTACATTATAAGACAATCAAATGATGATTTTGTGTAGCTCCTCACTCTGCACACTTTCCAGTAATTTTTACTCTTTGCATCCTAATGACACTCGAAAGTCATTAAACCATTCCCCATAAAGAGTCCTGCAAATTATTTTGCTATAAAATAACAAAGTAGCAAAATATCTGGAATCCTATGAGGATTTAATGAATCCTTTCGGAAAACTCCAGTGGTGTCATTGACCATTTGCCACTAATAACTATTTGAATGTTGCTGATTTCACAGTCGGTGTTTGCTCATTTCTTTAGGCATCAACCTGTTTTCTGTTTTGCAACCTTGATCTGAAACGTAAGAGGAATTTTGGTCCTCTAACTTGTGATAATGGAGTAACTGCAAAGGCGTTTAAAAGAAACAAACAAGGAAATCAAGGTTACAGTATTTCTAAATCATAAATTAAAGTGCAATGACTGAAACAAACTCATTTAGTAAATAGTCTATAAATGTAGTCGACGTGTGGCAGCTCCGATTATTATATCAACACTTTGACAGCAAAATCATTTCTCGAATGCCCTCTATTTGGTAGATAATCCTATACCCTTCTGTGTGACCTCTCAAAGGAAGCAATACACAAAAGGAGATAGAAAAACAAAGCAGAGAGGGAGAAAGCAGAGCTAGTGAGATAATGAAATAACTTATGGAGATGTGCCTCCCTCTTGGAGAGAGAATCGGTGGGAGAGAGAGCTATAGAGAGAGAGGTAATTGATCTGAGCTCATATGACGGTGAGTTCAGGTCGAACTGAGGGCAAGAGATGTTGTATAAGACCTCCTCCTGCTGGACACAGGTTATTGGAAATATACACAACATGTAGGCCATTAGCTTCTGGATGACATTGGGGATTTTCCTTCTTTCACTCATATATTCAGTTTCCATTTAATTGGCAGTTAAATCTTCTGTGGTCCAAAGCTCAACTTAGGTCTTATAACTTGTTTCAATGAGTTTGGCCAAGCTGACAAATTAACTTTCAGTCCTGTGGTACCTCTGTGGTGGAATGTAGCTACGTACTTTTGCTCAACTGTACTTATCAGACGTACCGGTAACATACTGGAGTATTTCCATTTTATGCAACTTTGTAAATCACTCCCACTGCATCTCAGAGGGAAATACTTGACAGTTTTTGTTACTTTGCAGTTTACAATTTCTCATCCTGCTCCTGTCCAGTAAAAACCACACATCTCCAAATGTGTTGCTTTTGAATGTTTGTGATAAACTGAAGGATTAAGAGTTCCTTTATGTGTTAGGTGAAATTCTCCTCTTTTAAAAGCTAAATACACGCTTCAAAAACCCTCTTGGATTAGCTTTAAAATGCAACAAGGCAGTTTTTCTCTAACTAATGAAACACTGAATTTCTTGTAGGACAGTGATGCTACAAACATATGATATGAAAATATGATGCATTAATTCAGATTCAAGTGCACAATAGTTTATAAAGTCGTTAAAATGAGCTCAACCTTAAACATGTGCAGCCATAAAATTATATATATATATATATATATATATATATATAAAATGACACGTCACACTCTTAAGTCCATTTAACTGATTAATACTTTACACACTTCTGCTTAAGTAAGGAATGCAAGAGTGAATCTGCTGTTATCAAAGTCTGTTTTGTCAGAAACTCCACTATGACAACAAAAACAACACCATAGTGGCCCATGTAACAATTTAGTAACTTTTATTGTAACTTTAACCAGATAGAAAGCAGCCAATCATTGGGATTTTTTTTTGGCATTAACCAAAAATTACCAGATTGGCTTGGGCCCAAAACAGAGTAAAGTCGCATAAGGTCAAGAACATGCTATGGTTGTGGTGAAGAAAAAAAGCAAAACAGTGGAAAAATTTAAGAATTAAAGCAATATTCAAAAGCACACACTTTGTTCACCTGTCTACACAATATTTTCACTGACACTTTTTCCTTGAACAGAACATATATGTTTTTAAAAGATATTGGCCATTTTAGAATTTTAACAAACATCCGTTACTCCTTTTAAAGTTCATTGGAAAATTAAAACTAAGCTAATACTAATTAAACTCTAATAATCATTCCAGCCACACCTGTTGGTCCAAATCCCATGTGCTTCTTTGCTGATGATGAGTGCTGTGCAGACGCAAACTTTGATGCTGAGCTTTCTGATCCCTGTGAGACTTCCATGTTAATAAATGAGATCTCCTGCAAAGCAATACTGCTTTAACCCTATGTATTATGTATGAGGCAAAAGAGAACGGCACTAAAAAGGAGGAATCATCTAGGCACACATAAGTGCCAGAATCCAATCTCAGCTCCATTAGTGCAGGACAAATCCTATACAGTGAGAAGGGGTCTCCATATGTTTCCATGAGGGAGCTCAGGAAGCCATTATGGAAATGAAAGGGGACAAATCACACGATACAGATCACTGGGTAAAGCAGGAACAAAATCATGGTGCAGTACACTTTGGACCGGTAGGCTCAACAAAAGAGGCCTGAAACCTGAGCCGTTACCTCCACAGACTTCTAATAAACTCTCTCAGTGAGGAGGAGAGTGTGAGAATTCCATTACTTCACACTGGTGTCATCTATCTACAAATGATGCTCTTTTGTTGTTTCACAGATCAAAGATTACAGCTCCTCCCATACTTTTTCATAGAGTTGGCATCTTCCACATGCCATGCTAAGGTTTAGCAGCACAGTGTGTTATTTGATCAGATGTCAACCCATTATCACCATCCTTCCATCATGGCACGGCACAGAACTCATTCTAAGTATGCTTGGAGTCACAACTACTGCAGAAGGTTATGGTGGAAGACAATTTGTCTGTGTTTTCCAATGAGTTAGCATCCCCTCCGAGCGTATGCTCCATCACTGTAGATACAGATCCTTACAAACAATCTCCCAAATGCTAATTGAGGTAATTAAAGCCGCAGCATCCAGAGGAAACAGGTGCAGGTGGTAGACATTATTCATGTCCCCTTGCCCTTGGAGGTAACCCTCTCAATCTAGTGAGGTAAACAAGACAGACAAGGGTGCAGTGTTGAATGTTTTCTTTGTTAAGGTGAGCACACAAGAAGCTATATTTCCCACTGGTGTAAGAGTCATTGTTATTGTGTATGACAACAACAGATAAGTAATCTTCCCACCCCAATGCCAATATCTTTTCAAACATGTGCCTTTTTCTTGAGCTCTATGTATAGGCTATTCACTTCATGAACATTTATGCAGAAATGTTCTCTCTTTGGTTGCTGCATTGTAGGTATGACAATCCTCTGTAGCGTACGGTGTTGCCAGCGACACCAGGACACACATTTGGATAATTAAAAAGTGACTCCTCCTTTATGAGTCAAAAACTGAAAGAAGAAAAAAAAAAAAAAAAAAAACAACAGGTCATTTTCATTGCCATCATTATCCCCCCGCCCAATCTCCTGCTCCAAGAATGTCCTTCAATTTGTCAAGACTTTTTTTTTTTTTTTTTTTTAGGAAATGCAAATGCCCTTGTCCTAAATGTCACAGTTAGGTAGTGACGGCAGTGGGGGTCTGACATCATTACAGAAGCCTTGTTTATATCAGACAGTGATTAGATTAATACTCATTAGAGAATATTTGTGTCTGCACCCTTCCTGTCCCCCCCAGGCAACCAGGCAACAGGAACCATGGCAATTAAGAATGGGAAACTGTCATCCTCCATCACCCTGCCGATGTGTTGGCCCTTGAAGAAAACACACACACACACCCTACACTTGGTAATATATGCATGAAAAGGAGAATAGCAATAAATTCCCTGATCAAATACATATTAATTTAAACATAAACTTACAAGTAAAACCAAAGGTACCACCAAGGTCGTCTCTTACCGCTGCTATCCAATGCATTTTTGTCACTACTTTTCACATCAATGCTGTAAAAATATGTTTTTAAAAACGATGATAATGCAACAGTATCAGAAATTGCTACGCGATCTACAGTCTAGACTCAGGAATAATTGTAATAATCATGCCTGTTACAATTTCATCAGCCTGGTGTTGTAGGCAGTAATACAGAATTCATCAAGCATTTATTTCCTTTCTGTGCCCGTTTTTTCCATGCAAGGATTTTTCCTTGGCATGAAGAGGCCTTTCATTTCCTGCATTCACACCCCTTCCCCTAAATCCATATCGCTCTAATTTCAACTAAGATGTAAAAATGGAAGCTAATTTAAATTTTGTCACAGTTCCCTTTGCTTTTGGGCTTTTTTGTTGAATCTCCATGGTGCAATGCCAAGCAAATAAATGAGATGCACAGTTTTTAAATCAAATGAGATCTTTGTATTGAATATCTTCTAAACTATGCCTCTGTTGCCTGCATGTCAAGTTTAGTGTGTGCTTTAAGTATGTAAATGGATTATAAAAACTATGCGTGCTCTCTCTATATATATGCATTTGATCCTCATTATGTCGTGTTCTCTGTTTCCTACTATGCTTGTGAAAAATAATGATCCTGATGACCGCAGCATAATTAGGGCTCGGAAAGTCACTACTGCCTCCACAACTCTATCGCTAACTCTATCATTATAATTGAATATATTCAAGCCCTTTTTGAATCATTTTAGCTGGTGTTTGGTGCTCCATTAGCTATGGGTTATGATCATTAGGATAAAAGGAGGTTACTTTAACATGCCTGTGTTCTGAGTATTTGGCCTAAAGGGACAAACTTCAGATAATCGTCGCTCACTCAAAGACTAAGAAACTTTGTGCTCGGTCTGAGGCGACTTTAATTATGCCTGTCGTAAAACCCCCACTTCCCTTTGCAACGGAGGAGACGAAACTCTGATCTCATCTGTCTGGAAAAAAAAAGGTTTCTTAGATGTTTGTCATGAGATGGCTGCTGGCTGCTGCTTCCTGTGAGCATGTGAATTAGCTCTGTCTGTCTCCCATTCGGTCTGTCAGTCTCCCCTCTCGGCCTAATTATCCAAGGTACGAACGGCTCTGCTGTGCATCGCATTCCCTCACGTTTTTTTTTTTTTTTTTGCAGTTCTACACTCTCCTTCATGCCCTGCCTCTCTGCAGAAATTCTCAAACATCAGAAAACACTGAAGGTACTGTGGTGAAAAGGGTCCAGTATAGAAAAAAAAAAGACCAACTCTTTGAAAAATGATTGAAGAGTGAAGGTGTTTGGAATTAACATGAGGAACAGACAAGCAGCTTCATTTACATTACATCTAGAGTTTTTATTTATTTATTTATTTTTTAAAAAAAACCTACAAAGACAGTTTTATTTTAAATGGTATTTCCTGAAAATCTGTTGCCCTAATATAAAGAAACCTTATAAAACTTTACTTTAGAGCCATTGAAAAACACACAAATAGGGGCATATGCTTGAGTTGTAACTATAATGAGAAAAATGACTTTTTGGCTTTCATCAAAGGTTACTGTGTAGTCATTTGGTGTAACAGCTTAGTTTGTAAATGTAGCGAAGTTTTTCTTGTTGCTATACGGTAAAGTGCTGCCATTAGTGCCTCTTGGATCAATATCCTCTTAACACAATGTCCATATTCACCTGCATACAGGGGCTTTAAGAGAGGTGTTATTGAAGTAGTAACAGCCAATAAGACACTTTAGATGAAAAGCAAGTCTTTGTGAAACTACCATCAAATCAACCACAAAATAGACCCAATCAAAATGACATCTAGCAGTAACCTCTGGCCCTGCAGTGTCAGACACAGGGAATATTAAGAGTACTGCAGCGTCATACAAATATACTGTAAACATATGGCCAGTGTTAATGTGAGCCGAAGCTTGGTGGTTTGTGTTTCTTTTATTTCATTTGTTGTTGGCAGTCTTAAGGCAGTGAGTCCCTCTTTCCAAGAGTGAATTAGGTTGAAAGTCAAAGAGGCTCAGGCTGCTGTCAATAGTCATTAGAGCTGGCCACTGGCCCTGGGTTAAGACCTGTCCCACTGTGCTGTCAGGCTCAATACCATGCAGTCACACATGTCCACATCAGTTTTTCTGCAGCTCAAAATTGCAGCAGCTTCTTGAAAAAAAAAAAAAGAAGAAATAAAACAGAAAACTTTATTTTTAATCCTATTGTTTTTATTTGGTACTTGGTATTGGTTTATTGTTCTTAGTTTAATTGTTTTTAATTGTACATATTTCATGCCTTTTTAATCTATTCTTGTATGTTATTCTTTTACTGTGGTTTTTATTTATTCTTCTGTACAACACTTTGGTCCTCTGTGGTTGTTTTAAAGTGCTATACAAATAAAGTTGGATTGGATTGGAAATTTTGCTAATAATATTGGCTCACTATTTTCTTCTTAAAATCGTCCAATTTGTTGAATAAATCCAAAGTTGTCTGGTGCCATATGCATTACAGAGACATCCCAGAGGTCTAAGGGTGCAGAAACCATACCTGAAATGAAAAGGCCACATAATATATTGAAAATGAATGAATTAATAATAATTTGTTTTTCTTCTTGCGTAAGAGCCTTTTTTCTCTACAAAAAAATGAACATAAACCAAAGAGCAAATTTGGGGGATTTTTAGAGGGAGAACAGAAAAGCACTTTAGAATCCTAAAAAGTTCCCTGCAAATGTATTTGATCTTGATTTTCACATTGTTTAAGCCAAGCTATAGTGCTTGCCATTAATACAAGAAGGAAAATTTAGAGGATAAACTTGCACTGGACTTGTCTTATCAGGGCTGCAGACATAAGACAGCGATAACAATCTCAGAACCAGCTCTGAGGTGGATCTACTGGGCATAACAAGGCTTTCCTCCTTCTTCAGCAGATATAATTAGCTTTAGATTCGGGATGAACTGGCAAACACTGTTCTTTAAAGTGTTTTCTTCTCGTGTCCTTCCTCTTCTTTTCCTTGTGTCCCTTCCTCCTCCACTTTTACCTCTGAATTGCTGCCAAGCTCTGTTTGCCTCAGTAATTAGGAGCTAGAGCGTGCTTTCACGACTCCATTATGAAAACAGCAAACGGTCCAGTGGTTTATTGATAAAGCATTACACTGTGCTGCAATACTGTATGGAGATGTACAGGGAGCCTGCAGCCTTTTCAGGTGGACCACCATACAGGCTCTGCCACTGCCAGATGAAATATCATAATGCTATAATAGCGCTATCACACAGCTCATATAATACAAGACTGAAATGTTGGAATACAGCACACCAGCTGTATTAGTGAAATTTAATGCAAAATAACAACAGCAACAACAACATTAGCCATGCCATGCTCTGTCAAATGGAGAAAATGACCACAGAAAAAAATATAGCCAATCTAATCTGCTGCAGAAAGAGACAGTTGAAGAGGTAATTTCGCCCAGCAATATGCGAGGACAGCTATTTAAATGTGTTGTTGGCGCTCCAATCAGGTTTCCCAGGGTGCCGTGATATTTAAAAGTGACATGGGTGACCCTCCACATTTGCAAGGTGTCATCATGCATCAATCGGCTAGGTGTATATCAAAGCTGCCCGTAATGGTGTGTGCATTGGGATTTATATTTCCAATTAAATCTGCAAATTATATGATTATCCGCTGCACCGTGCCGAGGCCATTTTGGAAAGGGATTGTGCTGTTCATTTTGTTTTTCTACTAAGATAATAGTGCTAGTGGCAAACCTGCTCATACATTGAGAATATTAATGACGGTGGGCCTGTCTCACATGTACACGAGCATTCGCAGGCAGACTCTCATCTCACGCACACGCACGCACACACACATACACATATGCACAACCATCGTTCTCCTGCGCTAACAGGTCTGGATATTTATTTATTTTCCTGTCAGTTAACTTTGTAGAGACAGTAACTATGTAAGTCATTACTAGATGAAATCCATCTCTTGCTACAGGCTTTAATTGCTGTGAAAATGATATCAGACCAAGGATCTACCTGATAAACCCACATGTCGATCTGTCAGACACTCAGAGTACGCAGGCCTCTCCGATGGCCGATACAGGTCTCAGAAACAATTGCACGCATGTTCACACACATACACACAAATACCACCACTCACTGGATGTGAATTATTGATTTGAACATGTCAGCTTAGAGACAGCACAGACCGCCACTGTGGGAAAACGAAGGATATTTTGCGATTGCTTTGCTATGCTTGACTGCCAGAATCGTGCACACCATAAAGTTTCCTCTCTGTGAATGTTTACAGAGCGATGCCTAACAATGCCCTAAGACAGAGTGAAGAACTGCGAGAGTTTAAGGATGCTGGGTGAGTTGCACAATCATGAAGGAACAACGATACTGAAAGACACATGAGACTGTTAGAGTTGGAAAAGAGAGAGATGGAGAGAGAGAGAGAGAGAAAGAGAGAAATGAACCCAAAGGAAGAAAGTGAGAACGAGAGAGAAAAAGAGTGAGAACTTTTCCTCACAGGCTATTTGTATATGCATCTCTAGGGTGCCATTTTAGCTTCCAATATTTTATCCTGAGTAAAATGCTGTAGGAGTATTAACTGTGTTGCCATTGCCTTCCTCCCTTTATTACTTTTCAGCACTGTACCATAAAACAGAAACCAGTTATGGCTATAATTTGGTAAGGGTGAGGAATGGAAAAATTTAGTCCTATCATATTTCCCTTTGACCATTTCATTCCAAATGCAACGTTTCCTTTTTGAAGAAACGGAAACATATTTATACGATCTAATGCTGGCCTCAAACTAAATATTTGTCTGTAAAATGTCCTGGATGTGAAATACAATATAATATCTATGTGGGTTAATGCAACAAGCCAAACAAAAGAACGATCATGTCATTAAGTTCTAATGCATGTGTTATCAGGCAGTTACTGTGTGCACAGTCTGAAGAGATATATTCCCTACCTTTTAAGCTTTTTTGAATATTTTAGTGACATATTAGATGCTAACTTTGTTGTTTGGTTCAGGAGCACATTTGGCTGAAAAATTATGAGAAAAAAAATTTGGTTTGTTCTGTCAGGTTTAAAAGGTGAAGATTTGTCAGGGTGACTTCCTTATTACAGATCATCTGATCCACCCTTAAAAGGGCTATAGGTAGTATTTCCTTCAAACATTAAAAAAAAAAAAAAAAAAAAAAGCCTCAAATATGTATTAGAGTGTTTAGAAAAAAGAGCTGTGAAACCATTGTATTAGATTATGGAGATGTACACTGAAACTCAAAACACGAAAAAGTCTGTTCTGAGCCACTGTAGAAACATGGCAATGTTTCTGTCCCATTCATTATTTTTTTAATTTTTTATTTATTTGTTTTGAGCAGAAGAAAAACTAAGCTTTTTTTTTTTTTGTGTACGAGGAACTAATGGCAGAGCAAATACATGAATAAATAAAAGTGATCAAGACAAGGTACCAATTGTGATGCACACTAGTAATAACAAAATAAATTCAATATATATTGCTCAAAAAGGAGTCGGAAAAAGAAAACTTATTAAATCCCACCCCCATCTCGCATTTATACAACATAATACATTACTTTTGCTTCCTTAATGATAAAGTAACATCTGTTTAGAGTCCTAATAATATAAAGAACAGATAGTAAACAGATTAGGAAAACTGATGTATATTACACATAGTAACTATCTAATTGATAGTCTACATAACTTATAATACAATATATTTCAACAATGATCACAGATTATAGAGATCACATTATATATATTACATTACATTATAGATTTAAGAGCATATTCAACTCTTTACTGCTGAAATTTCACATTCATTTCCTTTGTAATGTCAACATTGATACCAGTATTGATGTGCTGCATGGCTGCGGTAGTCAAATAATCAGGTTACAGCTCAAAATTGTACTTTGGTATCACTAAATAAATCGAATCAATCAGTTAATACTGAATCTAATCAATATGGGACTGGATCAAATCGAATTGTGATAATCAATTCAGAACCTTACGAATCAAAATCGGATCGATTAAGGAAATTGGCCATGATACCCAGTCCTAGTAAACAACAAACTTTATTAATTACTTTATTATTTGGACTTGTATGGACTCTGTATGGCTGCTACCTTAGCCAGGTCTCCCTTGCAAAAGAGATTTCTGATCTAAATGGGACTTCCTGGTTTAATAAAGGTAAAATAAAAAATAAATAAATGAATAAATTCAGTGAGTGGATACATAGTGTTGATTCTCTGGTGGTTTTGGTTGACCTTATGCCCTAATATGTAACGTCCTCCAGCTGTTGAGAGTTTGGAATATCAATATTGCATACAATCTGTATAATAGAGGTTAGTTCAGCTTTAATTACATCAAATTCATGCATTTGTGTGGTTGCAACTATCTGTTCACTTCTGCTTTTAGAACCACATTAAACTTTCCTGTACCAAGAGTTTGCATCCTGGTGCCAAGTGTCTGTATTTATGGGAGTTGAGTCACTTCACTGGCAGCACAGAAAAACACATGGATGTACACAAAATCCAAAGCGTGTGTGCTGAAGTCTTGCTGATGAGGTGTTGAAGTGAAAAGCCTCATTCAGAACTTTTTTGGAGAGCATCTCAGCACACCTCTTGTTTATGCAAAAGAAGTGATTTATCAAGTGAAGGATTTGAGTGTGCAAGTGGCTAAATGAGAATATGGAGGAGAGAAACAGCTTGCCATCCTTCATGATGATAATCTCCTCAGTACTAATGCACATCTCAATATCCTAAGCAACACAAGTCAGATTGTAGATTCTGACAAGTATAGATTGCATAACAGCAGCTGGCTAATCCTTACCCTACAGGCACATGCGCATGACTATGTGACATCTTCCCCCTAATTAGATTTATTTGCTGCTTCTTTGGGACTTGTCTTTAACATAACCTCCTCCTGTGAAAGATGTCATTAAAGTTCTGTTCTAAGTTTAGTGGACACAAGTGAAAGATGAGTGAGAGGATGGGAGGATGATGCACGCAAGACTCAGATGAAACAGGAGGAGGGGGTGAGGAGGAGAGGGAATATAATACAATTTATAGGTGGGATGTGCTGCCTATTTATTTTCCCTAGCTACCCAAGGCACTTCATAATTGTGATGATGTTGCTGTGAAACACTTGGATCACTGTAATGGCAGTATGTGGCAAGTATAGTGCAGTGAGTGTTCGTCCAGTGATGTGTTTTTCATTGTTTTGGCTTCTCTCCAACACCCTGGATTGGAAATGAAACAATGACTTTAAGGTTAAAGTGCTGACTCTCAGCGTTAAGGGTGTTTGAGGGTGTTCGCATCCATATCAGCTGAACCATGTAGGCTTGTAGCACTTTCTTTTACCCTTTGGGGACTATGTATAAAAAGGACTGGCATTTCTATATGGTTCATTCTATGCGGATGTAAACAAAAGTGAATTAAAGCTGAAAGTCAGCACTTTAAACACACACTTTTATATAAAATCCACTGAGTTCAGAGGCCTAAATAAACTGACCTAACCCTGTTAGCGCAGTGTATTTTTATTCTTGGTAACTGGATTTAAAGAACTAATTAGAGTATATAATACTGTAGTTCATTGGCACTGTGGGATAGAAAGCCACTTGCCAAGGTCAGAATAGTTAGTGGGAAAATACAGAGCAAAAAGTACACAGCACACAATGTACAAACAGAGGTCAATTGTTCTTACAAACACTGCAATGAGCTGTGAGGCTCTGCAGCTTATGCAATCTTCCTCAATGTCAGTGTGTAAAAAGTGATTTTTTACTAATAAGTATGTGCGCTTGCATTATCTTGGCTGAGTTTTATCGTAATACATGTTCTCTGTTTTCTTCATTAAAGCTATAGTAGGCAGAAATCACCAAATGGCAGAAAATACTGCCTATTCAAGGTTATTTTCTAAAACTAATCTGTCTAATCTAATGTGTATATAGTCTACATATGTATATTTGTTAAGTAAAAAGTTTGGCCACAAATGTGTAGGGTTGAAAATAAAGATGGGATGGGGTCCCTGTCCAGACCCAGTCCAGATCCTGTGCAGACTTGTCATTAACATGTGTTCTGAGCAAACTGATCATATTTTATCAGCTCTAATGTAACATCTAATACCAAATGTGAATGGATTCAGGAGGAAATCACTCAGGATTCAGTCAGAGGCATCCTGGGTAGCATATATCCACATTCTTTCTGCATTGTGAACACAAATACGTCCTGGAACAGATTGAAGACCTGTCTATTCAGCTAACGTACTCCTTGTTTGTGAAAACCAGTGTGTCACTGGTGTATTATTAAAACAATTTAAAGATGTCTGAGAATGATTTTATGGGTGATTCATATGTAAAGTGCTACCTTATAGCTTTGGATCAATGCTAGGCTATAACATTTTATATTTCTCTGTAAAGACATAGAATTTCCACAGTATATAGAATACAATATAAAATCCTGTAAGTATTTTAAATCTTTGAAGATTCACTCATCACCAAACTGTGTTATCATGCAGAGGAGCCAATAAAACAAATGGAATAGTCAAAGTTTTTAAATTGACATTTAAGGTGTATAGATTAATTTACTGCATCAGCTTCTGCATTGAATAACAGGTAAGAAACCCACATCAAAAGAAGACAGTAGTCTGCAGACTGCACAATGAATTACATTTACAAAGAAACAGTACAAGGCCAACCTCTTACATTTTAGGCTACAGATGAACTTGTTTATTTGCATATAGTGCAGGAACATCAGATGCAATTACAAGTGATCACAGTGAACACACAGATGAAGCCACATTGCAATGCCACATGTGATCAGATCCCTCAGGATGCACATTAATGTGGGTCTGCACATAGAGTAAGCAGGTGTTGATGAGAGATTGAAGTTGTGACAGATATATGCCATTTGACATATCATATTTATGTCATGGTTCAGCAAAATATTATGGCGATTAATGTTCCTATTCTATATCAACTGTATAAAATTATTTAATCAAGAAAGCATTCCTTTTGGTATTTCTGTTATAACACATGAACTAGAGTGATTGCTGGGAAATGTGTATTTTGATGTCCACTATCTTTTTATGTGATATGCACCTATAAAATGCTGTGCAGTTGCTAGTTTATGGACAAAATCTGTCAAGACTGAACTTATCTACAATTCAAGTTAACAGCAAACTGAATACAGTAAGGCCTGTCATCAGAGTGCAACACTACCCCCTTCACTGCAAATTTACAAACATATAAAAGCACAAGGATAAAATGAGAGTGTAAAAGTGTATTCACCTCGAACAAACCACGCACTTCTATATTTGTACTGTTATTTCTTAATCAACACTAACTTAAATAATGCTCCCAACGGTTCAGTGTGTGATGACAGTAAGTAAAAAAAGATTATGCCTTTTTAATATTCTGTACGAGTTACAGAGATACGTAGTTCTGTTGTGTTAATCAGTGTGAAATTATACAGAATATTCAAGCAGATGTATTGCTGGTTTCAGAAAATATAAAAAATAGCCCTGGAGGGTAGTTCAGAGTATCCTGAAATATTAGGGTGTGGGCTCTTGCGGTCCTCCAAAGTGTTCTGCACAGAACTGGAAAGCACTTTTCTACTCATGTTCATTTTTGAGCCCTGAGTTCACTGCATTTGGGCCACATAGATGGTGTCAGGTAGTTGTGTGAAGTCAAAATGATTTCACTTCGATGGTAAGTGCAGAGAGCACATTCTATTAAAAAATTCACCTTTCAATACTTTACTTGCAAGGAAACATCTTTGGAAAAATGTTTTGCAAAAATACAGTGCTGTAGACCTCGCAATTAGAGCTAACCCTGGAAAGCTGTGCTTCACTGTGAGTGAAAGGCAGTTTTAGCCTTGCACTGACCTTCCTATCTTGAATGGGGATTATTCTGTGTGGCGTCTGGCAAGATTTTAGCTAGATCTGTCCAGACAGGGCATGTCTAACTCAGCACATGTCTACTCAGTACACAACTTTATATTAATAGCTCATTTTTGTTTTGAATTTGTACAATTGGAAAGCCAACTTGTAACATCTAAGGTCATTTTAGGTAGAATAATTTTTTCTTTATCTAAATCTCTCTTGTAGATAATCTCAACTCATGACTCAGATTGTGCAAATGATAAAAGTCAAGGGAAGAGAGGCTCGGTGTGAGAAATGTTGAGGGCAGAGGGTACGTTGGAGATGTGATAGATTCAATTTTATGGCTAAGAGGAATTTGGAATTTCATCATATACGGGGTAGAGATCATGGAAAATCTTTGCTTTCTGATTTGGGTAAGAAGCATAGACAAAAAAGAGACACAATCCTACCCCTCTCCAAAAGCCTGACGGCGTACAGCAAAAATAAACATATTTATGGTGACAAATTTCACACATTTGGTCGTGGCATTAAAGGATTAGGATCTACAGAACTAACTGACTGGATTAGTGCTCTTGATGCCAAAGCCTGCTTTTTTACTTCTAATCTGGAGGCATTGTGAATGAGGGCGCAGAATGACACACAAACACACGCACACACAAAAACAGGGAAAGGCAGCCGTGCTCTAGATCCCATCACAGTGTGCTGCGATACAAAACATGACTCTCTGTGATCAAGCAGTCATGGAGCACACTGTTGTATCTGCACAACACTCTACCAGGAATAAATAGACTACTAGAGCTATATTATCACCAAAGCACGTAATGTACCCAATGACAAGGGTGCAGGGTACATACTGGATCTGTCTAAGGCCCCAGCTCAAACAATACGATTCAATGTTCAATATAATCACTTTGAAGGTGTGTGTGTGTGTGTGTGTGTGTGTGTGCGTGTGTGTGTGTGTGTGAGTATGTGACAGCATGTGAAGGTGATTGTTTACTGAAGAGTAAACATCGTTTCAGCAGAAGGCTGTCGATGAGAGTGTCATCCAAACTGTCCTCTTGTATTTCGCCTAATCTCCATCTCAACCTGTTGAGGTTTTTCTGTCCTCTCACATGTGTAGCCATGGAGATCTGGTGTGTAATTAAAAATATCCTCGCTCCTTTGGTTATTCACTTACTGCTGTCAATTACCAGCTGTTGGATTGATGCCGGGTGTTGCAAAGCACAAAACTGTTAGTGGGTTAGTGTGTTCATGTTTTTGTATAATGTCTATGCACGACATAAACTGTGAATTAGAAATAGAGTGTTAAGGGGTGATGCAGACTGCTGTATATAAATTGGTTTGAATTTCCAATGTCGCAATTAGAAAATTCAATTAGCGTTGCTTGGTGATATAGGAATACACCAAAAAAAGAAAAAAAAAAAGGGGAAAAAAAGTGAATTATTCTTTTCAATGTTGGAGTGCTTATGTGAATAATGGCCTCTGTGTTTCCCAAACCGTTTTTCAGGGGAAGCATTCTTTAACACCCCATAATGATCCTTTTTAACACAATAGGCCTTCTCTATAAATCATGAGAAGAAGAAATTTGTGCAAAAATTAACATTCTTAACCATTCCTGCTGCCATTTCAGCATCAGCTTACCTAATGTATTACCCATGTCATATTCATGTCATATCTGAAAAATTATATATCACAACTTTTTCATGCATGTGTTATCAAAACTATACACACAATACTTTAGAAATGAGCCAAAGTAAGTGTATTCAGTTAACAGGCTCTTGTTTTCCCGCGCTTATTTATTAATATGAGCATTCTGTTCTGTCAAAATAAAAATGAATGTTGAAATGAATGCAAAATTTTTGTCAAAATGAAAGTCTCAAGACCAATCTGGCATGATGACAATCAAACCATGAGCTTTATTTTATCCCATGGCAACTGAAAAACGTCTGGTAGCGATCTATCATTTACTTATTTGTGGAAATGCATCTGAGCGCCTACATTTGTCTGTCTGTCTGTGTGATGGTCAGCAGGATTCGACAAAAACAACCACAACCAATTTTCTTCCAACTTGGTGGAAGTGTAGGAAATTGGCAGATCCATAAAAGGGGTGGAAGCTGGAATTGTTTTTCACTTTGTTTAATGCTCAACAGCCTCAGACAAACTCACAACTTTGAATGCAAATAGTTGTATTTAAAAGAAAAAAAAAACTGCCTACCAAGTGGCACCAACTGAAAAATGAGAACACAAGGTCATCATTTGCGGTTCGATAATATTGTGTAACGAGAGGAAGAGTGCACAGTTGGCCTTGGTGGAGGTCTGTGCCCTCAGCATGCCCTTCTAGTTTGTAGTGTTTTCAGTCCCGGTCCAAGAATTTCTGTTTTCCATTTTTGGAAGGCTGTGCAGCATGCTCTTCTTGCTTCGTTAAAGCAAAGTAAATGAGCGAGCACTCACTCAGATTGCTCCCCAGTGTATTCTGCCTCCCTTGTGATGAAGAATAAATCAGCCTACTGCAGGATCTTTGCCTGCATTTATTATACATTATCACCTGGATCAGGGATATCATTTTTCATTGTGTCACCCTGTTCTCTTTCTCTTTCTGTTTAAAAATGCACTTTCTCTTTAAATAACCTGTCCTTCCTGATTGACATATTTGTTTTTCATGCGAGTGAGGATGTGATGCTCCGTACATGTGTGGCTTTAATCCATGCAGACTTATCTGTTTGTAAATCTCTAAAAACTCCTTCTTATGATAGTCAGTCAGGTGCATTCAGGGACAGAAACCCTGTCAGAGTCAAAACGTTTTGGTGTGTGCTAATCACTGTGGGAGTTTCATACGTCAGTCACAGCACCCCCAGTGCTATTGTTGGTGTGTCTAATTAACACTCCTGTGTGTTGCTGATGCTCTACACTACCTGTGCTGAGACACCTGTCCTGTGACAAAACTAGCTTACAGGCGTGGACGACTGTCAACGAGTTTTTTTTTTTTTTTTGAGAGACAGATTTTAAAGAAACGCCAACACTCAACACTTGTTTGGCTCATGTTAGAATGAGACACTGCAGGTTTTTCAGGAAGACTCAGCAGGTATGACACAGTCACACCTAGGGGTGCAGGAGAAGTTGGCGGGTCCGTATGCATAATACTACACAGAGACAGATGGATAAGAATATGACAAAATCTCATGAATGACAGAAATGAAATTGGCAATGTCTGCAATTTAATATGTTTTCTTTTAAAAAATACTCTTCTTCTTCTTCTTCTGCCAAAAATATGTAATGATGCTTTCTTGCCAAGAGGTTTGTCAGGAAAGATGCTTCTGAATTTGCATTTATATTTTGCAGCAAGACTTATCATAATCATCGTGCTGCTGAACAAGATTAACCACAGGAGTACAACGAAGGGAGGAGGGCAAAGATGTTCTGCGTGTGTGCTCATGTAAATAGCCGGAAATGTTATCAGTTCCACAGTGTTTTTAATCATGGTTTTTAATCGGTTGTGTGTGTGTGTGTGTGTTTAGATGTGTCTATCTGTGATTCTGTGTGTGCCCGTGCGCTTTCACCAGTTGTGCCAGCTTGCTCTGACCTCCGTGACCCAGTGTCCCTGGCTGTGTTCCAGGTGCCTGCAGTCTCATCCTCCCCTCCTGCATAGTCTCACACATCACCACTGTGACCATTGTTTCTGCAACTTAAATTGAGGTGCACCTGCTACACATGCATTTTCAATCTCACCTGTCACTTTTAAGTGTTTTTTTTTTTTTCCTCGAAAAGCGTTAACAACTTGGAGTTTCCCCACACGTTGTTCTCCTGTCTGCTGATGTTATTTTGTTCTGAATGTGGCTGCTTTAATATTATTTTATGAAATATGACCTGCCTGCCATCTTTAATTTATCTGCTGCTCTGTGTTATCTGCACCATGCTGTAGCAGCGTCACCTCCGTGTCTATGTGATACCTGCATATTACATTAAACTTTCTTAGGTTTTTTTTTCTCCTGTTGCCTGCTTGACTGTATGTCTGTGCATCCCCACTCAGCTTCTTATTGAAACACACTAAGCCCTTAAAACCATACCCTGTGATTAGTGATGAGTGATGGGTTCAAAGATATTCAACTCGCTAATGATGACTCACTTTGCAGAAATAAATATGTGTGATTTTACATGATGAAATCTGGTGTTAAACTTTATTCTTTGTCAGTAATTGACCAAAACCTACAGCATTCGTTAGATATATCTAACACTGTTTTCCCACTTCCCGGGCTTGTCTGTGTCTGTCAGCCTCAAGCCCAGTTGTTCCTACTAAAGATGTAAATCTTTAAAAATGGGTCATGAATTCATGCAGTAATTTTTTATATTAAACAGCTGGGGGCACTGTAGTTTTTTTTTCCCTAAATATTGCTTTTGTTCGAAACTATTTTCAGTTGTGTATTTGGTGCATCACTCACTGTGTTTGGCACTAGGATGCTGTATGCAGGATTTAACCAAAATAGTTTAGTGCCAGTGTTCATTTTGATCAAAGAATATGTCACCCAGGACAACTGTGTGGCTCATTTATGCACTTTTAAGAATTTATAATTTCAGTTTATTGACATCGTGGGATGAACCAGGATTTGGATAAACAGGCACATTTTTTTTTAGCTTTGTTCTTTTTATTGGATTCATTGACAACAACAACAACAAAAAGACCCCTATATTATAAAAGGAAAGTGGACTCTGTGTGTGTGTGTGTCTCAGGTATCACACAAAATCCAGAAAGAGCTGAATGTTGCAGTTACATACTTGTGTATTTTTAGTCAAGGAAGAGACTAGTGAAAACAACAAGTTGATAGGACCAGTATTTTGGGAGATATTTGTAATTTTGCAATACAACGGCCTCCCAATAACCAATCATGTTGCTATGCCCAGAATCATGGAATCATCACTGAAGTGGTTTACCTAGCAACAGATAAACAAATAGGGCCACATTGCCATGGTGTCATATTTCATGTGCAGAAACAGACATGCCAGCTGAGAGGTTATTCAACTGAAAATGCCAGTGGAA
>JAPQRP010000024.1:31310313-31326896 GCA_037367295.1 Apogon hyalosoma | reverse complement strand
CTCTCTCTCTCTCTCGCTCTCTCTCGCTCTCTCTCCATATATATATATATATATATAAATATATATATATATATATATATATACACACACATTTAATACACATATATGCACAGTTATATGCACAGGAGTTAGCAATTATATATTAAACACAGGTACTGCATACACATAGATCAACATGTCCACACAGTTGTATATGAATACATGTAGTCGAAGCATGTACGTGAATAAGTAAGATAAAATTCACTTATTGAAGATGAAGGCATATAACCTCAATTACGCACTCAATTTTCAAACAAGATTTTTAGTCATGCAACATGTATTAGCTTCTTCTTCTTCTGCTACTGTTTTAAGTTGAGATTTTTTTTTTTTTCTGGAATGCCTTTGGGCAACACAGCAGGGGGAGCAGAAAGGAGATTCATGTGGTTTAAGCCATCAACAACAATGAATTCTCCAAAAATAACAAGTTTTCCTCAACCATTGCATAGCCAGTTATTTTAAGAAATGCACAGATGGTGGGAAGTTTTTACAATTAAAATGCTGATTTAAATAAAGTACTCCGTGACACGCTGAGTCTTTGTGGGAAAAGTTCCTCCTACGTGATGACAAAATGTCCTTTATCTTAATTCACCACACTTTGCTATTTGGAACTAAGAAGAAATCAGCCCACATAATGATTCCTTTGATCGAGCTCCCTAAGCAGGGATGAGAAATCATTTTGACCCATGGTTCATTAATGAGTCTCTATATATTACAGTGTTTTTAGAGGATTATGATTCTAACAGCTGCCAGATGTCAATCAGGTAAAACCAACAAAGTATAACAGTAAGTTGTAAAAATCAACAGAGGAACCCTTTTGTAACCTCCGCTATCATCACGGTGTCCACTGTCAGGTGTCGGTGGCTCAGAGGAATAAAATTTCTCATCAGAGGTTGATATCTATATTGACCTATGTGCGCAAATGACTTGCTTTAAAGCGCGGGCTCATCTCTTCAAATTAAGACATCATGCTCGTAAATGTCCTCTACCGCTGTCACTGACAGTAACTATTTAGGGTGAACCTCGTGATTCGTTTTAAGGTCGTTATGTTGTCATCTGTCACATGACAACCGGGATACTTTGTGTCTTCACTTGAGTCTTCCTCTAGAGACAGAGAACTTAAATTTCCTCTCTGAGCTAATAGAAATTTAACTCTGCCCATAACTCCGCTGAGTCCTCAAGGCTCGACACTAGGCAGGACCCTGGAGGAAATAGCTTCAGATGTCATTTACTTTACTGTTCTCTTCTTATCTTTTTCATTTCTTCCCCCTTCCCTGCTCCCATATCTTTTCATGATGTTTGCTGTCATTGGCAGTGGCTTGAGTGGCCACGTCGAGGAAATATTGATTTCTTCCCTTCCCTCTTCTTTTTTTCCTTTTCCCCCCTTCTCTCCAGTCCCTCCTCCTCCTCCTTTCTTGTGCTGCATCTGGGGCTGGCGGCTTGACGCATGACCAGCCCACTTCACAGGCAGCTCATCCCACTTCATTCTTCTTCTTTTTCCCCCTTCTTTTGTCTCCTGATTTTTGTTTTCTCAAGACTCGATTCTGACGTCACTCTGTGGCTTCGCTGTCTTCAAAAGCACTTTCCATTATGGGCTAGCTCAGAGTAGGAATAGGGGGGTGTGATGGGATGGGGGAGTTTCTCTTTGCCATCACTTCACTGTATTCTTCCCTACATCCATCAAAGCAGCAGAGGCTTGTGTTCAAGCACTTGGCTTGCTGTCGACCTCAGCTACAGACGACTCATTCCCCCTGACAACACACAAATAACTGTAAACTTTTGCTATTAGTGAGGTCACAGCAAAGTGAAATGTCTTTTTGGAGGAGTGTTGACAGTGATCTGATCGTTTCTTCTGCAACAGATAAAAATGGCAGGGATCTAAATCTTTACTTCAAGCAAAAGGAGGTTTTTACACTCATTTTCTGCAATCACTGTACAATAATATTGACAGTGGATTGGCATTTTTTGCAGCATTTTATTTCTCAGATTTAAGACAAAACACTGACATTTTCGGAAATTAAAGAAGTAGTAACAACAAGACATAAATACTTATTACAAGTGACAGATATTTGATCTATTCTTTGTTTTGGAACCAAAACTGAAGTCATATTAAATGAAACTTATCTGCCTCTGGCAAGCAAGGAATATTTTTGTTGCAGTGAGTCTTTCAGGTAATCAGCAAAACAACACAAAAGTACTGCATTGCTTTGAAACTTGGTGAAAGAGTAAGATCTTGAATTGTGTATGAATGAATGAATGAATGAATGAATGAATGAACATACTGTTAAATCATCCACTGTTTTTTGGATTGCTGTTTTATCACTAGGATAAGAATTTGCAGTTTGGCTGTTGGTGTACTGCCTTATTTCAACTAGAAGTGACTACATTTGATCAAATGTTGCTGCTGTGGTAGTGCAAGGAGTTATAGGTGAAGTATTGGTAAATACTAGTTTACTTACATGGTAAACTTCATGAAATCCTTTGGATAATGTTGTCAAGGAAACATTAACTACAGCAACAGTCGAGTTGTCTATCAGGAAAAATAAACAGAAGTAGATCTGGCAGGTGATGAAGCTGTCATACAGACATCAATCATAGTTTGACAAGTTAATCATCACAAAGTGGACCAGAACAATTATAATGTTCTATGTAACAAAACAAATGAGATTGACAAAATGTATGGACTTAGTGTTTGCACAAAGAGGATTAGTATAAGTTGATAGAAACCTGTCCTTTTTGCAGTTATACATTTGAAGATACTTCTGCATTGGCTTCAGTTTTGAGGCATGACATCATTCTCAGAAACATTGCAAGAATGGGTGCTTGACTCAATTACAGGACTGTGAAACTACAGTGGGTATATGTTCTCCTGGGGTTTTATCTAAATTCAAATTAGTATTATGATATAGTCATGTTTTAACCACAGCTTCAAGGAACAGGAAAAGACTGCACTAATTTATACAAAATAAGCACATAATTTGCTAATCAAAGTTTTAAATAAATCTGAAATACCCTTTTATGACTGTTATGTGTATTAAGAAATGTTATTTTACTGAGAACCAACTCCGAATGCTCTACTACCCAACAAACTATCAACACTTTTAACACACAGGCTAATGCAACTAACTTTTCCATGCTTAAAAATGCATATGTATTGTTGTAACTGCTTTGTTTGATTACTAATGCGCACTGACAATAATGACTTACCACCAAACAGATGCCCAGAGTCTGCTACTGAAGAGGACATTAGCATTGTAGCTTTACTAGCTCCCATTAGCAGTAAACAAATGCACCTGTCTCTGTTTACCATCTCTGCTATATTGCCTCTGACAACACAGCAACGCCAAGTCATAAACACAGAGGAGGAGCAATTCATCTTTATTGCATGTAATCATTCTAAACATCCACATGGGCTATCTGTCCTTCTAAGACAGGTAGGGAGGTAGCCAAACAACACCCCCCCTCGTGTCTAAGGGACATCATCTCGCTTGAGTTATCCCATTGGTCCGAGCAGACAGGAAGTGTGTCAAGAGTGTCAAGTGAATGCGTTCTCTCCTTCTGTTAAAGTTACCTACGTCTGCTTCACATGCTAACACCAGGTGCAGTGCTACACAAGTTACAGTAGTGATATAATGGCTTTTATTAGTGAGCATGATTAAAGTCAGCCAGGAGGGGGAGCGGGCAGGTGCAGGGCTGATGAGCAGAGTGACAGTGTTAATAGACTCAGGCTCCGGGGAGGTGGCCCCCGTTTGCAGCACCGATCCGTCTTGATTTCTGCACATTGCCTTCTTCAATTACACTAAGTGTTTAGCTCTAGTCACCAACAACCTGGGCATGCATAGAGCGTCACTGGGGACACAGTAGCTCACCCTACATTATGCACAGTACATTATGTGTGAAAATAAGAAATACAAGCGAGTCGTGCTATCATTTTTAATGCTACCCAGTCACACTCAAACTTTCTTTGCTGAATTTGTTAGCAGATGATATAGAGACATATGGTAGCCAGATTGGATATGAGGTGCTGGGCTGTAATCTGTAGTTGCCGCACTATCTCTAAGATGTGTCCACGTGCTTTATTCAGCGAGAAGAGAGAGATGATGCCCAGATAAGTCATTGAAGGATACCCTCTCTTCACAGGGGCACAGAGGGAATTAAAGGTGTCCTCCACTTTCTGAAAAAAAGGTTATTATCTTCATCACCTAGCCCCTGCACCTACCACCACGTAGCACCTTTACTCAAGATAAGACCTAATCTGGACTCTTGCTTGTGTCTTTATTTACTTGTGTCAAGGTTATGAGCTATAGCATAGTATAGTGCCCCTATTCAATCAAACCTGACAAGACTGAGTTAAATGAAAGGAAATAAATTCATGGATTCCATGTATTATGTAAGTGTATAATAAGGTTACTGTTCAGAATGAAAAAGGTAAACACCAGCACACACAGCTTGAATTAAAAAAAGCCTCCTGAATTCAGATTATTGACTTTCACAAAGTGAAAGCACAGGGACTGCAAGTGCACATTAATTAGGACATGCTGTAAAAAACGAATTCTCCTGTGTAACTGGTGTAAATGAAGCTTATATTTCTTATGGGTGACAGAGTGAGAAAGACATCAGCAAAGAGTCTTTAGATGATTCTTTGTTCAAGCACCAAATTATCTTACTGTGCTTGTCTCAACGCAATAAACAACCATCAAGAGGACAGCTGTCACCTGAAATGTACATTCTACCTGGTAATGATACACATTAACTAAAACGGCCTAAGCAGCACATTGTTTTCTGTCAGAGAGTAAATGTGAATTCCTCCTCAGGAGAAGCTGGCTTGTTATGTGGAATGCTGATGACAGGCAGTGCATCAAAATTCCTATAGATTGTTTCTATAACCTTTCTCAACTGAGGAATAACAGAGACGTGATCCCAGCACCACTGCTCTTTAGATTGCTCCCTTGCTGTCACTTGACACAAATAAGACAGTGACGCCTGGGATGTGGCACTGTTACCTCTGCATCGAGCGGGGGAACGTGCCATCTTTTGACCCCCCGATGCATTTCAGAAAAGGTCAAGCTGACAGTCGTCTTCTCATCAATCGGCCGTTGTGACTCTGTCAATCTTCTCTGGGGCCCTCTGGAGGTGGGGTAGTGGGTGGGTGGAGAGCGTTAAAGAACAAATTTCACCATCCTGATTCTCCACCACCCACTCTCTGCGTGCCTTGGAGAGATGGGCTGAGGGAGGGGGTGACCTTCGTGACCACGTTATCTCATGGAAAGGTCACAGCAAGGCCTCTTGAAAACCAGATGGGTGGGGAGGATCGATCTGGAGGCTTTCTTTTATTTATCTCAGTAGACATGCTGCTCCTGGTGTTCTTCCAGGCCAATGGTGAGGGGAAGAGATAACGATCTATTAGTGTTGCAGATATCCTCCTCCTTACCTCTTTCTCCCTGCAGCCCCCTCTGTCCCTTGCTTTCCCTGTCAGACACCCTGACTCTATAGAAACCCCTGGCCCGGAGCCAGAGGCATTCGGTGGGAGGAAACTTGGAGGTCATCAGAATAGTATGGTTGACATCCTGGGGTCAACACGATCAAGCCATGTCATTGCTTAATACAGTGTACGGAAGGGTGAGAAATCAGGCCGCCGTGATAGAAGCCGCAGAGCTATTAGAACTGTAAGAGCAAAGGGGGGAGAACAGGACATCACATACACTTTTCTGTCCTGTCCCCTTTGACTTTTGCAGTGCAGTGTATTAATGGCCTGCTCTTATCACCATTTATCATTTGAACAGTGCAATATATAGGAAGTGGTTGCATCAGTAGAGGGAAAACAAAGGCAGGATAGAGATGTTACACGGTGAGATGAGTGTGTTGCTGAGAGCTTGGATGATTTAATTAAAGAGTTTTCTTTCCCGCTGTTTTCAGGTCTGTGTTTTGTTTAGAGAGGGAGATAGAAAATGAAACAAATGACTCATTGACATTGCTGCTGACTCACACATAGCTCAAGATGTCTTAAGCCCCTGCAACTGATGATATTCATGCAGTAATCCGGTTGTGAGGCAGGCACATACAAACGCTAGCGCACAACAGTCATAAGTCTACTTTTATATGTGTTTACAAAAACATCAGTTTTGAGCACATAACACTTCTGTGTGTAATAAAAATATCCATTACTTACTGCATCCAAACATGCTCCAAATATTTCTCCATTAGCCCACCATCATGGTCAATTAGGCCCCACTTTCTCCACCTTTTATCCCCTTAACCAGGGTCCTCATCTGCTGCTTGTGTCACAGAGCCTGCAGATAAATAATTCAGTGGAAGGGGTGAGAATTTACAGCTCCCGTCTTACCCAGTCAGGCTGTAAATTCTGAATGAGGGGAAACGGAGAATATAGTAGGGGAGAAGAGAAAAAGGGAGAAGGGGAAGGGATGTGAGGGAGGAGAAAGGCTATGGGGAAGTGGTCCCCTGGGGGCCATAGTCTCACACAGGCAACATCATAAAGTCACCATTAGAATGCTGTATTTATAACAGCAGGTTTGCCCCAGGCTGCAGTTGCGATTCTGAGTCCCCCCTCCAAACACACATACACACTGTCGCTCTCACTCTATCTCTATCTCTATGGAACCCACTAATCACACAAGTACACCCACATAAACACACACGCTGATAAATGCACATACATAGCACACATATTCACATGATAATGACATTTTCCACTGTATTAGTAAAGTCTCCCCATAAAACACACACTGTGTCCTTCTCCTAGCACTGCTGTCCCTATATATGGTGTTCAGTAGGGCGCCAGTATCACAGAATATCAATGGCTTAATGAGGCGAGGGCTCTTTCTGATGTGCCGCAACATTGACTCTTTGGGGGGAACATGGAGACTGAAACGACTCTGTGAAGAGATAACAACGCCCCCCGATGGACCACTGGCCAGCTCAGAGCATGCTCAGTAGTGCCTGACATAATGGCTGCCTGTAATGATATAAAGTGTCTAGGCATACAGGGATCCTTTCCCCTCTTTTCAACACTGTGTATGAGATTATAAAGGCTACTAAGCAGTTTTGCTTCAGGGTTATTCTGTTTCCAGATCTAATAAATCTTACTGACTTTATTAAAAGGAAAATGCCAGTGTTTATACTTCTTGGATCATTTATTGCATTTTTTTTTCTTTTTTTGCATTATCCTTGGGCAATTTGCTGCTCTGTCATTGTAATTTGAATCTGATCCATTAAATTGACGTTGTTAAGGATATATGATCCATAACTACATCCACTCATGAATACCTCCAAAATATGGCCAATTTAGATATTTTGGTGTCAGTTGATACACATGGTTGCAATACTGTGAGACTGCATTGACTCTAGTTTAAATTATGATGTTGTTGGTACATGGGTGTCCTCTACTCTTCATAATGCTTTAAAAGTTGTTTTAAAATTACATAGACTAACACTATAAAGACTATCTGCCTATGAAATATCTAATATCAAAATGGTTTACACAAGATTAATGGTGCTTTGAGTTACAGATCAATGACAAGTTAGCTGTTCAACACATATGGCTGGGTCAAATGTAGCTGAGAAATGCCAAAGGTGAAGAAAAATATTCAGTAGAACCAGTAAACATAGCACAGTAAGCACAGCAAATCCCAAGTGCCTTTTCATACACTGTTGAAAAGCAATAAGAAGAGGTACAGTACCTTTTGTTTATCTGTCCCACTCATGCGTTTATTGTCAAACCTTGTTTAGGAATATAATTTCCCTTTAACTGGCCTTTTGCTTTCCTGGCACTCTTCGGGCGCTTTCATGTCAGCGGTCTACAGTGGAGCTGGTGCCTTGGAATAAACTCCTTTTATTTAAAGCTAGCCAGAGGGGTCAAAGAGCCTGATCTGTCATTGGCAGTGTAATAAACAGAGAAAGAGAGTTCCACATAAACACCTCCAACCAATATGAACAGCCCACTACAGGAAATGAAAATGTGGCCACAGGAAGTTAACCCTTTAGAGTCCAGCAGGGTGTTGGAAGGAAGACATACTATGTTGCAATCGAGTGTTTAGCTCAGTGCCTCCGTATCCTTTGTCTGGGTTATTGTAGGGGGCATTTCCTGAGGGTGTCTGAACATGCATTAATTGGTTGTCATGGAGAGATACGGCTAAAAGCGAACGGGGTGGCAGTGTCGAATCCCATTTAATGAGAGAATAAAACAGTCTCCCATTGAAGGCAGATAGGGAGAGCCGTATTGACCTGCAGTGGTGCTCGTGAATAACCAGTTGTCTCCCGCAATCGATCACAACACAATAAGAGACAACACGGAAGGAAGGCGTCATGATTTGTGAATGACATAGAAGGTCAAAAGACACGGACATCGTAGTGATAGCTCTGTAATTTTGCCTTGCATCCCACACGTGTGTATTTGACTCTCCAGTTTTGTTCTTCGTGACAGTGTCCTTTCTGTGGCATCGCGCCGGCCTCTACCGTTCATCCATGCATGGTCATTAAGCTCAACGCTGTGCGATTCTCAATGAGGCGGCGCCGGCAACTGAGTTGACCCTTTAAGGGCACCACTCTGACTTGTTCCTCTCTCCCCTTCGTCTTCTTCTGCTCTCACTTGTCTTATTCCCCACAGTCTGCCTGTCAAAGGGCCAAAGCCTTGACTGCTTGTTGCGCATGCTAACATCCCGGGCTGAAAGATGAGAAGGAGAGCGAGGGAGAGAGGGAGACAGACTGAGGCCGAGACTGTTATAGCTATGGCCGCCAACCACCGACAGACTTTGAGAGTTGAGTGAATAAATGCCCTGTCTACTTGGGACAGGGTGCACTCACTCTCACAACCCGGCACGCATGCATAAAACCCGTGGGGTCGGAGGCTGGGGAGTGGAGAGATTCTCTGCAGAGAGATTGATAACGCCCCCTGCTTCAAACAGCGGACAATCCAAGCAAGCCCAATGTGACTTTTAAAACCCCAATGAATAGTGCATGGAGATGGGTCAAGGTCAGGATGGGTGGAGGGAGGGCTAAGGAGTTTTTCTTATCAATCAGGGAGTCATGGGGGGAATGTGAGAAGACAAGCGCCAAGCTGGGCTTATTGGGTGTGGGGTGCGGAGGCAGGATAAAGCTCCTTTGATAGCTGTGAAATGGAGAAACAGATGCAGAGAGGTGGAAAGAGCATTATGGCTGGTGATAGTAAATACTCTAGGGTATTGAGCCTTTTAGGTTTATGTCACTGGTGTCACGTTGAGCTAGCCAGACTGAAGTTAATCTGTGAGTGCTCAGAGGTACGAAAATAGCAGAACTATCCGAACAAAAGTTGACACATCTTTGGCCATTTATACAAAAGTTTGGCCATATGAAGTCTTTTTTTGACACATGCATGATTTTTAGTTTCATTTTTCTTTGCTTTATTGTGACATACAGGCAACAGAAGAATTAAATGTGGAAGATATATGACATGAAGACCACATGCTCTTCAATTCTAGGGCTCGAAAGAAGAAAGTACAAAAAAAAAAAAAGCAAACTCTGGAGAAACTGACTTTGATCATCTTGATTGAAAATGACGCCTGTATTCAAAGACCTGCAGAAAAGAATAACAGGTGGGAAGGGCTTTCACAATGGCAAGTCAATATAGAGAATCTACAGCACAGTTCAGCCTAAATGCCACCCCACCCTTTGGCCTCTTATCAGCACCCAATCACAGGCAATCAAGCTCCTTTAAAGGCTGATTTAACCCTGATGAGCCCTACGCTGGATGAACCTCACACACAGACAGCAGCAGTCACTTTGACACACTCATTCACACACACCCACACACACATAAAACACTGTCTGCAATATTGCGGCAGAGATTAAAGCCACATGAAAAGGGTAGAGACAAAGGTGACGTCTCTTCTTTTCAAATGGCAAGAGCGTGGCTTGACATGAAGCGAGTGGGTGAGCGCCTGGGTGAACAAAAGGCTGGCGCCATGTGAGAAAAGGGCAGTGGCGGGAGCAGGGCAGCAGTGGTGAAGGGGGGGGGGCAGGCCTTTAATTAAAAGGATTATATTGAGGTGCACAGTGCTGCAGAGGAGCTGTCCACTGGGCCTAGATTGACTACAGTAATGAAACCTATCCCTGTCGAGGGGGGAGGGGGGGATGTAACAGTAAAAAGGACCTGAAATCATGGGAAAAAAATGGGTTTAGAAAAAGTAAACATTAAGTTTAAATGCATGTAATAAGGGATCATCAACCAGAATTGGAAGACGGGAGTTTAGAGTAATAAATATACAAGGTCATAAAGAATAATAACAATGAATGAACTATGGCATTAAATTAGAAGTTCTCGTAGATTAAAGTCATTACTGATATGCTTCTGGCCAAGTGAGAGTTTCCCTCTTTAATGTAAATGAATGCTAAGTTTGGCATATCCATCCAGTGCCTCTGCTTCTCATTAATTTTTATCTCTGCAGATATAATGAAGTCATAATAGCAGGGAGTCTGATGAGTTGTCAATTAGAAACTTGAATGATCCCTGTCCTGAAATAAAAAGGACCCGTAGAGAAGGTTATTGATTCAACTACTGCCTTTACCTCAGTGGTGTGCTTCACCTATCAGCCATCACTAATTCTGTTACTCACATAATAATGTTTTCAGATTCAGCTTCTTCATTTTAGGGTTAAGTGTTTGCTCATAACCTGTGTGTTGTGAGGCTAGGTCTGTTTAACATTCAATTGTAACGCACAATAACATCAACATAACAGATTAGCTCGAGAAATGTATTGTCACACATGGCCACTTGCAAACTTTTCACCGTAGAGATAAGTCCCCTGTGTCTGCCTCTGACTATATTTGTGTTATCATTCCAATCCGTTGTGTTGTGTGGAACTGCATGGCTTCCCACCGCTGCTGACCAAGATTAACATTATCTCTGACCACCCTGCCAGAAAACCAGACTCTGCAGTAAATGAATTAGATAGAGGGAGGACAGAAAAAGTATAACTTTTGGCACCTACTGTCTGTTACATTCCCAGGTTTGCCATTTTCATTATGTGTGTATCTTACACTCTGTGAGCCATTAGTCTGACTGCACACAAGTAAACAAAGTTCATTCCTGAAACTGTCATCCTGAATACTTGTATGGAGTCATGAAAACACAGACTTAAACCTATGTTATATGCCGCCCATGTACATCTTATATTACTCTAGGAAAAGTGATAAACCTAATCACTTTGATCTAGAAATACATTCTCTGTAAGGAGAAAATAAAATGGAAAGACACTGCATTAGTGTTTTATTGTGCTAAGTATTACAAATAAATTATATTGTAATTCTGTAAAATGCATATGATGTTATTATTATCACTGAGTAGGATCAAAGTGTTAATATTGGTATCAATATTAGTACAATATACCAACTGACTTTGAAAACTTTAAAGTTATAGTTTAAGGACAGTTGAAGTTAGACACTGAATCAGTTTATGTCGTTACTCAAATCAAATATATTAAAATCAGTTATTACTTATGTCAATGACACATTTCTGTTAAATCTAAATAATGTTAAATAAAAGTAGCAAGATTTCAAATTGAGGGTCATATGTTTATTGGAGGGCGACACGGTGGTGCAGTGGATAACACTCGTGCCTCACAGCAAGAAGGTCCTGGTCCTACCAGTCGATGGGGGTGGGACCTTTCTGTGTGGAGTTTGCATGTTCTCCCTGTGTCTGCGTGGGTTCTCTCCAGGTACTCCGGCTTCCTCCCACCATCCAAAGACATGCACTGATAGGTTAAGGCGAGATACTATAGGTGAATAGGGTAAATTTTTAAAATAATAGATATCACCATAAAACTTCCTTAGTTGATTACTAACACAAGTATATAAAAAAAAGTATTACAAGTTTTTGAAATTTGTATGTTAATTATGCAAATTAGGCATCATTTCATTAAATATGCACAATTTTGCATACATTTTCTGTAGATAGATCTGAAGATATGATAAAGCTAGGTGCAAAATTATTTTTTTATTTTGTTCACACACAAGATGAAAATAAAATTACAGGGGGATTTCAGGATATCTGCTTTCATTACCTAGGAAATCAAAATGTACTGCCAGTAGCCTTAAAAAAAAATCAAATTTTGCCATAGTTTTTTGATTAAAATGTCACATAAATCAGGCGGGAATGATTTATTAACAAATTCCTCTGTAAATATCTGCTAGAATACTGCTAAGTGTTGAACTGGAAAGTTTGGTGTATGTAGGTGCTACATAGGCTGAGATGTTTCTACCGGAGTGTGGCAAAAAAGTCATTTTGAGAAAATGGCATTTAACTGGTTAATCTAAATTGCCCATAGGTGTGAATGTAAGAGTGACTGTTTGTCTCTATATGTCAGCCCTGTGATGAACTGGCGACATGTCCAGGATGTACCCTGCCTTCACCCATAAGGAGCTGAGATAGGCCCCAGCGACCCACACGACTCTAGTGAGATTAAAACGGTTTCAGAAAATGAATGAATGAATGTTTATTAGCTCTGTAACTGTCAAATATAATATGGAGTATAGGACCATGGTGTTGATAGAGGATAAAAGCAGTTCATTACAACAACTATAGGTTGCTTCATATAAGCTGAAATCCACTCTAAAGGGTCTTAAAAGTTGCTTATGGGTTGGCTAAGCAATGCGGAAAGGCACTCGTCAAGCGAGTGTGCCTGAAGAGGTATGAAATGAATTTCATACCTTTCCCCCCCCTCCCTCATTTGCCCAACGTTTTTTAGCTGCTCTCCTCTGCTCAAGCTATGTGTCTCACCATTACAGAGCTAATCCATCCATGACAATGTTCAATTTCCTCTGGGGAATATGGAGTGCAGTGGGGAAAATTTGCAACCCTGTGGCCAATCTAAGTAACATTAACATTGCCCATATCCCTCTGAGCCTGAGCTTTGTCTAAAAAGAGAAACCCATTTGGACTGCGAGGTTTGATTTGGGAATGTGGTAATGGTGTGATACTATCTTCCATTAAAAATATTATTTCTGATATGAGAGAGACCAAAGAATCTTGCCAGTACCTGGTACAGGTGCAGAGGCATTTATAAAATCCACATTAGCATTGTCACTGACTGAAAGTACTTTGTGTTGAACAGAGTGACTAACTTGGAAACTTTCTCCTCTGAATGCTTTCCCCTGCTGCACTTTTTGCAGATCTAGTAAGCTGTGTCCAAAAAGTAATTTATTCATGAGGCTAAAGACCTAAAAGTCCTTGGTTTAAAACTTGATTTTGGCTGTGACAGAGGTATTTGCCTAGAGAGCTGAAGTCCTCACGTCACATCTGAGCAAGCTTCCATTCCTTCTCTAATTAAGATATTTTTTGTGAGGTTCTTCTGATAAAACTTGGTGTTCCCAAACTTTCTTACCCCGTTCTACAGAATTCACTTTGTTATAATGTCGTTGCGTAACACCATGTGTTAAGCAACGACACATTACATTTTTCCCATCAAAAATATTACATCTGTCATAATATTTTCAATGTCATATCATTGTAACTTTTAAATGTGTGCCATATTCAGAGATAAAGTCTTTATATATAAGTATATTATATGTATTGCAGACAGAAAACTGTTACAGTCATAAATGATTTAGGGATGAATCATCAAATCAGGCGTCTATGCCAGCTTTAGTCTGTCAAGCAACTTTTTTCCCAGAGGAAATAATATTACTTTTGTGCCGTCATACTATCAAGGCAATGCTCCAAGGGTGAAATTTTAATAAATTGTGTTACATAAAAAATGCATGGATGGAGTTTTCTTACTTCTTGAACATAAACTTTTCACTGTGTGTTGGTGTGACAGAAATTATCTTGGGAGGTTCATTTTTCGTAGGCATACATACATTTTTATAGGTTAACATCTTTAAAATATCAGAGGTTTCAGCAACTGTGGTGGATATCAGTTAGTCCTTGTATATGGACAAGGCTTCTGCTCCCTATAAATACATGTTTTTTTCATATTGTGTGTTTTAGTGTCTGGAGAGACTGAACAGTTACAATAAAAGTCAGCGAACTTCTAGGAAAAATAATTTTTGACCTGGATGCATGGTCTCAAACATTAAATTTCACGACAAGGAGTCATATTTAGTTTTGACATGCTGGCCTTAGTAAGAATGAAAAACCTGCCTTGGCATTTAATGCTTGATGTTATCAGGACAACGGCTGCCCTTTGGTTCAGACCCTCTTATGACACACATCATGTGTCTAGATCAGATCTGTCATATGTTCATGTTACGAATCAAACACAAAAAGAAGCGTACAAGTGAATATTGTAATTATCTATAATGTAGCCTCTCTCCCATAATGCATTAAGAGCTTTATTGCCCTAATGCACCTGCTATATTTCAAACCATGTTGTGCTGCATTTCAATTGCTTCCAAAATGTGCATCTGTCTGGCCTTCGTTGTGTCTGCTCAATACGGTATCGACAGACCAATCATTCCACAATCATGCTCAGCACACCATTTTTATTACTGATTATTGACCAGGTCGTCACTGCCTGCATGGCACCTCACACTGACATCAGGTGCCAAAGGGAGGGAGAGAGAGCGAGATCCTGGAGGGAGAGAAAACCACGGGAGTCTGTCAGCGCTCTGATGAGCTGATCTACTGCTGGGTTTTGGATTGCTAAGCTGGTGACCTACAGGTGGCAATTAAATGTCAAGACATTTGGATTCCAATTCTTGTCTGTTGCTGAGTCACATAAGTCATGCAGTAAATTCTGGGGTGTCAGAGAAGGTAGATATCTGTTGTAAGTTGTGGCCTACACCAGGTCCCCAAGCTGGACTAGAAAGAAATGCCCTTTACTTATTTGTCACACACTGCCCAAAAGACTTTAACTAGGACTTATTCGTTTTGCAGTTTGCAGCTTTTTTTTTAGTTTCAGGTTGAAAAGTTTTGTGAGTGTATATTTACTTATGACCCATAAACCAATGTCAGAAAACATTTAACCCTTTATCGGGCAAACGGCTATTTTTTTGTTAATTTCAGACAAATCAAATCAAATCAAAGTTTATTTATATAGCACCAAATCATAACAGAGGTTATCTCATGACACTTTGCATAAAGAGCCGGTCGAAACCAGACTCTGCCAGAGACAAGACAGTGACAGCAACAGTTCCAGTGAGGGCAGTGAGTCACCAGTCTCAGGTCCAATGTGGTCTACAGGGTCTGTAAGGTCCACCTCTGCATGAACAGTGAGTGGACCTGCTTTGTTCAGTACCATGAAGTAATGGTACTAAAGTAAGGAATGATGTTCAAAAGGATAATGTGGGTGTTGACAGGTATCTGGATCAGCACTTATGTTAGTCTAGTGCTATAAAAGTGATGTTTTAACGTTGTAAAATACATGTTCCTCTTACATTACACATGTTTTTCTGTATTTTTAAAAAAAATTTATTTATACTTCTTGGATTTTTTTTCCATTTATGGGCAAAGAATCAAATATGGTAACTTCATTGACCTTAATTTTCTCTATGACAATAAAACATTTTGAAAAATTTCACAAAAGTAATTAAGTCTTGTTAGGTCCTCCAATAACATAATAAGGTTGAAAATTTGAATTTCAGAGTATTTCTATAACTGACCTGTAAAGGGTTAAAAATCATACAAAGTAAATGTATTATATTTGTAGAGAAATGCTGTATTTTAAACTCTGGCTGCTGCTCCAACACAGTGGATGTCAGAAAAAAAAAATACTGATGCTGTCAAACCCTGTGAAAAAAACAGAAATGTGTCTGTTATCACTTCACATAATGTAGATCAGCTAAAGTCCTGTTATCTATAATTATTTTCATTTTGTAGCACCAGTAAAACTAAATATGGTTTGTGAAAAATCATGTTGGTGATGATTTTTCCCAGTGTCATTTTTCAGTGTCTTTGCAGACAGGCTGAGGGCTTCAGTCATACAAGGCTTGCTTCATCAAACTGCTGAAGGGTTGTTGTTCAGTCCTTGAAACTGTATGATTGCATGGAATGAAAAAAAGAAAAAGAGAGTTCAGGACAGTGACTTATTCAGATGCCTCTCTATTTTCCTGCCACAGATTTCTCTTCGAGGCATTGCTACTGTTTAGTTAATGGTGGAGATCAATTTGCTATAATGGTTTCATAAATACAGTTCTTATGAAATTCTTATTGTAGCTATAAGAGGTAGCTACCTTTAAGCCTTAGCAAATTAGACAAACCTTCCACAATAACTAGATCCAACAACAGATACATATTCTAATATGTGTATAATAATACAGATCATCAACTTCACCACTGAGAAGCTTTCAGTGAATGTATGTTTTCAGCATGTAATGAGTTGTTTACTCTGTGAGCGTTGCTATTATACAGAGAAAACCATTTCAACTATTGCAGTGTTTACTGCAGAGCAGCATGTGTGGCCATTAATTCAAACACCACCCAATAAACAGACATGGACACACACACACACACACACACACACACACACACACACACACACGCACACACACACACACACACGCATACTGGTTAGTGTCTGAATTGGGGACCAAAGTTCTGATCGTCACTTGTGGGGACT
>JAPQRP010000024.1:31288034-31310213 GCA_037367295.1 Apogon hyalosoma | reverse complement strand
GCACCTTCAGAATGACTCCAGGACTCATTTAAAAGGGTTATCCTTTAGGGGACCTGCTTTTTGGTCCCCAAAGCGTTAGAGGTCCCCATGACGTGACTGTGTAAACAGATCGTTGTCCCCAAACAGTGATGATTACAAGAACACGCACACACACACACACACACACACACACACACACACAGGCATATTTCAGATATTGATATTGTGCATATTTCCATTCTCATCACATATCATGTGTGTGCTGTTGGTTGTATAAGCTGAATGTCAATGAGAATGTGTGAGACATCCTGACATCTGCAGCATCTCCAAGGTCAGTATCTGAATCAGCACTACACTTCAGACAGTGTGTATCCATCAAACATTTTCTTGAAGTCAGACTCTTGACATTCCCAAACTATTTGTTTCTTTCAGTCAAACAAAGCACCTTTAAATCAATGAGCTCACTCTTGCCTCTGATACACTAAGGTGACAAAAGAGAGTGTGTCTAAATGATATTTTGCCTCATGTTAACACTCATCCCCTGTAGGATTTAAAGGTGGCAGTAAAAGGTTGTAATTTCCTCCTTTTATTAGTCAGGAAAGACTCTGTCCTGTAGCCCCCTTGCTAGTTAGTCTAACTCTTCTTTTAAACAAAGACAGCATAGATCAATGGACTTTTGTCATCATGCATTCAGTTAAGATAAAGACACCAGAGTGAAAGCTTGTAAAAACCAATGGTCTTGAGTCTGCTATTTTGTTTAAACAGGAGTAAACTTTTGGAGTTATCTGTCCCTGAGCCAGTCTGTAAACTACAAGGAAATCAGACCAGTAAATGACTTGGAGACAGGTTCCTCATGCTAATAAATGATGGAGCTACAGTGGAGTGATTCTGACCAGCTGCCCTAATATGTGCAAATCATCAGACGCGCCTGCTCAAGAACTCAAGAGGGTTATTCATTAAAATTGAGGCAGGAGCAGTATATCAAGTCCTATATTACTAAAGATATGACTAAAAATGTTCTCTGATTCATACATATTTTCTCTGCAATGAAATCTATTTCCACGTGGAATCCAACACAGCTGGCATGATGTTCAGCTATGCGTTGTTATTAAACTTCATAGTGCAAACTCTAAATGAATGCAGCCAGTGAAATGTTCATAATCTTCATATTTCAAAATTGATATAGCTGATTTTTATCGGTGAGTCTTATTGTCAATACTTTATGTTGGATCAGTGAAGAATACAATAAAGTGTTATTTTGAAGGCAATACACAGTCTATCAGTGCTAAAAATTTACACTATGCCCAAGGTTTTGCAAAGGAAGAAATCTGACAAACACTGGAGAATTTGCTTCTTCACAGATTATTAATGCCTGTAAAAAAAAAAAAAAAAGACTATAAAAAGAAACATGAAAACAGCATTCTACCCAAAGTGCTGAAATTGGGTGAGAGAAGAATTTGATGCTTCCAAAGAATGAGGAGAAATATTCACGCTGGCAACTCCATCTAATTAGTGTGGAACACCAGGATTATGAGTGATATAAAATGCATTAAGTGCCAGTGGAGTCATTTGTGATGTAAGACCGTTTGCAACTTTAAGGCCTGCCTTTTGGGACTTGGTGGGGAATAAATGGAATTCATGTTTGCATACATTACTGTTGTAAAGTTTTAACAGCAGAGTGTTGAGCTGATTACACATTGGCGGCTACGAGAGAACACCCATTAGCATTGTTCTGCAGCTGTCTCAAGCTCTAATCCAAAAGCTAGTAGTCAGGCAGATACTTGTACATTGGGCCCTCAGAGAGCCATAGCCAACAACATTACTGTCTTCAGCTGCCCATTGAATGTGCTACATGGGGCTTTAAGTTCTTGGCCTTGAAAGATGGTTGCGATCAATAAGATGTCACCTGGCTGTTTAGGGAGGAGGGAGATCTGAATGTGAGAGCCTGAACTCCTAGTGAAGTGCCCTCCTCTCGCTAAGCCATCGCCGCTGGATGTGGACAGCGGCTGGCGCATACATTATCTCCGTGAAATATTCAGTGACAAATGGATTTTCAATCCGTGTTATTTGTATAAAGCCACAGATGAAGTCCACAATAGCTTTGACCTTGTGTCATACACAACCCCCCTCTCTTCTAGACCGATTTCTTGCTTTTTTTGTTTACTACCCACAACCTGAGGATTTACTGCAGGGCCAGAGAGTAATTGTGCATATAATGTCAAGGACTGTTGTCAGTATCCATACATCATGCCCACATATGGTATACATGGCTATGTTAAATATACATGCACCCATGAAATAAACATGACCATGATATGCATACAAAGCCCATGGCTGTAGAAGGAGTCCCAACCTGAAATTCACCCACGGCGATTGCGTCTGAGACTATTGACTTCTTTCTTTTAACGTGGGATCAGTTACCATTTCCAGGTCAAGTTAGGCACCTGAAGGAAATTTTTTAAAAAGGAACTCTTTGTAACTGTATGTGTTAATACAAGGCCATAATTTATAGGAACAGCTTTACTTTCTTCACCTCATGTCTCTTTACAGATGGACTGAGTGATAAGACATATTTAAGCATTTATAGGCATTGTTATTGTGTTACTCTGTCTGTCTCTCTTGGAGCTGTACACTCAAAATACAAAGGGTTAATTTGTTAAAGAGGAGACAACGTGTGAGAGAGGGATGCTGGTGTGGAAAGGGTTCCCTATTATCGGGGGATGAGAGTGCTAATAAAACACAGGAGCTGCTGGGGTCCAGAGGTCAGATGCACATGTAATGAATGGAGAAATTTAACTCATCCAATTATAGGGAGCCAAGGCAAAAATCCATACTGTTACTCTGGGCAGAGAGCCCAAATGCAAAACTAATAATGTCAAGCAAAGCCTCGGCTTTAAGGAATGTGACTGTGCGTGTAGTGTATGAGCGTGTGCAGGTGCGTATGCGTGTGTGTAGTTGGATTTGCGAGTCTGCACAATGTGTGTGTGTGCATGTATTACAAAAGATTTACAATGAAGTGAGAGTGAGCAGGATGTGTGCAGTGGAGAGGTGAAGGTGTTTTATAGTGTGTTTGTGTATGTCTGTGTATGAGTGGATATACACACACTGACACCTGTATTTGTGAGTTCAATTTCTCCAGCAAGAGCTTCGCATTTGGAGATGCTTGCATTTTCTTGCAGTGCTGAGCAAAAAACATTGAGAGGTCCGTAAGTGGGACTGTAATAACAGCGGATGGGTTTTCGCCTGTCTTCATGCATCCACAATCATGAATTGAACTGCAAGAGAAAAAAAAAAATACAGATGATAATCCAGGTCATGCACAACATGTTGCTTTAGATTGATGTGAGTGCTGTATCTTTTGAATACAAACACAGAGATATGCACAGACCTTTGACTTAATAACCAACTCTGTAAACAAAGAGCCTAAAAGGGCAAGCTTGTTACCAAGAAGACACTGATTAATTGAGTAACGCATTAATTAAATTATTAAAATGTGTTTGTCTTAAAAAAGAAAGAGAGAGAGAGGAAGTTCAAATCCTATTCTGATCCATTTTTTGCAATTTTTATTTAGATTTTTTTTAATTGGAAGCCATACCCCCTTGGAGGCAAAGTCATTAGGCCTTATACATAACCATCGCTGCCACATTAAAATCACATTACACAACAACGATAATCATTGCATTCAATTACACATGGTAATAAATACCCGACGCCATCTCTAGTAAATCCATTAGCCTAGGAGACACACATAACACAGAGTCATGTGCGCACAAACACTGGAAGACATCAGGAGATTTCAGTGTTTGGACTCAGAGATAGTTCTTAACTATTCCGTCAGTGACACCAGGTGTTTACACTGTCTAAACAGAGCATAAGGGGGTGTCACAAAGATGTTTACAGTCACATTAACACATATATTTGTCTGACACTGCATTTTCATTAGATGCAACACAGTGTCAGAAATGGTATATAAAAGAAAGACCTAATCAGAAAAGGTCAACATCTGGAATTTAAATGATGTATACAATAGGCTCCAGCCCACTGATCCCTCAGGAATACATCAGATAGGTATCATTTACTGCAGCTCCATAACAGATTTCTGCTACATTACTCTTTAAAGAATTTTGCAGCTTGCAAAACTGTATCCCATTACTCATATGCAGCATGCTCAGTAAGGCTTTAACATTTCTAAACTCAAAAAACTACAGGCGGTGGTATTCCAAAACTGTGTGTGCAGTAGTACATCTGTCACTCAAATGACAGAAAAACAACCATATACAGAACATGATGTTGTCTATAAAAAGCTGTATTCTTTAATAGAGGTGTGAGAGTGTGGTGTGAGGACCATGCTAACGCTCACAGTAGGGTGCTGTGCACATTTCAGCATTATTAGTGAAGTGAAACTGACTCACTTATGACAGAAAAAGTCGAATAAGATATGCCTGTTATATAATCTGTATTAGAAATATCCTAGAAAAACACACACGCACATACTCACGACACATTTCATTTTAATATCTCCTGCCATGAGCCAGTCAATATTCTTCCTCCACCCCCTCCACCTTAACAAAGCTCAACCTACATCTCTGCACCTCTCCCTCTCTTTGCCTTTAGCCCACCGCTCTCCCGTCTTTGCTTGATGGCAGCCTCACTTGTAATTAACTGTTATGTGGGGGATTGATTGCGGACAGCTTAGCATTGACCAGCTTCATTATGGAGTCCCTTCAAAGTGGGATTCTGGGCCTGCCAATACTCCTGAGTTTATTTCAGTGAAGGGATCAATAGCTAGCGCATTAAAAGCTTTATTTGGGCTTTGTCTGCCCCTTGAGTACCTTTGCCCTGGTAGCTCTGTGGATCTTTCTGGTACCACCATGATGGCTGCCTCAACCTTTCAGTGGTGAGAAGACAGCATGACCCATGGCAGTTTATGGTGTATTATGCACTGGGTACGGAATATATCTAAGACTGGGTGAAGAAAAAAAATCTATAAAGTAAGCTATTCGTATGGTTTCGGCATGTTTTCCTTCGTTGATATTCAGGGGTCTCCTTTGATGTGGGCTGATAAGCATTTCATCTGCAAGCCAGGCAAAATGTCAACTGAGTGGGACATATATACACTCTGCGTATACTCTGTGGCTACAGATATTCTGAAACCATTTTTTACTACTTATCCAGATGTTGTGATATGTGACAGTTAGTCACTGCAGTGCAGACACCCTGCAATGTTTCCACTCTGCCAGTGGAGTACAACAGTAGCAGCCTGGTGCTCTGTTTCAAAGCTTACTCTACAAACAGCATGCTACAGCACTCCTCCATGAAAGCATATACACATTGAGGTATCCAGGGACTTTCCCTCTGAGATGCACACAAACACACACATACTCATGCACACACACACTCGAGGTGGCCCTCTGATGAGATATCATTTTGTCATTTAGCATGCTGTGTTACAAGATGTATCTCCCCTGCCAAAGCATCAGCAGCAACCCCAGCTCTGTCCTTGTCTGGTGTTTCCCTCAAGGCTACACGCAGCACAGAGGAGCCACACACCCTGGGAGATGGAAGGAGCATGGCTGCCACATTATAAATGACTCCAAGAATCAATCTCTCTTTTTCTTCCATTCCTTACTTGTGCACTTGCTTTGTTTCGTTCTCTTTTCCGTACACGCCACACCACGGCAGCACGCAGGCATACACCAGTTACCAGCTGAGGCCATTACATCGTCTCTGTAGATGCCACATGGATAGAAATGAAGACCTTGCCCCGAAGCCTTTGTTCTTTATCTCTCTTGAAAATCTGAAATGGATCTAACCAGCGAAATACCAGGTTATATTTTTCCTGTGCTAAAATAATCCCCACACAGCAGCATGGCTTTTGCCTCCATGACTGGTTAGTCTCTCATTATGAGCTCTTCTTTTACCTTTAAGTAACATTCAGAAAGTGAGATATTGTGCTGTCTGAGTCACACTGTACCTCGCTGACTCTGTGGTTGGTCCCTCTGTGCTTCTACAGAACTAATGGCCTGCAGACTCAGCACTAGGGCGGCAGAAAGATGAATAAAAACCCCACAAACGTACCCCACTGATACCCTGGACAGTGGTGGTGACACTTAAATAATAAGCAGTGCTTAGCTCTTTAAAGGTATTTTTTCCTGGCCGTGTGGGGCTGAGGTCAACTTATTAGTAGTGCAGAAAACAAAGAAAGCCCACACAAATAGATGCACACAGACGTATGACCCTCATAAAGAAAGAGGGATATTACGGTAGTACTAATAATCTCTGATTAAATTTTTAATAAAAGCAGTGTCACATTACGGCAGCTAGTGTCTTAAAATGATTTAGCAATAATTATTTCTTTAATTTCTTTGCTTATAGAAGGGTGCAGCCATGATTAATTCATAAATAGAGAAAAATATAGATCAGGCCATAACATGTTTAAGTATCCTGGAGTAAAGTATCCTGTCACTCTCAGTTGCTTTTTACTATATTATTACAAAGACAACTGTATTACCTGGAGGCCCCACAAAGGATCCTTTACTGAGCTTAGAAGTGTATATCAAAAGAAAGCTATCCTCAGGAAGACTATATTAAAAGCACAAAAGAGAAAAGATCACAAAGATAAAGCAACAATGTGCAACAGTGTGCCGGAGGGTAGCCAGTGGGGCTCAGTTGTTAATGGTTTCTTCATGCTTGACACATTTCAAAACAAAAATAACTAATGTTCTCCAGATCAGGCCAGCAGGACAACATTAGCAGGGAAAGATCTAATAGTCAGATAGGAAAAGAGATTAATTACAATATGCCCTCATCACGTACTGTGATGAAACACTAAACTGGATCAAAACAATGATAGTGAAGTGACCGAAGGGTATTGGTTGAATCCCACTACCTCCAAGGTGCTTGAGAAGAGATGCTTAAATAATAGCAGATTAATGAAAATAAAAACCACTGTGGGTTTTAATTTGGAACTGGATAAGCAGAAAAACCTGTAGACTTGATGAGGAGAACCATCTGTCCTACAATAACCAGCAGGCCTCCACTACACAGTTCACTGAAGTGACGCTACAAGAAAGGGACAAAAAAAAAAAAAAAAAAAAAAATTGAATGGGGCTTAGAGCAGGAAAGTGGTGTTTGCCAAAAGATATGCGCTTGGAAGATAATCAATCTTTAAAGTTTGTTTAATCAATTCAGAACTATACATACTTGATAGGCTGAAATAATTCAACACAAATTGCCCGTTTTCCGGACTGGAGAAATGTCAATATTCATAAGCAGTCTGTTCTTGCTGTATAAGATCTCCAGATGGGAGGAGGGCTGTCAAAACACTCTTGCATCAAGATGAAACAGAGAAAAGATATCTATTCAATTCTGACGTTTCATTAATGAATAATTTTCCCCATGCATAAATATTAATAGATAAAATTAATTAGTTAAATCATTGATGTGGATGAAAATCAACAGGGAAGCTCTACATCTTAACTCTATGCATTCAGATTTTGTTTAATTATATTTGCCTCTAATTACTTTAAGCATTTCTACTTGTTTGTGCAGGTCTAATGCTTCATTACCTCAAACCTGTATACAGTATCGCCAAATAAACTATTTAGTTGCAATTTTTGTTTCTATATATATATATATATAATCTTCCAGTGTGCATTTTCTTTGTTTTCAGCAATTAGTAATGATCTGTCTTATTATATTGTGAGACATGCAAGTATCTTTATTTGGGAAGTGAAATTACTTTTTATTGTTTGAATCTAAAGACTAAGATGTTTCTAATTTTTTGCTTGTGATGGAAACTCAGTTTTCAATGTCACTGAGCTACTGACTTTGGCTTTCTGAGTGTCATTTTATTTTACATAGATGAGCTTAGACATGTAGCAAATGAGCCGTCCTCTCCCCTAAAAATTGCTAAATGGGGGAATCATTAAAGACTACTCTGTTGACCTTTTAAAATGCTGGCTCCCAACTCCTTACTCTAAATCCCATGCTTATTGACTTGGCAGCTTCTTTAAATGCCCCTCTTAAAGGAGCAGTGCGGCCTTTTCTGTATTGCTTTTCTCCTCCCCATAGCTAGTCTTCACCTCTGACCTTAACAGGAGCACCATGGGAAATAACGAGAGTATTAATGATGTCCACAAATGAGGTTACCTGTCATGTGCTACCATGCACCTCAGCAAATCAACACATATCAGTGTATATTGTTCTACCCCACCTTCCTTCTAAAAAATGGGGTTTTGACCCAGAGTTCGTACACACTAGATGACATAACAGTCACTATTACAGTTCTCCTCCTTATCCTCTTCTCCCGATAAAGACTGTTGAGGCTCAGCTGTCGCTTGAGGGCTGCAATGACACTGAAAAAGACCGCTGCATATATGACACATATCAAATGAAGGAGAGAGGAGAGGCATGTGCATTATTCACAAAATAATACAGCAGATAAGTAGGCATATAGATGCATTATGGAGAAGAAAATGTTCTCGTGTCAAGTAAATCCATGATGATTTGATGAAAGGTGTAAAATAAGGTCCATTATAACCTTATTATTTTGCAGACGTTTCAAGTCCCAGGGGGTAAAACATAGCCTAAACACATACATGCAATATATTTCCCTGCATGTTTTCAGGAAACATAATAAAAAAAAAAAAAGACAAAATAATGTCATTCATTTGTAGTCTGAAAATATAGTACATTTGGGGCAAAGACCTCTGCAGTCGGGAATAGGTTAATGAGAAAAAACATTAAAATTCTCAGCCTACTTCACTGTTTGACATACCTTCTCAGATCCGTACATCTGATCTTGTGGATGATGATGTCAAACCCATGACATCCTAGGGTTTGGTAAACATAGGATAATGATACCTCACATGTTCTGACACACATCCACCTGCCAGACGACAAGGGTTCCCTCTTACTCTCATGCTCCCTTCCACCTGCCCATTTATCATGTCTCTGCACCGTGGGTCGACACTAATGATGCCAATTAATTGAAAACATTAGTGCATCTCAAAGATTAACATTTCCCAACTACATAAGGGAAAGGAGGAGGACGGATGTAGGGAGGTGCACCCTCATGCACGCATATCAAAGCCTAAATGAAGGCTCACTGAAACATAGTTTGGCTCTCAGTGATTAACAGTAAAACATAGGTTAAAGAGAGAGGAGAGTCAGAGTTCCAAGTGATATGATCAAAGACACGAGATGTCTTAGGAGGGAATGTAAATGTACTTATATTAATAAGGGGTGGAATAAGGTACCTGATACAAGAACTAGTTGCTGTAGTTACTCTGGATTCATCATTTTCTCCAACATATGACTTTCCTGTCCTTTTTGTCGCCGGAACATTCTTCAAGACATTAACTCATCATATATGCAGAGCCATGCCCGCTATAAACACACAAATACACACACATAATCAGAGAGACAGAGAGAGAAAGAGAGGGCAGGCATGTCCTCAGTCTTGGCAGGCAGACAGTGTGGCACATGCCTGGCAGACAGAGATGATGATAGCAGAGGAAGCTTCCAGCCTCCTAGCCTCCATATCAGCCAGGTGTCCATGGACAAGATATGGACGAGGGGAGGGTGAGGGGCGGTTGGCACAGGGTGGGTGTGGGGTGTGTGTGGGTACTGTCAGAGCCCTGGGAGGATAGGTGGTGGAGTGTACAAGATGGAGACAACACTTGGAGAAAGATGAGCAGACATGTAGGCTGCTGCTGGATCCAGCTTAGCAGTTCTTGTTTGGACTGTGAAAGCAGTAATTTCTAAAAACTCATTTTAAACCCCAGATTCCTATGATGTATGGATGAAAATATATATAACATACATAAAAATATACATCATACAATGTTCCTGTTAGTTATCCATAATAATCATGATACTGTATGTTGAATCAGATCATGTTTCTTATAAAGGCTGTTTTTTCTTCCCAAGGGAAAGTGAAGAATCCAGATGTTTACCTGTGGTTAAAAATTATTAGTTATTTTCAGAAGTTGACAATATTGATATCGATAGAACATCTAAAACAATTAGAGATATTGAATATAATTAAGTAAAAACAAACTGGGTGAAGTTTTGTAAGTATACATGACAACGTAAACAGGATGAACGTTAAAGATGAAAGAAAGTTTATTCCAACAATAATATAAAATTACATAGTCATACTGTATTTGTCATTGTTGTTCTGCAGCCCCAGCAAAGAAACACTTGAATTCATTCCCAGTACTTTTTCCCATATAGTATATATCCGAGCACCAACTGCTGGTAAATGCAGATATTTAATTAAAAGGGTCCTATTTAGAATGCATACATACAGAAACACATATACACAATGTTGGACAAACTGAAAAAAATGTAGGATTTATCTTAATTTTTTCCTGGCGGTGATAAATACAAATAAACATAAATACAAAACATATACCCCCTTAAAAGTGAGGGAATAAGGAAAGTGGATAAATAAAAAAGAACAAGAAATAGCAAAGATAGATTTGACGCAATACATTCAAAATGGATCTAAAACTTGAAAGGCTTTTTGTTTAATCCAACCCCTCTCATCAGTGTTCATGAAAACATAACCTTAAGCATCACCAACTCTGTGTTTCTAAAGCAATCATCATGATTATAGGTCTGTTAATAATCTACAGCAGAAAATGTGTATTATGCAACCTGCATTAGTTCATGAATCAGTCTAAATTTTAAATTCAATCCCAATTAAAAGATGGAAAATGAAGGCTTGAATTAGCCTGAGCTTAGCTTTAGGAGCGACTGGCAAGGCAATAAATGTAGATTTATTTAGCAGAAATACAACAAATGCGGTCCTCATATCTGACTAATTCTGTAAAGCGGTCAGACATTCTAAAAATAAAATAAAATAAACGATGCTTCTGATAGTGTTACGTTTAACAGATGCGCTTATATGTGCATTTTCACTACTATATACTGAATTTAATAAATGAAAGTTTTTCCCCCCTTGGCGATGAACATTTTCACCAGTGCATCAGTGTTCCAACATGCAGCATTGTTTACAAATCTTTTCTTGCCCAGCTTGCCAGCTGCTCCAAGCAACCCAATTACTGGGTAAAACCCTGGCTTAGTCTTCCCAGACTTCTGCACTGCATCCTGCATCCATCTCAGGCCCCAGAGAGCTTCCTCTCGGCTCTCCACCAATGTCATTTACATCTCCCGCTCCACCCTGGCTTAGGTTGACTTCCTACTGCTATATAACACCAACTACAGCCCCCCCCCGCTGTCCAGGAACCCAGCACAAGCAAAACTAGGTTCTGAGAAAATGGAGGCAGTGAATATGACGCAGCAAGACATCTCATTACAACAGTTGAAGCTCCTCCACTGGTGTCTGCCCAGACTCAGATCATCAGGCGAAGGGGGGGTGGGGGTGGGGGGGTGCTTGAGCTTGCTTCTGTCTTTCTTTTGAACAGAAGGTGGGGGAAGAAATAGATGGGGGAAAAAACAAAGGGCGGGAAACTGAAAAAGGGGATGAGTAAGTGCTTACAGCGGAGAGAGATCTGCAGCAGAGGTGGAGCTCTACAGGAAATGAAGTTGCACCTGGAGCAAGGAGAGGAAAAAGTAACGTGAAGATGGGTTAGGTGCAGGTGGGAGGTGAAAAAGCCACTGAAGCCGAGCAGAGGTTGAGTGGGGTTGAAGCCACTCTGTAAGCCCTCCTTTCCCCTGAGACAGGCAGAGTTAGAGGGCTGGGATGGGACTGGGTTACAGGGAAAGACCTGGGGCCATTTCATTACAGAAAGTGTCTGTCCAGAAGATGGGAAAAGGATTATCCTCCAAACAGGATTTATTGGAGGGGATAATTCATTGGCTGAACCCACAGTGGGAAAGTGCCATATAGGTTGAGGTTACAATATCGCTTCATTCACAACTCCCAACTGCCTGATTTTCAACAATGTATGTGTGTATGAGTGTGTATTTGTGGTGGTGAGTTGGTTCAGAGACAACTATTTGTAGAGAAATGGATGCATGGTTGGTTGTGGGTGTGTACATGGATGCGCTGTTGCAGAGTAACTAGTCACATGTAAAGGTATTACATTATTTGATAAAATAAATAAATAAAACTGTAGTCTGTTGCAGTTATGGAGAAAAACACTGATTAAATTATAGTTACTAATAAAGGTTTGATGATGACATATAGGATAAACCTGAATGTATTTGTTTATCTTCTTAAAACAAGGGTGTAAAACATGCGGCCCGTGGCCCAAAAGCGGCCCATCTGAGGGTCCAATCTGGCCCATGGGAGGAATTTTTTAGGTGGAAAAAAAGATGCCACTGAAAATACAGTCAAGGGTGTAAAATTAATTTTATTTCAAAGGTCACAAAAAGCCCAATTTGACCCCAAGGCTGTCAGACCAATAAAATAGCATTATAACCTGTAAATGATAACAACAGCAAATTTTTATTTTTGTCTTGGGATGAAAAAAAAAATACATTATGAAATTTTTAACATTTACAAACTATTCTTTCCCAAAAAATGCAAATAATCTAAACAACCATGAACAACTTGAAATTCTCTAAGAAAAATAAGTGAAAATTTAACAATATTCTGCCTGTTACTAAATATTTTGTATATTTGTAGATCCATTGTGATCTGCAAGTTATAATGCATATGTGTAAATGAGAAGCTGAGGCATAAGATTATTAAAACTTTTACTTTTTTCACTAAAACAAGAAAAATATTTAGTTATTATTCATAGGTTGTCATCATCATATTGGGCTGAATGTGGCCCCTGAGCTAAAATAAGTTAAAAGCATATGTGTTGAATATCATTCTGTTGTTTTGTATCGTGTTCTTCAAGTCTAAATCTTTTTGGTGTCATACTGGGCCCATAACAGCATCACAGATATGATGGCTTACAAGGAGCCATCTCCACATTCATTAGACAGCATGTGGCCAAATTTTGAGCACTGTTTCTGATTCATGCATGAATCAATGCACTTCTTTCTGTATAACCTGACGCCCTGTTTAGACCAATTCCGTGCACTGATTCTATCACCGATACTTTAAGTTCATCTACTCACACCTGGTAGTAAAATATGTTACTGATATTACTTGAATAAATAATATAGACTGCATCATAGGGCAAGCTTTCATTTCCTTCAGGCATTTTGGGGGTAAGCAAAGCTGCCCATGTTTGTCAGGCTGCCTTTCTCATGTTTCTTTACAAATGCATCACAAAATAAAAAAAACATCAGAAGTGTAAGTGATGAAAGAAAGATCTCTTGTTACCTTTTCATCTTTACCCATTAACTAGGTTGAAAAAAAAAAAAGTATTTCACTGTGATGTTAAAAAAGTTATCAGCAACATTTTAGATGGAGCGTTTTCTTGTATGTTACAAAGTAGGTGTATATACAGTGAATCAATCAATACAGTCTAAATGACAATATGAGATGTGACAGCTTTGAACTTTCCATTTGTTTTATTGGCACTTTTGCATGATGTAAGCTTTAGTGAGAATTTAAATTTTCTTCAAGTGCATATGCACTGTGGATATTTTATTTCCTCCTAGATGAAGTGCCGTTCTGATGCACTAGGGCATCAGTACATGTACAAAGCACATGTAAAATAACTGTGGTATTTTTTAAGTTTATTACCCCACCCCCCAAAGGGAAGGCAAGGGGTATTATTTTTGTTTCAGTTTGTTTGTTTGTTAACACAGCAAAACTATTGGTTGATTTCAGATCAAATTGGGTTCATAGATTCCCAGTGACCCAGAATAGATCTGATTACATTTTGGGAAAGTAGGTCAAAGTTAAACTTTTTTTTTTTTTTTTTTTTTAATTTTTAAAATATTTTTTTTTCCCATTTACTGATATTGGGTGAAATTTCACATGTCTATAGCAGCAAAACTATTGATTGAATTCATACCAAATTGGGTTTATAGATTGCCAGTGACTCAGAATAGATGTAGTTACATTTTGGGAAAAGAAGGTCCAAGTTAAAATTTTTGATGAGTTTTTTAAATCTTATTTTTCTTCCATTTACTTACAATGGGCAAAATTTCAAATGTCTATAAATACATTAATTTTGTTTCAATTTACTTCAAGCTTGGCACATATATACAGGCAACTGATATGTTGAAAATCAGCACATGCATAGACATGATATCGCTGGATCAATGCCAAAATAAGCTACAACACATGCAAGGGGCGTGGCTTGTTGTACCTGGCACTACTTGTTTAATATGATTCTGTAGAGACGTATATGAGGGAAAATCAATTGAATTAACAATCCTTAAACTGCTAAAAGAATATGTTCACATAAGGACCAGCTGGCTCAAAGTGGTGTTAAGTTATACATTACAATCATTATGTCCATGCGCTTAATATGCCAGTATCTTTTTGACTCTATACTGAGCCTGTAGAAATAAACGCTCAAAGACCCAAACATCCACTGGTGACCAAAACCATCTACTGATCTAAAATATTTAATACCTGTTGATCTACGAATCCTATCAATACATGTAAATAATTGGTGTAAAATACCGTTTGTCATCTTTTCATGGTCATCAGATATGACCTATTTGGATGTTCAGAGGCTCTGTAGTTACCGTGGAAACACCGTCATCTTCTACAACATTGATTCACTTGTAAAACCCATGGAGGTGGATCAATGACAGTGGATGGAAACACTTATTTTATGTTCAGTTATTGATATATTTCACTAAAAAAGCAGCTTTATTCTTCAGTTTTCTCTGTTTTGATATAATAACCTTTGAATTTACTGACTTTTCATGAACATCGAAATTAAATATAGGAAAATACATGATTTACAATTAAAAATACAAAATACAGAGGGTAATATTATAATAAATGGTGATAAATTACTTAAGAAGGGTTAAATAGAGAGAAAAAAATCATTTGGGAACTGCCAGAAAAGTAACACTGGGTCTTTATGGGTGAAATCAAGAAAACTACTACTAAACTTTAAGGTCTACATGGACTGGTTTAGAGGATTTAAAGGATTTTTAGCAGACAATGGACAATATAAATTGTTAGAAAAAGAAAAGATATCAAGTATAATAGGTTACATATGACAGTATTAGGTTACTCTGATGAAGCATTAATTGCTTTACTTTTCACACCTGTAACTTACCTTTCCAATAATACATACATTCCTGTTGTATTTGTGTGAGGTCTATACAGTTCTCTTCTCTCAAATACAGACAGTTTCAGTTGCCATAAGCCGTGTGACATGAGGAGTTCTTCCTCTTACTGGCTGCATTATGAGGGACCAAGAGACTGTTTTGCTGATTTAACAGATAGTTGAAATAATGAAAGAAAAATACCTGTCACAATCACTTAGGTGACAAGGCACACATCCCATATGCAAAGAAACACAGCGTTCCTTCCCACATTCATGGGGAATATGTAAATTGTGCATATTGTATTCCCCCCATTCTCAGTCTGTTAGAAAACAGCTGAGGTGTGAAAAACTAGAAACAAAATATGAATTGGGACTCATTTGCTGTCTTTGGGCCTGGAGGGCACTTGACAAAACAATGATGGAGACATGGAGGAACACTGGGGAGATTTGCATTTAACAAACTGATGTCTCCTGGCCTGTCATGTTGTATTAATGCTAGAGGAAGATTACCACATTCTGGCCTATTCTAATGTGGTAATACGACAACTGGCTCCACAAAGCAATGCTTTCATTTGCTGGCTAACTGAGGAGGACGATGAGACGGCCATTCAGAGCATTTTGACAGCTGGGAAAGACATCTTTACATCTTTATAATCATCTAATTTACACCATGAACACTTCCACTGTCCTTGGTAATAGCGCTCACTTTGTCCACTGGCAAACCAGATTGACCGCCAACACTTTGGCTGTGGATCCCACCATATTCACACCAATATGTGCCTCACAAATCCAGACATTTGCATCTTCTTCTTGGCCTTTCATATTTTTTTGAGAATTGCAAAAATGAGTCTGAAATCATTCCCTTAAAAGGCCGTTGATTGGGGTGCCAGGGTCTGTAATTTGCAATTAACAAACGGGCTCTGGAATTTGATTTGGGTCAAGGTCCTCATTTGCATACTTCATCCTGACTACAGAGACTCCAGGGGTGCTCTGTCTCGATGACGGTGTCTCGTTGTCTGATTTATGTTCAACAGTCATGGTGGGGGAAAAAAGCGGAGCAGTCCTGCCCTATTCTGCCTCAATGTGCTTCTTGTGACTCGTCACGCTCTTGCAGTTAATGAATTCTGAGCGCGAGCTGTGATTTCTATTGGTTCATCTCAATTGCCTGCTAATGGCAGGGTCGTTAGGCCAGGGAAATAGCAAAGTCCACCTCCAGTCTCCAGGGTTGGTTACTGCATGCAGACAGCTCTTTGAGCTGTGACCTGTTGAGATAGCTACGTCTCTCCTAACCTAGACCACCAAGGAGAACAGATTAATGCTGTACCACACACCAGTGGTTTGACACTGATGAGCTGCAGTGGGGACTGGAAACATGCTAACTGCTGCTTGGTTGCAGTGTTTTACAACATTTTTTTTCACTTGTGTATACCATATTTACATATAGGCTTTACAACAATTTACAGAAAACTAAAAGGGCAAGGATTTTTTAGTGTCAGTGGGCAAACATTCTAAACTTACCTTACAGCATATTGAGATTCAAGTGGTTTTAAATGGCATAAACTCCTTCCATTGGGTCAACTTTCAGGTTGTAGAAAATCTAAGTATGATGCAACATTTTGTCTAATAGTGTTTTCAGAGACTATGGGGGTTAATTATGTGATTGACAGCTTAAATTACTGATAGCTGTTAAGATTCTAACAGATGCAACTGCTCTGTTTTGTGGCTCATCATGGAAACAATGTGGCAAATCATTAACACTGTGAAGTATTTTGACTTTTTCATAGTGGGTTGAAACCTTGTCTTTTATCTTTACATTTACTCTTTTGATTTTGCGGTGAGAGTCTGTGCTTTTTTCAGTTCAGGTGCCTTTCTCCTGATTTCTGCCTCCTACATCATTTGGACACTTTCATGGCAAAACTTTTTGACTGTAGTAGTTTTCCATGTGAATTTGCTGCCATCACAGAACATTCGAACCATTGCCTGCTGAGGTATATGAGGCTCAGGTGTGGTGACACACCATGTGCATTCCTATGTAAAGCATTAAGGTAAGGTTTGTTGTGTTTGTGGTGGTCTTGATGCCCGCAGCTGTCCGACTGTGAGCATTAGGAGTAACTTTGATACCATCCCTATTATCTCTCTCTCTCTGACTGGAACTCAAGCCATTTTCAGAGGACAATGTTCACATTGAACATTATCTTCTTTTTAGAAGAACAAAGAAGAACATAAAAGACACTCCAATAGAAACATCCTCATCTTATTTTTGAACCTTTATAATGACCTTTATAATGTCATCCTCTGGAAACAGATCTTTATTATCGATTGTTTTTATAGGATAAATTGGTATTGCAACCACTATTAAAGGGGGAAACAAAAACACAGCTAATTTTACCAATATCTCTGTGACTTTATGTAGTTTGCATTGCATTTTTCTTTGTTTTTATTTTTTGAAAATTGTGGTTAGCATTTTATTTCAGTCAATGTTTTTTTTTTTTTTCCCTCAGAATCACTGATCTAAATTTAGAGGGTGAGTACACAGCTGAAGGACAATTTGTTAACTAGCTATTTAGTGGGTTCTTGAGGGAACATCTCAATGCACTGTATGCACTAATAAGACAGTGAGTTATGAGTTTCAAAGTAACAGTATGCCTGCTGTATTTTTGAAAAAACACTTAGATTGTCAGTGAAGCTCACAAGAACACTTCTTAAGCTCTCTGCACTGATGACATAATTTTTGACTGACTCCTGCTCATGCGTAAGTTCCCTGCTGCCCGTAAGCGGACTGTCAGGTGTAATTTTTTTTCATGACAGAACTATGAAGTCTTGTGTCAAGATGCTTGAAGTGAATCAGATGAGAGAGATCTGCTCCCACGCTGCTAATCTTTGGGCTGCTATTTGAAGTGCACTTAGGCCCTGCTGATGGAGTAAGTTCCTCACAGTGAGGGGTAAGAGAGGAGGTTGTTGCCTTTGGGAGCCGCTGACGTTCATACTGTTGACTGGATGCTGCATTTATCTACCGCATACCGTAGTTTTATTTTATAGTGAGATTGAAATGGAGGAACAAAGTCTTGGATTTACTGTATTACTGTCCATATAGAATATATCATGTGACAGAAACACATTAATTCTCACAGTTTAAAGTTTTGGGTCCCAGTTTGACTCATTATTCTTGGGATGCTTGATTTCATCTGCAATTTGATCCTGCGAGAAGAAATTAAATTGCATATTGTGCTCATTCATGCTCCTTTAAATGACTTATAGTATCAGGCTTGCACTCTTTAACTAAATTATTAAGTATTCTTTATAACCTAATAAAAACTGCTGCTCGGATCTTGTTAAAGTCGATACAGTGCTTTGTGTTATTCTCTTCTAGATCTTTGGTATTTACAGCTCTATCTCCCCATAGTTCATTACCAGTCACTGTATCTGTGGAGTGTGTTTAGTCAGGAGCCTGTGGCCTGACAGTCCCCAGGGTGGAGTGTGTTTGTTTAGGGCCACTGCTCCGCTCGGACACTGAGATGCAGATGGTGCAGGGAGCCGGCCCTGGAGTGCCTTTGGACACGCTCTGGCAGAGTGCAGGGTCATGTTCTCTCGTCGACTACAAGACAGGAAATCCATTTAATTACCTGTGAAGCAGAAGACAGGGTGTGGGGGCCTGACAGAGGAGGACTGTGTTCCCCGAGCACTCTGCCAGAGAGTGTTGGGAGGTGGGTGAGAAGGGGGGAGGAAACAATGGCAGTAGGGAACAAGAGAGGAATGAGGGAGTGGAGATACTGTAAAGAGAGCAAGCAGAGTGGTAGTTACTTTCTCCAAACATCTTCCTCTAGTTTACTTAATTGATCTTTTATCTTTGGTCTGAATTTTACTATAATCTATATTTAACAACAGGTTTTTTCTCTTACTTTGACTGCATTTGTTCCTGAACCTGACTTAACTCTTTATATACCTGCTAATAGCGCTTGCTCTTCCTAATAAGCTTTCATTACTCTCACCTTCTTTTTTTTTTTTGTCCAAATAAAAAAAGGCACATTTATTTCACTTTCTTTAGGGTTTACTAAACCCTTTCTTGTTTATCCCTGTACACTTTTAGTATGGTCTAATTTGTCCCTTGTCACCTTTTTCTCTCCTCCAGTCCATTTGTTTTCTTCTCCATCCTTATTCCCCAGGAGAACTAAATCAGCCCCTGCAGCAGACAGCTCTACAGATTGTTGCTGCCTTAGAGGCCAGAGACACTCAAAGCCCAGCGGGGAAAAACCCGACTAATAGTTTGATGAACTGTAGCAAAGGGAACCATACACAATGTTTATGCTTTCATGCAAGAGTTAGAGTTGATGGTGATATTGTTTGACTAGTTTAACCCATAAATACCCAGTGCTACTTATGTGGCAGTTCCACAAATGTTTTATCTCTATATTTGACTTTTCTTGAGGGATTTTTCACCATTTATTACACTATTATCTCCTTTTTCAGTGAAAATCAGGTATTTTCCTATGTTTAATTCACTGATCATGTAAATGTTTTTGAAAGCTCAGATTAAAGTTAAGGGATATTATATCAGAAACAGAGAAAACTGAAGAAAAAGTGACTTTATTAGCAAATATATCATTGACTGAACATAAACCCAGTGTTTCCATCCACTGTCACTGATCCAACTCCATGGGTTTTACTGGTGAATCAATGTTGTCGAAGATGACGGTGTTTCCACGGTAACTACGGAACCTCTGGAAATCCAAATGGGTCATTATTTGATGACCATGAAAATATGACAAACTGCATTTTATACCAATTATTTACATGTATTGATAGAATTACTAGCTCAACAGGTATTAAACAGTGTACATCAGTTGATGGTTTTGGTCACTGGTGGATGTTTTGGTCTTTATGGGTTAAACACTATAACCAAACCAGGTAGCAGAGGCATAAAACTATGTTGATGCAGGCGAATTATCAAACTGATGTAAACATCTACTGAACAAGTGATTACATAGCATCGCAATATATTCAGTCATTCACACAATATTCATTATTTTCAAAAGAAAATACAAAGACTGCACAGGCAGTAAAAAGACAAACACCAAGCAGAGGTGTGTGGGTGTGCATATTCATGTCAGTCATTTTTTATCAGTCCAACCAAGAAGGTTTCAATGATCATTGTTGCTTGTTTACCTGCAAGCACTTGCTGCAGAGTAAATTCCCAATCACTGCTCGGTTTTTACCTCTTCATGCTGTGGCGGCATTGTGACCATCCAGGTAATACGACGAGAATGGCAACAGCAGGCTTTTCAAGACCAAAGCCCAGAAATGTCACATTTGAGGAAGAGTTTGGCCCCAAGCCCAGTCCTGGAAAATTCACCATGACACCCTGCTGGCTGGTTTCTTCCCCGGGTCTGTCCCTTCAAACAGCAGACGAGAGGGATGTGGGATCAGGAAACATTAATGTTATCTTGCACATTGTCACAGTGAGAAACTTGAAAATGACTGAAAATCTCCTTCAACTAGAAGGATGAAGTCAAAGACAAAAATCCCCTTCTGGCTTGCTTTCGAGAATTACATGACAAATCCATGAACAGATGTAGAATTTTACACACAAAGCAAATGACTGCAAGTCCCTGCAAGGCTTCTCGCATGAAACTCTTGGCTAATGAGAGGGAGCAGGTTTGGATGAGCATGAGCGCACCCATAAAGAAAAGAACAAAGAACAGAAAAATCTATAAACAGATGCTAAATTTTATATATACACAGAATGATGAGCCCCTGCATGTAAGAAAAAAAAAAAAGACCGATCAAAAGCGGCTCGACCTGCATGCCTTAAAGATCAGAGGACAATTGTATTTGGAATAATTTTCAGTATTGTGTGATTTTTTATGAGGGTAAGATCATTATGCATACAGTAGTTGGAAAATATCAATGGAAATGTGAATGTACCAGCCAAGGGAAACGTTCCCACTTTTTAATTGTTAACAGACGTGAGAAAGAGCAGTGGAGAAATGTGTATTCTGTTAATACCCAGTGGTGCTTTGTTTAAGGATAACTACAATCCACTATGAATTATTTTTGTAGCTGTGGCAATTGGTTTTAATGGTTATCACCAAGGAAACTGCTGAGATCTGTTACTTCAGGAACAGAGGAAAAAGAAGCACAAGCAGACAGATGATCACACAAGTTGAAAACAAACTGTCAATTCAGCTATAATAACTACCAGAGTGAGTAACACAAAGCCCTTATTGCACAGAGAACCATGAGTGGACACTGCTACCATACACAAAACAGACCACAGGCACAGACATTTAACTGTAGGAAGGATAACACACATATTTTAATTTGTTTTAAGTTGCAAAACAACTATAGAACAATACAAATACAAAAACTAAACCTAAGCTGCAATAAATTGTTGTTTCCACATGAAAATATCTAAAACTAATTAGACCTTTTATATTTTGTTGATTTATGTAAATACATATTAAAAGCATTTTTCAACAACAAATGAAGTTCAATAGAATCACATAATTTACTTTTTATTCAGTATGATTTCATTTGGTCACCTATCAGCGGTGTCATATCATATAACATTGCTTTTCAAAATTACTTACAGATACTTTGTTATAAATAAATAAACTCAAAATTTACGCCCTACAATGAACTGGTGACTTGTCCAGGGTGTACCCCACATTCGCCCATAAGTAGCTGGGAAAGGCTCCAGTGACCCCTGTGACCCTAGTGAGGATAAAGCAGGTTCAGAAAATGAATGAATGAACTATTGCGTTAATGCAGATTAATTCATCATCATGATTAATCTGATTACAAATTTTAACACAATTAACCTATCCCCAGTGCAGAATGACTCTGAACATCTCTGCCAAAGCATTTTGTGCAGTTTGTCCAAGTAGAGTTAGTGTCGCACATGAACAAGTGGTCAAAATTAGTCCACAGCAACCCTGTGATTAATCCGATTAAAAATTTTAATTGTTTGACAGCACCAATACACACACACACACACACACGCGCGCACACGCGCACACACACACACACATACACACACACACATATCACTGTCACAAATTTCCTGTTTTAACAGGATTTTTTTCCCTTGTGT
>JAPQRP010000024.1:31270304-31287699 GCA_037367295.1 Apogon hyalosoma | reverse complement strand
CACAAAACACATACAATAGAAACAAAAATATAGCCTGAAATTCCAAAAGCACCTGCAAAGGATAAAACTCACTCCAAACTATACTGAAATACAGAAAGTGCCAAAGCTGCACCTGTGTCATTGGCACACATGTAAATGAACTATTCATAGATTTGGTGCAAAATTGACCCCTTTCTGCGCAGACCAGCCTCATTGCAAAATTGAGCAATTTGCGCTCGTCTTCTATGAATTAGAAGTGCGAGAACAAATTGCCTGCAGAAAGCTGGTGTTAAGTGTTCACAAGACCTTGCACTCACTGTTTCCTCCATCGTCTCACTCTCTTTCTCCAGATCTTTGAATTTTTGAAGCTGGAGTACTATTGAATTTATCTTTAATAATGTCAAGGACAAACTACTCAGTTAGTTTTTTTGGAGATCAGGTCATTATGCTGGAGTTTCAGGCAATTAAATATACAAAAATGCTGTTCAGAATGCTATACTTTATTGTAATAACGTATCATCTGGAGAATGCAGAGTGTGACATCCAAACACACAACATTCATGACCATCACATCCGGACTAATCTGATGGCAATGAAATTACAGCTGCTGTGCCATGTGTCAATGTGCACTGCCTCTTTTGGAGTTCAGAGATACTCATCCAGATGCGTCACTAAACCGAACATGAGAACTAATGTTTCTGCAAAATCTCAGATATCTTCAGTGACACACAGCATCATTTTAAGAGTCAGATGGCATTAATTTTATTATTAAACTACCAGAATAACATCAGTGATTGGAACTATTTTAAATGGACTTTTCAGTGGGTTGAGTTACAGGGTGGAACACTATAAAAGTATCAATGTTGTTTTATGATTCTTTGTGTACAGATTTCTGCTCATTTAACAGGTTCAGTGGTTTTTGTAATTTGTACAGATGTCGTGATTGACCAAACCGTGGTTGAAATGCAAAGACGCTCCTGAAACAGAGATGGCAAACTGCACACCAGGGGCAGAACGTATGGACATGTTTGTACCAGTGTATCATTAATCCTTGGGTAAACAGGTGTTTAAAAAGGAGCAGATTGAAGGTGCAAATATGATGCAATTCCCTGTGCAATTAGTGGATGTAATCCATTCTTTGTTGATTTGCCCCTAAGAAATGTAATTATTTGTACATTACCTTACATTGCATGGTTTCTACATGAGTTACATAAGATGAACTCCCACCCTTCCACACTACTTCACAACATCCATCATATTTTTTTATGTTTCCTGAATCTATATTATAAAAGCCAAGTGGCCTGCAGGCATACATATATGTGTGTCTCAGGATTCACACAAAATCCGGACAGAGCTGACTGCTGCAGTTTGGCATACTTATGCATTTTTGGTCAAGGAACAGACTTGCAAAAATGGCAAGTTGACATGACCAATATTTTGGGAGATATTAGTAATTTTGGAATACAGTAGCCTCACAATCCCGTTACTATACCCAGAATGCTTTGGCGGTGACTGCTGGACAAATATGGTACAGCATGCACAAATACACAACAGCATAAAAACTACCATATCCAGAACCCGTGGATCCCCATGGGTCAACATGCTAGTTACCCCACCCCCAAAAGGGGAGGCATGGGGTATTGTTTTTGGTTTGGTTTGTTTGTTTGTTTGTTAACACTTTAGCAGCAAAACTATTGGTTGAATTCATACCAAATTGGGTTTATAGATTGCCAGTGACCCAAAATAGATGTGATTATGTTTTGGGGAAGGTAAGTCAAAGTTCAAAATTTTTTATGATTTTTTAAAAAATCTTCCCATTTACTTATAATGAGTGAAATACGTGCAAGGGGCGGGGTTTGTTGTGCCTGGCACAACTTGTTATTTTTTATTTTCGTAATGGGCTAAAACACTATTTCAATAACACCTTTGACAAAATGTAATTTCAAGTCATTTCTCAAACACTGATTCGTGAATCAATATGATTTTTTTTTTTTTACACCAGTGAATACTTAAATGCTCAGTTCTTAGAATCAAGGTAAAGTAAAAACATTTTATGTGATGTTTTTCTACTCAGCATAATGAATATCAGAAAAGCAAGGCATCCTCAGGGATGATGGTGAAAGCGTCACAAAGAAATCATCATGCACCTATAGGCATTTGTGCTGAGAAGCTATTCAACAGCTTGTATGTAGAAGGGGCTGAATTCCAACATAGCACTGAATGCACACTTGCTATTCTTACAGAAGTGCAAATAAAGAAAAATGTGATTGTTTTGTTGCCTTTGTAGAAGATGTGAACAGTACAAAAGTATTTACTGACCTTCTGCACAGGCTTATATGTCATTGTATGTTATATAATCCTGAATGCTTATGGAGGCTCTGTGGTTACTGGTGATTTTACATCTTCAATTTATTTAGGAGGAGATGCATAGCAGGGAAGAATAAGGTGGAACAGAGTGAGTTGAGAGCATTATATTAGAATGTAGTCAGCATGCATCAAGGGGTCACAGGTTTCTCTGTGCATGGATAAGTGATTTGGCATGCAGTACAACAGGCAGGGTGCACTTCTCAGACCACGGTGTATCGTGCTCTAAAGTAACCTTGTTGTTTTGAGCTCTCACCATGGATGTAATGCTACTCTGCCCACCCACCTCACCCATCTTTTTTTTCCTTTATTCCTCCAAGGCTTCTCTCCTCTAACCCTTCGCTCCTTTTCTTTCTCCTGGTGGGTCAGCCAGCTAACGATCTGGTCGACTGCGGATCCCAGGAGACTCAGTTCAACCACAGTTCAGACCATGACTAAGTGAGACAACGAGAAGGAGAGACAGAGAGAGAGAGAGAGAGAGAGAGAGAGAGAGAGAGAGAGAGAGAGAGAGCGTATGTACAATATTCATCACCTCCCTTAATCATTCCTTATTCTTGCTTTTGCTGTGTAATAGTTGCTTTCTAGCTGTAATTGCAGTGAAAATAGAATATCAGCACAGATACTTTAGTTCAAAGTTTGAAGATGCTGATTCACTGCTTTTTAAAAAATGAATATTTCATTACTTTGCCGAGAAACAAAGAGCTCAACATTTGTCCACATCAACACTGAGTTTTACTTAAAATTACAAAACACAAAGAGCTTTATGCAGGTTGGTTGTAAGTATTGCAGTTTAAGCTACAATATTGTCGAAGGCTACCATGCAAATCCACTGAATAGCACTCTGTCATTTAAGTAAAAACACATGTCAAATGTAAAGATGAATTTTCAGTTAATGAGAGTGCGAATCCTGCAAGGGTTCATAAACAATTTAAGAATAATCTGTTAAATAATCTGGTTCAGATGACTTGACACATTTAACTGTATGGATGTTTTTTGGGAAGATAAAAAAAATAAGTCAGGTGCTTTTTTTTTTTTTTTTTTTGCATATTTCTGTTCTTGTGTTATAAATAGCATGCATTCCCTACACTACTGTCTAAACAAAAACAAAACATTCCACTGGTGAAAAGCCGTGTGGTCTATAAATCACTCACAGGGAGCTGATATACTATGCAAGGTGTTTGGAGATGATAGTTGGCTAGTGCGAGCAGCAGAGCGTGAACTTGGGGTGTGAGAGATGTGGAGTCGTGACACTCCTGTCCTGGGCCACCTGTGTGTATGTGGTGGTACTTGTGTGTGTGTTTGTGTGTCTGTTTGGGGGGTGGGAAGCAGCATGCCAGGTGGCTGGCTGCCTGTGGCAGGTGAGGAAACTGTTACCACTAGCATGCACCTCAGGCATTATTAGTGTGTGTGTGCATTTCAATGTGTATAAAAAGTGCGCTTGTGTGAGTGTAATATAAAGTGCACCTTCTTTGGGTTCAGACGGGCAAACATTCAATTCTCAGAGAAGAGTGGCAGCTTTTTCAGAGTGTAAGAGTAACTTTTACCTTGTAGAAAATGCATTTAGTTATAAGACCAGTTGAAATGTGGGAAAGCACCACATGACCTTGTTTACTCTTGAGTAACTTGACAGCAGGTTGGTGATGGTATGTGTTGCACTGATCTAATGACACCAGGGGTTAGAAAACTCTTTCTCAGAACAGATCCAGAAGGAAGGCAGCCGAGCTCATCATGTTGAAAATAATTAATAATGCATTTAATAAATAGCTCCTGAGCCAGCAATGTACTCTCACCATCTGCTCCAGCATAATTCCCTCCCTTTATTAATGCCAGATAGCCATTAGATGACTATGGAGATGACATAATAATGCATGGCATCATTCACATGCTATTTGTCTCTTCAAATTCCAATCTGGAGCTTGTTTCTTTTCTTTCTTTTCTTTTTTTTCTGGATCTTTTATCAACATAATGATTTGGCACAATTAGATAAGGGCCTCAGTCACATCTATGTTAATCAAGTCATTTAATTGGAAAAAGGTAACAGAGTACAGAGTATATTTTCCTGATTTATTATGCTCACATTGCTGTTGGTAAAGTAAACCATAGTATGTGTTGGACAGAAGGTTATCTTGATGAAGCTGTCAGCCAAATAAATGTAATGTTCCTCAGATGTGCATCAGAATAAGGGTCCCCATTGGCCCAGTAATCCAATATGTTTTTGCTCAGCTAAAAGCATATTTTTGCAGCTCTCTGACAGAAGTACTTGATCTAACATGAATCATTTAATGTATGCACTTTGGTTTGAAGGCTAACATTGATTTTAAGTTTGCAGCAAAAGGCCAAAACGTGACTGAAAATGAAACTTAGTGAGTACTATTGGACTGAGTCAGGATACTCAATTCGCATTCTTAATGTGCTGTTGTTGTAGTTGTGTCTAATGTTGAATACTGTCTCTGTGCACCTGCTGTCAGAGCATATTTTTCTAGTTAGCCTCCCTGGTCATCTTTGCCCTTTAAAAAGACAACACGTGTGACATTCTGCTTTCTTAATAAAAATCCATAAGTAAGGTTCACCTAAGAGGATTTATTATGAGGATTTAAGAAAAAAAAGAAATGCTTTAAAATGTGGAACACACTGCCTGGGTCACTGATTTTACGTTCAGCCTCCATCCTTAAACTGTCACGTTTCCAAGGCCATACACCTACACCTAATCCTTGACATTCAGCTTTTCTAAAACCTTGCAGATCCTGATGGATGTAGAATTCATCTTAAGTCATATTATTGGATGGCGTCAGTTCAGTGAGGTGAACTATCCACTTGAAAGTAGCGTGCCAACACAGTTTTGACTCATATCACAGGTGATGTCAATCAGTTCATCAGTGGGTTTTGCTTTCTCCCTTGGAGCCTTTTGTTTCCCTCTCATGTCCACGGTGAAAGCAGAAATCTGAAAGGTCCTGCTTGGTGGTCTCTGCATCAGGGGGCAGTCAGTCACTTTAGATTAGACTATGGATGACAGGTCAAGGAGAACAAAAACTGTCTCTACAGGAGAGGCACAGAAGAATGGATTTTTTTAAAGCTGGATTTAAAAAAAGAAACACATCAAATGACTCACAGGATTGCAAATGCAGGCATAAATACATATATATGTGGAATTTAAAGATGAATTCAAATACTTAAAATTGGGTATTTAGTTATTTTGAGTGCTGTGGACAATAAGATAAAAAAAAAACAAAAAAAAAACCCAAAAACATTTTGTTCTTTTTCTTTAAGAAATGGGATTAAACAACAGGTACAATCCATCACTGTGCATCCCTGCTTTCAAACCATCACATTCACACTAAAACCATTACGTTAACAAACAACAGTGGAAAACAAAATGAAAGAAAAAAAAAAAAGAAATCCTACCCTTAACAAAAATACAAATCCTTAGAGCAATAAGTTACAAGGAATACAAAACAATTAGTTCTTTATTTCCTTAAAGTCTCCTCTAGAGGAAGAATCTCTCTTTGTCTGTATATATTTTGTAGGCAGACATGCAACACAAACCAAATCTGACCTTTGGCTTTTAACCCATCATTAACTGAACAAGCAGGGACAGACCACTCACTGCAGACTAGGAGCAATGGGCTGTCATGTCAGATACCAAGGGAGCAAATGGGGGTTAAATATCTTGCTCAAGGGCACATCGACCAACAATTTCTCTGCTGGACTGGGAAACCAGATCGGTAACCCTTCTTTCACAAGCCACTTCTCCAACCTTGTGTCAACGAAAAATCAAAAATTCAATTAATGGATGAATAGATTCAATCCATTCTTTCCAACGATTCTCAATATGCCAATTTTTCTTTTACAAAAAATGTCAGTCATCACATTAAACTAATCTGTTAAAGTAGGTGCTAAATCACTGACTGCCAATCCACATTATTTTGAACATATACATTTTATAAGAACCCTGAAGCTGCTGTGGCAACTTACCTTCCAAGTAAACAACCTGAAAGCAACATCCAGTGTTTGTTTTTCAGAATTTGTCTTCCAGAAATATGAAACTTTAAGGTACCATATTATAAAATTCTAGAATATTTTAATTAGTAAGAAAAGGGGAATGATTGATTGGCAGTCACTCAACACTGACATAGATTTTGTGGAACTGTAATAAGACGATGAGGAAAAAAAATCACCTCTGACTCACAACCTCTCTTTGAAGTTCAGAAAATCAATGCGCCACTGGAGTTGTGAATGCAATGTTCTGGTGAATGATTTATACCACTTCTCAAACAAAAAAAGTGCTAGAAACCTCTTGCCAGCACTTCCTCTCTGCCTCTTTGAAAGCTTATGCCTTTGTAGCTTGTGCAACAATATGTGCGTCCAGAATATGTGTGCCATAAATTAAGGTTGACTGGACAAAGCTGGGATTCTGCCCTTGTGCTACAAAAGGGTATTATTGTGCAGCAGAGAGGCGGAGGAAAAGCGAAGTCATCTGCATCTGGATGGAGGAAGAGAGGGCTCTAGCATTCAGCCTGAGCCCCTCTGTGGCTGCTGAGGCCAGGCCTGCTGCTGCAGATAGACTTGTTCCAGCTCGTAGCCCTCCCTGGCTCCTTACCCTGCCTCAGCCCAGGAACAGATGGAGAGAGGAGAGCAAAGGAGGAGAGGGAGAGAAATAGCTCCCCGTTCAGAGCTTGGCACAAACATTAGGTCTGGGTGTATACAGTTAGTTTACTGTACACCCAACACAGCCATGTTGTTTAGAGCAGCTTTAAAAGTTTAGTGTGTTGGCTGTATACTTTTGATGTGTGGAGGCACAGAGAAACGTGAATGTGAAGTCGTTTCGTGCATTTTTTTTTTGTGCTAATCAGTCCTCCTAAAAGTCTAAATTATGAATCCTAATTTCCTAATACCCTCTCCATACTAGTCCCTTTTGCGCTGTTGAGATGAACAGTAATAGGCCAAATGACCTCTAGTTCTCCTAACTCTCCTTCATTACACTCAAGCTGCTGGTTATTGGAGGATGAGATGGCAAAATGCCAAGGTACAAGGGGCACAACTGATGACATTAAACTCTCAGATCAGACACTTGTGATCCTCTTCTAGCCAGAAATCATAAACAGAAAACGATTTGCATGTTTGAAACCCATGTCCATATTTGAAACTTAAAAGTAATCACCAACACACATCATTTTTCATTTGCCAATAAAACCTTCAGCAAATGAACTGTTTTACATCGCAGCTTTCCTGGGTAATGGATGAAGTTCTGTGTTTGCTACACATTTCAGTGTGGATATAATGAAGCTATAATACAAAACTAAGGAGTCCTGGTGTTCTGTCTGTGTTGATGCGCCGTGGTGAGCTAAGGAATAATAATGATGTAAAGGGATAATCATTCATAATGTAGTTCGAAGACTACAAAGACACAGTCCCTTTGGAAGAGTCATGAGCAGGGAAAGCTTGAAGAAAAAAGGCAGAGGAACAACACCTCCTGCAGTTTTGCATGCTATTGACCGTGTTGCAAACAGACGCACTGTGCCAGACCGGAAAGCAAAAGAGTGATGCGTGTTGAAGCAAATTGATCCTATCTGAAAGGGCTCAGAAAACTTTAGCCTAGATCAAAGCTCATGCTAAGTCGCTCAGATCACCCTGTGAAAAAGCAGAGCAGTGGGGGAAGAGAGAAAAGAAGGGGAGTGTCTTGTCCTGTCTAATTATACATTTCAGACAGCTCGCCACCAATTATCTCCCCTTCAGTAGCATCTGCCCTTCGCATGACCGCAAAGCTAATGTGTGGCAAGCCCACCGTTGGGTTGGAAACTCAAGTTTAATGTATGGTAAGCTGCTGGAATTTCCCCAATATCTGATGATAAAAAAAAAAAAAAAATACTCAAGGTGAATGAAGAGGTTTGTGCTTGGTCTGTACAGTTAATTTTTGCACATTTATCGTCTCCTCCAAAGACTAACAATTATGGCCTTTATGATTCTGACAGCCTACAGCACTGCACAATTGTCCAAGGTATTTAAAGTGATTCTTCATAGAAAGCAAGAATCCAATCACTGCCTTTTGTTCGCCGTAGGGGGTCAGTAAGCCACGTCAGCACAGAGGTGCTTCAGTCATTGTAGTCACCATAATTTGTGCCAAAGACTCGTGGCAAAATCTGGTGTAAAAGGCTGTCGAGCAGGCTGATACCTTCATTCAGGCCTCCTGCACTGCTTGTACTGAGTTCAGCATGACTAAAATACAAACAAGGCAAGACAAAAGAAACCTAAATCCTTCTCTTTTTACACAAAACTTAGTATATGATACAAGTGTGGTTCCATCCAGCAGAACTCAACACAGAAAATTTGAAAAACAAGCTTACAAAAGGTGAGAAAGTTGGTGTATTGATAAGAGGTAAATGCAAATAAGTGAAATGGAAACAAAGGTAGAAAGTCATTGTGTTTGTCTGCACATGCAGACAAAACAGACTGCAACATTCACTGAATGAACACAACAAACAGAACAGCTTTAGTATGGAAAAGCAGTAGCATGTCCATAAGTAAAGAACTGCAGGAACCAGTGTTAGACAAACTGTGGAAGGGGAAACGAAGGTACATGATCCTGACCAGCAGTTTGGTTTTGGGGTAAAAAGATTCTGATTTTATTTGTTAATATATGAAGAAGAAGAAGAAGATGGTAAAAAGAAGACGGAAAAGATGATGGTGGTGATGAAAATGAAGGTGATGAAGATGAAGGTGATGAGGACGATGGTGATAATGTGATGATGGTGATGTAAATGAATGTGATGATGGTGATGAAGATAATAATGTGATGAAGACGATGGTGATGATGTGATGATGAAGAAGATGATGGTGATGAAGAAGAAGAAGATGATGATGATGGTGATGATGTGATGAAGATGATAGTGGTGATGTGATGATGGTGATGAAGATAATGGTGATAAAGAAGGAGAAAATGATGATGTGATGATGATGGTGAGATGATGGTTACGATTTCTTGAAAAATACTACAAATTTCTTGAACAGTTGTCGGACAATACAGTGGAAACCTACTGGACTGTAAAATATCAACCTAAATTTAAAAAAAAAAAAAAAAAAAAAAAAAAAGAATTGCAGACAATCTTAAACAAAAAAAAAATCTCTGCTAATGTCTCAGCACTGAGACTTAACGATCATGGACTGGAGCACAGGAAGAAGAACTGTAGTGAGTTTACAGCAGTCTGAATGGTGCAACTCGCTGGCTTAGATAAATCATGCAGTCGGGGGTCTGTGGGCTTCAGCAAAGTGAATCAGCCAGATGCAAAAGTGTGTGTATAAGTGCATGTGTACGTGTGTGTGTGCGTGTGTGTGTGAGTGTGTGTGTCCATGAAAGAGCAGACCTTTCCCACATGGCAATAGGCTTCACTGGAGCAGACAATTGCAATGTAGCCATGTGAGAACAGGGCAAGATGGAGTCACTTTTGCTGACGGCTCATAGAAAACTCAACAATTTTGATACAGGAAGACACTATGCCAAAGGCTGAACAAACATTAACAAAGTCTCTACAGAGGTTCCCCGCCGCTTACTGTGCAGATGCTGTGTACTGCTTAACTTAGATTAAACCTTAGAAATCCACGCGGCAAGTGTATACTGCATGTTTGTGTGTTCGCGGCAAAGTGTATGTAAACATTAATGAGCGTGGATGATAGATGAGCTCACTGCTTAATGGATATGACCATCTTACCAGCACCATGCTGGCTTCACAAATCACAGCATTTGCCATAAATAGACTTACTCAGAAGTACATGGAATTTCATGGGAACTCAGATTATGGAGTAATTCATTAAATGACTGGACGTCAGAGTGATTTACTTTTTTTTTTTTTTCAGCAGGGTTATAGCCTCAAAAAGACCTCCAATTATAAAGTATGTTTCATTGTATTATCTGTTTTAGATCGAGAAGCATGATCTGAAATAATTACCCATATTTTTCCTCCACATATTGGACTCTGAATGTGAAACAAAGACATTTTATCTTGGCCATATTCAACACAAACTGTCCCTTATTTTACAGTAATAAAGAAAAAAATAGCATTCAGTTCAGTCACACTTCATATGGATCTAATGTCTGATACAGTTTTAAAATGTTGTGAAGCTCTACTGTAAAACAGATTGGCAGTGTTATTTTGTCCCTGAGGGGTTCTGCCATTTTCAGACATATAGATCCAATGTGGAAGCACTGAGCCATGCTGTCAGCGCTGAAGGGCTGCTTCCTCGCATGGCAGAGCTTATTGGTGGCATTAGGTCTAATAGCCATCAGTGCAACCTTTGTGCCTTCACTTACAGCAATAGCAATGTGGCCTAACAATAACATAAAAAGTAAATGTGCAGGAAGAGCATGGGTAGGTAAGTTGAAAAGGATTGTATGCTGAGCTGCGAGTATTATGAGTGTAGCTCATGCCCTGCAAATGTCCTGGGGCTATATGAAAATGTGAAAGACAACTGAGAGGTAAAACCTCTTATTAAAAATATTAAGGGCTGAAGTAACTTCAAAATTTATTGGAAAATGAGCTATGATGTTCCTTGGAGTTCACCCCAATAAGGCTGAATCTGTGCACACAGAAGGATAAACAATCATTCACCTGTTAGCCCTTTATCAGGCAAGTGACTATTTTTGGTCACCATTACAAGACAGTTCCAGTGAGGGCAGTGAGTCAACAATCTCAGGTCCAGTGTGGTCTACAGGGTCTGTAAGGTCCAGCTCTGCATGAACAGTGAGTGGACCTGCTTTGTTCAGTACCATGAAGTAATGGTACTAATGTAAGGAATGATGTTCAAAGAGATAATGTGGATGTGGACAGGGGTCTGGATCAGCACTTATGTTGGTCTAATTTTCTAAAATGCATGTTCCTTTCACCTTACACAAGGAACCAAATATGGTAACTTCACTGACCTTGATTTTCTATGTGACAATGAAAAATTTTGAAAAATTTCACAACAGTAATAAAGTCTTGGTATGTCCTGCAATAACACACTTAAGGTTGAAATTTAAAATCTATTTCTATGAGTGCCCTATAAAGGGTTACGTCTAATGTCAGTTATGCTGTAACATAAGTTGGGTCAACAACAGTGGAAACTTTTGTTAGTGGGGTACCATTTAGAGTCAAGAAGGTGCTAAATTCATATAATTTTGTTAACTCTAATGAAGTGATTGGTGTAAATTTCCATAATCAGTATATTACCAGCTGTAGATCATAGTCCACAGCTGCATTTAGGAGACACACATAACAGAGGTGGTACAGAAGCAAAATGTGATTAAATATTCTCAATATATAGCACATTTTACTGACACTGATTTTTTTCACCCTTTTAAACTTGCTAAAATACTGTTTGTGCTCCCAGCTCCATCTAAAGTACTTTATCCCTCTGCTTCCACACTCAGATGTGTGTCACTTTTACACAGAGATCTTAGAAAAAAGATGAGATGGTGATCCCACCTTTTTTCTACCATTGACCGATTTTCACAGCCAAGCCAAAGGAGTAACAGAGGTGAGACAGGCTGGACTTTTACACAGCGGACCTGTGTTCTGGAATCAAAGGGGCGGTGACACAGCGCAGCGTATAGTGTGACTCATAACTTGTGCATCAGAAATACCCCGAGCAAAACTAACCTCTCCAGAGTTGGCCCATCTTTCACCGTTCCACAAATGTTATGCTGCATTCCAGAGTCCTGGGAGATGGGACATTTTCAATGTCCGACTCAGCAAAATGCATTGGAACACCTATCCAAGCCGGAGGTCCTGGTTGCCAAGTGGGGCCAGTTCGAAGTACCCCGACCTCACTGCAGACTACAACGTGGCATCAACACAACAATGGCGGTGCACAGTGTGCAAGATCGCAATGAAGAAACTTCACAATGCATGATTAGTTCATCCGTCATTTTGCCTCTTCCATCTCGTTTGCATACATGAGAACACTGTACTGTCAACAGTCAAAATGCCTCTTCAGTAACAAAGCAAAGGAGCTTAGATCTGTGATCTTCATGTTTGTTGTTTATGTTCAACATGGATCACCTGGAATACTTTGAGGTGGGATGTAGTTAACTCCAACTGAGATCTATTTTACCTCCCAGGACTCTGGAATGCAGCATTAACATGGATAGAGTCCTCTGCCTGAAGTGACAACAGCTCGTAGATCTCAGCATCTCCCCAGTTTCAACATCTTTCTGGTTGCGTTGTTATGTTTGTTTGCTGTATACGGCCCGCGCTCATTTTTAAATCCCCCCGGCACGAAGGTCGCACACTCAGACGTCATCAAACGACACCTTGGTTGGAGAACAAGAGGTTGTCCTTTTACATAGCGTTCTGGAATCATAATTCCACCTTTATCAGCTCTGTTACTACCTCCAGAGGCGTTACAAAGCTGCGATAACGGTGGGACCAAATGATCCCACCATTTCATTTACACAGAAATTGTTCTGGAAAAATGCAGAAATATTCCTGTAACAGAAGTGCTATGTAAAAGGGGCTGATATCTTCTCTTTAGTTGAACAGCACAAAATATCCAAAACTAGAGTGAAGATATGGACCATGATGTGGACATGCATGGCATATGTAGTGTGTATTAACAGTACTTAGACTAACTTATGCCAAACATTTTGTATCTTCAAACCTAAATGAATTGTATCTTACCAATTTCAGCCAGTTCTTCCTTTATAATCACAATGAAAGCAGAATAATGTGACATTAATGTCTATATTTTGTTATACTTGTATTGTCTAAATGATCAGCAGGAGACAGACTGTGTTATATTGGACAACAAACATAGTCAGATGTAGTAACAACAAAGTAGCAAGGACCCAGAAAAAACAAATGGCATCACAGCTTAACAAGTGGATAGTCATCCTTATCATCAAAAAACCCACTTGCAGCACTAATTTGTTTTGAAATGTATCTGTCTTTGCTTTTATGCTAATGCAAACAGGAAAGCTTGTATGTATCTTGTACATATGAATCACTGTGCATATTTCTTCATATAGTCTTTAATCTACTGAACCATATAATGTCATCTGTCATGTGGGTGATGTATATATTTTGTAATCTTGACTGAGGGATCAAGTTGATATGTCAAGCGTGCCGTAATGGTTTAAAGGTCTAATAACACAACTCACCCTGCCATTTCAGGCACAAATGTGACACAAATGAACTAGTGATTCATACTTACAGTAGCGTGACAGAGAAAAAGAAGGGGCATTTGATGTCACAAGACTGTGTCAATCAAACTAAGATTTCATTATCTCCATAACCATTCAGAATGTGTCAGTGTATGTGTCAGTAACAATCTCTGATTAGGCATCATGCCATGAATCTGTCAAACAGCTGCAATCTCAAATTGATCATTTTTGTGAAGCTTAGACTGAGAATTAGACTTGAGAATAAAACTGTTATAATTTCTTTGCTGTTGTATCAGACTTCTTTCCTTTTAACATGCTTGAGATCCTAAAACACATACTCTGAATCTAAAAACACACTGAATTAGCGTTTTGTAATTTAGATACAACATAAACACTGGTGGTATAACTAAATACATTATACTCTCCTGTCCCTCTCTTTGTCTATTCTGCTCTTTTTCTCTCTCCCCCTCCAGCAGATAAAGCCAATCTTGGGGCTGGCTCCTGCCACAAAACGTTCTGTAATAGTCTAATTGTGGCTAATGGTTTGTGCAGCTAATTAAAGTGTATGAATTACAATAATCAGTCAGCCGCATGGAGGCCATGCCGCCTCACGCTGTTCCTCCAAGCGTAGAAGGCCAAGACCGTAGAGGGGGTGGTGGAGCTGGGGGTTGGACACAAAGGAAAAAGGAGAACTGAAAGTGATCAAGAAGAAAAGAAAGAGAGCCATCCGGAATGCCAAACCTGCAAGACCACACTGACATGGGTGGATGTGAAAGGGAAAAGCAAATGAGGCAGATGTATGTTGTAGTGGACAGAGCAGACAGAGGAGGAAAAGAAGACATTAAAATTCAAAGCATGAAGCGTGTGCAAAATCACTGTAGATAGTACATTTTTCAAATGCGCATGTAACAAAGAATAATGAAATGGAATAATGAATGAAGTTTTCATTATAACACAGGGTTGCAGCACTTCTGTGCACATTTTTGATTTCTTAAACAATGTAGCTAAGTTTCCATTACCTGTTTTTATTTGCATGTTCTATCTATCAAATTAGAAATGGTTTAGATAGAAAAGAGCAACAGAATGCTACTACCTACCTTCATCTTCTCTCTTTACCACAGCCATACATACTATTTACTGCCACCTCATGACAATGCTGGATAGCCGAGTTTATTTAACAGTTAATGGAAGTGTTGTGCAGTTTTTTCTGTCTAGCGTTCACTGTCCTTTTAAAACAAGGGACAAACATTGAGGCCTATTGTATAATGGTCAGTCCCTTTGGCATCACATGACAATTTCACAGGTTTGCGAAATTCAGTGCATAAGCAAAGTATAAAATAGCTCCAAGTTAGAACACCAATGAAGAATACACGCTGGCTTCATTTCCCAAAGTAAACTGCCTTGTGTAACTACAAGCTGCAGCCCCTTCCTTGGTTTAACTACACATAATGGCAGTAGTAAAGTTTTATAGGTCAGCTTGGAGATCATTACATTGTGCACAAGACCTTTCCTTTTCAGCTGCATTTTAAACCAATGAGTACAGCAGCTATAAAGAACACCCTTGAAATATGCAAAATGTATAGTCACAGAAGTTTCTCTGAAATTGGTTATGCAATTTATAACATTTAGACATAATAATCAAGTTGCTAGACCTATAGAAGACAAAATACATAATGTATGCCCATAAAAATAACATGGGAAAAATAACATAGTTGGCTCTTTCTTGATGAACCAACATCTGTAAAGCGATATGGGAAACTGTGTGGGCAGCATATAAATAAACTCCCACATTAAGACCTTGACAGCCAGTGGAGTTCCATAGATGCAGAACAAAGACACAGAAGGAGGAGGAAAATGAGAGCAACGGAAGGCGAAAACATGGAGAGAAAATGAGAAAAGAGAAAAAAGAAAATGGAACATAAAGTATGAGAGGTGGTGACAAGGCATGGGGTGGAGGACAATTGTAAATCTTGATGGAGACAAAAGTGGGAAGAAAGCAAAACTGTAATGACAGTTTTTATGGCAAAAAAAATTTAAAGAATGAGCGATAGAAGCTCACACCCTCTTGCTTTGTCTTGTCAAAATCAAATGGCCATTTTAGCAAGTTGTCCAAACAATAACGATAATATAGAAGAAGGAAAGGAATCAATTATTCATGATACACAGAGCCATTTATTAAACGATAGTCAGACACCAACACACACATATGCGCACGCACACACACACACACACACACGCACACGCAGAGACACACACACGATTTTCTTGATGGTGAAATGACTTAGTAACCAGGCGATTTATTCCCTTTTAATAGGGTCTCAATTGCAGCAGCCACACTCAGACAAATGAGCAAACAAGTCAGAGAGTGACAGTGATATCCATTATGTGTTTAATTATCTTCAAAGTTCCAGTGAAGGGCATTTCTTTGGCTAATGGGGAGACAGTGCTAAGTGTCACAGCAAAGTGCTCCTCAAATGCTCCAACAAAACTGACTAGCTGGTCCTTCGCCGAGCTGACGGCAGGCTTAGATTTGGCAAATTGGCACAATCAGTGTCAAAAATAACCAACAATTGTTGTTGTTGTTGTTGTTATTTGTTTCTCTTTCTTTTCCTGTTCCATTTCCAAGTCAAATTCCCTTGGCAATAATTTGACTGAGTCCCATTAGCTGGCACTGAAACAAGACATGCTGATTGGTATTTTCAGGGTGAGATGATTGAGGCAAAGACTGGGGCCTGGACCGAAATGTCATTTCTGAGTGGGTCTGATTGCATTGTGGTAAAGCAGGAATCTGTGATTTTTTTCCCTAATGCAATAATCACACCAAGATTAGCTGGAAACCCCTGACAGAGATTCAATGCCAACACAATTGTGCATGTGCAAGGTAGAGACAGTTTGCTTGAAAATTTGGCAGTGCTTTGTCTCCTTGATATACACCAAATTCAGAGCCATGTTGAACTAAGGTAAATAAAACCAACATCAACACTAATATTGGCTCTATCTGATTTAAATGGCTGTAAAATCTGCAGCTTCATTAGACAGAAAAGGTGGCATCAGTAGTAGTGATCTGACAACAAAGACATCCCAAACACTTAAGCTGATACTTGGGAATTAGTAACAACACACCAGCTGACGTGATGCTATCATTCATTAGCTGAAAAGAGTGATAAATTACACCTATTCCCCTCCCCCACTCTCATCTTTCAAGTCTATAGCTCCATAGCCCATCTGGGGGTTGGCAATAAGTTACTGTGAAGGCCCAGAGTGACTGAGACATGGCTAAATGTTCGTATTTATTTTCAGTCAGACATTAAGCTGGGAGTGGAGGAAATGAATGAGAGCATCTGTCGATGTGTGGTGCCATGGTGGTGACTGGCCCGCAGCCCCTCAACACTCTGATATGCTTTCTTTTTTGTTGGATGTGTCTGTATGAACACGTACCATCTCCATTTTTTTATTCTTAAAGCTATTCATTCCTTTATGTGTGAACCGTTACAAATAACAATAAGAATCAGAGTTTATTATAGTTTTGAAATGTTCATTACCTTTTTATTTTGATTGTCTTTCAGTATAGTTTTTGATTACAGTTTAGTACAACTTACGTTAATGCATTAGGAATTTTACTCTTTATTTGTAGGAATTCAGTAGTATTGCTTAAGTTTTTCATTTTATTTTAGTTTGCTAGGTTTCATGAGGAAAGGCCTGATTTATATGAGCTGGAAATATAGTTTGAACAAATGCATATGATTTATAAAACCACTGGTTATTAAATGCCTCATAGTGTTCAGACAGTTTATAATTTTTTCTAGTCATTGTTAAAATATTATACCGTCATGGAAAAAATTAATAGACCATCAAAAGTCATCAAAAACAATGGTTATGCAATCAAGTACTAACTCCTGTGTGTATCATGTGACTAAAAAA
>JAPQRP010000024.1:31251779-31270204 GCA_037367295.1 Apogon hyalosoma | reverse complement strand
CAAACAAATGTACCTTTAGTTGTACCAGGCATTGAAATGAACAAGAAATTGAAGAAAACAAGGGTGGTCTAATATTTGTTTACATGACTGTATTTACAGTAGTACAGTACTGGAGGGATAAACAGAATTTAAGTTTATTTTACCTGAAATTCATTTAGTTTTACCCTAAGTTGCATTCTTCATTGTGGTTTGCATTTTGCTTTTATTATTTTTTTTCATTTAATTATTTTTTAATTTGTTCTTTTTTTTAAAATAAAAGTACTAATTTTTCCGCAGGCGATTTTAGTTTTAGTCATAGTCTTGTGAAACTATAATAACCCTAATAACCATAACCATTTGCAGTGCAGTGGAGTACACAGGTGGCAGGTGTGCTGCATACCCACTATCCATATGTGTCCATATGCACAAGAATGAATCTCTAAGCATGCACTGTATAATTGATTAAAAAATAGCAACATCTGCAAAGAGGAAACATGCCTTAGATGTACAGAGGAGCAAACAAAAATACAATACACAGTTTACGCTTGATAAGAAAAAAAAAAAACAATGCCTTTCTAAAAATGTGCTTTACTAAACTGAAGTTTTGAAACATGAAATGAAGGAATAGGCTCTTTTTGTTTTCACCTGGTTACATGAAGTGAAAAATCTTGTCAATCTGTTTCCTGTTTTGTTTTGCCTTTTATTGTACACTTAACGGCCACTTTATTAGGTACACATTGTTAGTACAGGGTTGGACCCCCTTTTACCCACTTTAATTCTTCATAGCATAGAATGACATGGGTCTGCAAAACACTGGTATGATAGTTTTAACACCTTTCATTCATGGTGTGAATCTTCTGTTCCAGCACATCCCAAAGGTGCTTTATTGGATTGAGATCTGGTGACTGTAGCAGCAATCTGAGCACAGTGAACTCACACTTATGACATTGCACATTATTCTTCTAGAAGCAGCCATCAGAGGATGGATATAATGGGGTCATAAAGGGATGGACATGTTCATCAACAATACTCAGGTAGCTGTGACATTTAAATGATGCTCAGTTGGTACTAAGGGGTCCAAGAAATGATCATCCACATCATTATACCATCACCCACCTGAACCATTGATACAAGGGAGGATGGATCCATTCTATCATGTGGTTTACACCAAGTTGTGATTCAAATGTTGAAGCAGAAATTGAGACTCATTAGACCAGGTGACACTTTTCAAATATAGCCTCCGTAGCCACAGTTTGCTGCTCTAGACTGACAGGAATGACACTCGAGATGGTCCTCCGCTGCCGTTGTCTTCTGCTTCAAGGTTCCACATGTTGCATGATCGGAAATGCTCATCTGAATATCTTGGCTGTGGCTGTTCATTATCACCCCGCCCCCCCGAGAGGGAGGCAAGGGGTATTGTTTTTGGGTTGGTTTGTTACCCCACCCCCCCCGAAGGGGAGACAAGGGGTATTGTTTTTTGATTTGCTTGTTTGTTAATAATCCTGCAGCAAAACTATTGGTTCAACACATACCACATTTGGTTTATAGATTGACAGTGACTCAAAAAAGATGTCATTACATTTTGGGAAAAGTTGGTCAAAGAGAATTTTTTTTTTCTGAATTTTTAAAATATTTTTTTTCCTCCATTTACTTATAATGGGCGAAGTTTCAAATGTCTGTAGCAGCAAAACTATTGGGTGAATTCACACCAAACTGGGTTTATAGATTACCAGTGACCCAGAATAGATGCCATCACATTTTGGGAACAGTAGGTGAAAGTTCAATTTTTTTATTAATTTTTAAAATCTTCCTATTTACTTATAATGGGCAAAATATGTGCGAGGGGTGGGGTTTGTTGTGCCTGTCACCACTTTTGTTTGTTTGTTGATACTTTAGCATCAAAACTATTGGTTGAATTCATACCAAATTGGGTTTACAGATTGCCAATGACCCAGAATAGATGTGATTACATTTTGGGAAAAGTAAGTCAAAGTTCCACTTGTTTGACTTATGTTGCCTTTTTATCAGCTCAAACCAGTCTGGTCTCCTCCTCTCCTCTGACCTCTAGCATCAAAAAGACATTTTCAACTAGAGAATCGATGGTCATTTTCTCATATTTGCTGTGATATATACTTCTCTTTTTCCTCTCCATTTCCTAAAAACTCTATAAATGGTTGTGTGCAAAATTCCCTGTAGATTAATATCTGAAATACTTACACCAGCCCATCTGGCTCCAACAGAAATGCCATGTTAAAAGTCACTTAAATCATCTTTCTTCCCAGTTCTATTGCTTGGTTTCAACTTCAGATGATCGCCTTGACCATGTCTACATGCCTAAATACACTAAGCTGCTGCCATGTGATTGGCCTATTAGATATTTGCATTAATGAGCAATTGAATAGGTGTACCTAATGAAGTGGTCAGTCAGTGTGTATTTTCCTGCTACTTAAAATACTGCATGTAACCACCACACCGGTATTATCTGTCCTGCAGCATCATGTTTACTTCACCAAACCAACAGGACTCCATTTACCAAAAGTATAACCATGACAAGATGTTTTTTTTGCTCTTTGTTAGAAGAAAATACAAAAGGAGAATTGGTGGAACCATGGGACCAGTAGGAGTTAAAAAACTGCAAATCCAAAATTTTAATCATCATTTTTCATGAGTAGAATACTAAAGTAGAAGCAATGGGTTTACACAATAGCACAGAGCTTTGTGCGTAGCACTGGTTGTGCAAGTTTAATTAATGTAACCAGAGGATCAGGCATGCATAATCTCTTTCAGACAATGTGTGCCACTCAGCTCACAGAGATGGAGTACATACCTGCTGCTTTCAGATGGCTGAATTGTGAGTTAATCAATAGATAGGAAGGTTTTCACACATGCAAGATGTTCTGGATGGGATATAGTGAGAAGAATTGCATACTAATCTTCATGACCATAATCAAAATACAACTGCATTTTTCTCTCAGTAATTAGATGCTTCTAGATGGTTTATATACACAAATAAATTATTAAAAAAACATTCTGATGTGTCCCTGTCCCATCTCAGAAAGGAGGTGTGTTAGTCCATATGTTTAATATGCCATATCTCAGGAATGGTTTGACAGAATGTCTCAAAACTGGCAAAAGTATTAACTTAAATGATATTGATCACTAAACTGTAGGATACTTGTAATGATATAACTGCATGAACAACTCAGGACAAAGGAGAGTGGGTTCTTTGTGGCTCAGTGACCAATTCAAGTTGAAAAAATATCAGGGATGCTGGCTCACCAATGGCACTATCTATACTACTAATCCACTCTCATCCCACTAGTCCCCAAAAAAGAACAGAGCCTTGAGGCGGTCCACTACAAATGTTGCACATGCACCTCAGTTACACTAAAACAGAATCCAATCGAAATAAAACAAATGGTAGCAGTATCAATACTCAAACCATGTTACAGCAACTTGCTGTCAGATGTGTTTAAAACATCTACATAAATATATACACTGCAATATATTTCTTCAGTTTTGTTTTTTACAGTATTCATTAAAATATAGAGCAGAATACGGACAAGAGAGACATTTCAGGGATGGAATGGGACTATTCAAGAAGCTGCAGTTGATGCGAAGCATCAATCTTTCATATGCTTTGAGGCCACTTCAAATCAATTTCACCCCAGCCGCTTGCAGGCTAATCATGTGGCAGAGGGCAGGCAATGTGCCAAGTCTGTCTGGATAGAGGGATCCAGACAGACAGACATGGAGGCAAACAGATACCCAGTCACGCAGACAGATAAGCAGATAGACAGACAAACATCCCAAACCTGCGGAGGGCCAGATATGGAAGAGGGTGATCTGAAATGACAGGCAGTCAACCATTCCTGCCTCAACAATATTTGCTCTCTGTTTTGGTATACAAATTTATTCTACTATGTATGCTGGTGCATTCTGCTTGATGGAAAACTTCTGTTCCAAGGCCAAGGAAGAGGCGCTTATAAACATGTCAACCTGAATAGTTTGACACAATAAAGCAGTCTATCATGTCACCATTAAAAACAAACAAAATCCTACCCAGTTATCACTGTAAATACATAAATCAGTTCAAAAGCTTGTTATAGATGCAAAACATTTACACACACAGGTGGAATGGTTCATTATGACTAATCCCAATAGCTCTTAGCTCATAAGTAGTGCACACATATGCAGGGGTGAGTCACAAGGCTGCGGAGCCCACAGTGATTTGACACTACCCATGCTGTGCTGTTGGGTTAGTGATGCATATGTACACCAGGCACGCTGGCTTTGTTTATTCTATTGACTTATTTGTTCTGTCCATCGACTGTGTTGCCTGTAGCCAAGGCTTGCTTTTCTCCCTTTAAATCACCGCCTCCTAATTATCTGTCACATTTTCTGCTATCCCATGCCAAAGACACACAATGGCCGATAATGACCCCATAGACAGCATCTATCAGGCGTTCTGCCATTGATTCCTCTTTTTCTTTTTCTCTCTCTCTCTCATTTTCTTGCTGTTTCCTCTCCCGCTCACTTGTGCTCTGTCCTCCTGTCTTGTTCAGCCATTCCCCTCCCTTTCTCTCACTTTGTTTCTCTGTCACTCTGTGTCAGCCTCTGCTTCACCAAAACCATGGGACGATGCCTGAAGCAGAAATGCATCATTTTAATGTATTGTTTTATGGAAATGCCGGTCATCTTTCTTTTCTTTCATCTCGATTAATAGCAATACGTCAACACTATTTTTTAAGTGGTCAAGAATTGTGTAAACAAGCTCAAATATATTTTGTGGCTGCTTATGGCAGTATAAGTTTGCATCAGAAGTTACCACATTAAAGTCTGGAAAAGTGCCTGAAGTAGAAGCTGTTTAACTGCTGTCACTGGCTGACTGAACAGACAGCAGGGAGTCAAAGTGGGTGATGGGCCAATGTTTGGCCAGAATGGACTACTATATGACAGTAATGTAGTTGGAGTGTTAGCTGCCTGAGGGCTGGAGAGAAACTCGTTCCCCTCCCACAGTTTCAGCTGGCATCTGTCCCCCTTGTACGCCTCACCCACAGCCACCACCCTTCACCCCACTCTCCCTCTCCCACCCCCAAAAGCGTCACCCTGCCGAGAGCGCAGGAGCTCAGGTCATTACAGCAAACTGTCACGGCTAACTGTCACACGGCCCAGGATGCTAGCGTCACTGTCCTCATGTCCTGATGAGCTAGGCTTGTTCCCGGTCCAAACATAGCATCCATCTTCTCACCCCCCCCGACACAGAGAGCACCAGTCTGAGAGAAGTCAACTTATTTACCCAGTGAATGGGAACTATGAAAGGCCAGAAACAACACAGTCCTTGATATCTTGTATGTTAAAAATTGCTCTCAGGGATCTACAGAGAAAATGTTTGTTTATGTGTATTTTAATCAAATGTTTAAAAGCCTTATCATTCTGTTTTCAAAGCATCAAAATGCTCAAGTGAACTAGAGATTGTCATCCTGCCAAAAAATGAAATTTAAATTCCTATCAGAACTCAGGAACAAATCCTGTTTTCACTTCAAGGAAACATCTAAGGCCACATTCTTATGTTTGTTAAATTACAGCGATCTGCTCTTTATGACGTTACCCAAACAGCACCTAAAAAAGGTGGATACTGTTTACTATTGTACTTAACTTTTTATTAATGGCTGTGGGAATCATGTTCACCACTGTTATGTGTGTGTATATATATATATATATATATAAGCACAATTACAACAGCAATTTGTACTGGACAAATATTATCAATTAATTTATTATTATTTTATGAATTCATTTATTTATTAGGGACAGTGCATATTAATGAACATCTACAACAACTGCAGCTGTAAATATGCCAGATTGTACCAACAGTGAAAATTTCCATCTGTGGTCCCTAGGCAGGTGACAAGAAAGACAACTGACAAAAGACAAAACACCACAAAAACACACAAAACAACACTGTGACAACAATCTACTGATGATCACAGGCTTGGTTTTCCTTTATGCAATGTCTAAATTGAGATTTGAAGGAGGCGTATAATTGTGAGTCTATTATGTTGAGTGGTAAACTGTTCCAATATTTAGTCCCAGTGACTGAAAGCGTAGTCTGTCCAACAGTAGTGCCCCTGCATGGTACTTGACAGTCTCCTCGAGCTGTGGGCCTGATGGCCATCCCACTGACAAACAGGGATTTGATAAAATCGGTCAAGGAAGGAGGGGCAAGTAAGTAAAAGAAATACACATACATAAGTGTGCAAAATATTGTTGTATATAAGTTATTTATTTGTAGTGTATGATAAGTTATTTGTTTGTTCTGTCTTTATTTATTGTTGTAACAATGTCTATGCTGCTTCTTGGCCAGGTCACACTTGGAAAAGAGATTAAATAAAGGATTATATATATATCCTGGGGGTGACCTGTGGGTAAACCAAAAGTCATATCATCATCGTTTGCTTTTACTGTATTTTGTGTCTGTTAAAGTTGGGGTTTTTTTTGCTTCTCTTCTTCTCAATTTTGACTGCAACTTTCATCCAAAAGTTGTTCTGATTCCTCCCACGTTGTCTGACTTTGATGAATTTTTGTCATTGTCAACTGTTGATCAGAAAAGGAGGGAACAAAAACACTGTGGGGAATTAATGCCTGACAGCCCGAAACCGGAAGAGGGAAGTGTTGTTTTATTACTAGAGGGGCAATAACAACGCAGATAGCATCTATCAGCGGGGTGCTGAGCAGCAGTAGAAGATAAACTGTGGAGCACCTGAGCACAGATGATGCTTGACACTTCAGAGGGGGAAAAAAAATCTAGGACCGCTGACAGTGTTAGTGACATGCAACCCCCACCCCCTCTACCCCCCTTGATCACATGAGGAGCAGATGCACCAGGGGAGCTCAGAAAATATCAAACACACTAAACTGAACAATCATCTGTGTCACTTTATAAAGGATAGTTTACAGCCTCCGACTCTAAACAGGGTGTGCAATTGTGATTTCCTTTTTTTTTTTTTTTAGTGTTTTGTGAATTTTACAGTGAGAGTATATGACCTGTGCTTGTGTGTAAGTTATATACAGAATGCGCACTGTTCCATGTGTGGTTGTGTGTGTGCGCATGTGTGTGCGCTTGTGTGTGCGTGCACGTGTGTGTGTTCACCTAGTCAGCTCCCTGGGGCCCTCTCGCTGGGTGAGTCAGTCTAGTTGCTGTAATCACTCTGCTCACTACCCTCCACTCCAAACCTGATTTGGCCAGATTGTTTCGTTTTCTTTCTCCCTGCTCCTGCCCCCCAATCCTCCCCGTCTCACCCTGCAGCTCATCTTTCCATTCTCGCTCGCCTTCTCTCCTTCTTTTTCACCCCTCGTTCTGTTCTTCTGCACCCCCCACCCACCCACCCCACCCTCCTCTCCTCCCTTCTCTTGCTTTTTCTTTCTGCCTTTCCCTCCTTCCTTTCTTCCTTCCCGTTTGTGGTAATGGCAGCTGATTGATGGAGTTTGTTTAGCTTTAATTACACTGTAGGTGAGTGGCCAGGCCTGTTCACGCCAGTGAAGCAGAAAACTCAACTTGGTTAGGTTAGAGATTGGATTTCCCAAAGTGAAAACACTGTACAGGGGATAGGTCTTAAGACCATTGTATTTTATTAGTTTTTTCTTCCTCCACCCCAACTCCATCTTGAGAGCTCATTAAACAATCCTAACAGTTTACGAACAGCTAAATATCAGCAAACTCTAACCTAATGCTAGTCCTTAAACTTAACACAGTATTGTTATAAATATGTAAAGTATTATTACCACAAATGCACAAAGTCACAGATGTTGTTTTATGATTTAGGAGTAACAGTGATGACATAACAATTTTGTACCGAAAACATGCCTACATTTTGCCAACTTGGACCATAATTTAGATATAGATTTTTTAATATCCCAGGAGAAATTTCAGACAGTTTATTAAATATAACAAGGGATCATATACAACCATATCAGAAGAAAATCAGAAATAACCTTTGTCCCATCAGATCACAGCCACCACATGGAATAATTACACTATGCTGTTAATACGCTAATACAAACATATGTTACGACAAATTCTCCGACCCTCAACACATGCTCACTACATTTGGAGTCACGCTTCTGTCATCAGTTGTTTCAAATTTACATGGGATCAAAAGGGTTCGGTGTTAATATTAACATTCTGTTATCTGACTGTGTATAAAAAAGGTTAAAAAGTGTGAATGAAATCTGAAGTAACTCAAAACTGTGGTCATGAATTGGGCGATGTGGTGGTAAAGTGGTTGGTACATCTGCCTCACAGCAAGAGTTGTGTCTGTATTGAGTTTACCTGTTCGCTCCATGCCACCACAGGTTTCCTCTTGGTGCCTTGGTTTCCTCCACCATTAAAACCAGGTGTATATATGTTAATTATATATATGTAAATTCTCCTGTCAGTGCCCTTGACTGCAGTGCTGATGAGGATGTGGAGTTGAGCCATCAATGGCTTTGTAAGCTCTGTGCTGATGCTAATTTTAACGCTAGGTACTGTGTGTGTGTGTGTGTGTGTGTGTGTGTGTAGGTGTGTGTGTGTTAGGATGGGTTAAATGCTGAGACTGATGAGAATAATAAAGCGAGTTAACCTTTAACCTTTAACATTTATGAATGACAATCAAACATAGCCGATTTAGAAATGAAGTGAAAATATGCTCTTTGCTCTACATCATGTACCAGGCCTGTGAAAAAAAATTATCCTTGAGTGCCTTATCATCCAATAATGAAAATCCCTTTTAGAAAATTCTGGCATCTGGATGTGGAAAATGACTGAGATATGAAGGAGATTTTGTGTGTAAAATGTTCAAGTCCAAATGTTCTGTAGGTTTCAAGCTACAGATGTGGACGGTCACAGATACAGACAGACCTGACTGCAATACAAGGATAAGAAATGAATAAGGGGTTGGCTTTTATGGTCTTAATGTATAATTACTTTTTTTTTTTGTTTGTATTCATTCTTTTATGTTTTAATAGTTTTTATGTCTGTGTACAGCACTTTGGCCAACTGTATTGTTTTTAAAGTGCTTTATAAATAAAGTTGATTTCTCTCCTCTAACAAATCCCTTTTTTTTCGTTCTGTCCTCCTGTTTGCTACAATTGCATTTCACCCAGTTTTTCTTGCACTTGATAATGTTTTGCTTATTGTACTTTAGCACTGATGCTTGATTTGATCCTCTCTTTTGTAAGTCTCTTTGGATTAAAGCGTCTGCTAAACGTAATGTAATGTAAATGAGACTAAAAAAATATACATAATATATCTGTAAAATTAGTTGAAAACATATTCTTATAATATTTCTCATCGCCCAGTTCTAACAGTAATGATTACAAAGTGTAATTACCGATGGCGCTACATAAAAACACTAACAAAGGGAGCAATCACTGTGGTTTTTAATAGGTGAAAGTGCAAACACAATCCTCATATCACATAAGCTCCTCTGATTTATTGTGAGTTTACGCTCCTTCACTTCACTGACATGAATGTTTTATTTGCCACACATTTAAAAGCTCATTACATTTAAATTTTTAAACAGTTAAGGCAAAGTATGCTCAGGCTTCAATTAATCTGCAATATCATACATAAATGGATTATTACCCTATTTTCATTATTGATCAGCAGCTCATAAAACCTCTACAGCTGATTGGTTTGCTCCAAATCAGCTGATCTGTGGGATGACTAGACTAGAAACAGCCAGTCACAGGTCTTATTGCTGGAATTTTTATGGCTATGCGATGATTTAATTTATCTGTATGCCATGAATTGTATGTGTTCAGTTTGCCCTAAGGGATTTAGTGCTCTCGGCAGAATCCCTCGCATGCTGCCTGGATCCTTGAGGGAGCTCCACGAGAGAGCAAAATCTTTTCTGTCAAGTGTAACTGTATAACCATTTGCAATAAATATTATAGTTCTCTGACAGTAAGTATTTAACTGCACTTTCTGTCAAATGTATGAAAGCTTTCCCCTCAGTTAATTAAAACTCAGTATTCATCACTCAGAGGCTGGAAAGGTACAGGCAGCTGCAGTCTCTAATTTCAGAGATGTGCGGTGTAACCTTTTGGTTACGTTGATTAAAGTTTTCTATATGGTTGAGCAAAGCACATAAAGGAGATCACTGTATCTTTTTGTCATTAGATATTAAAACAAATCGAACTTGGTCTGTCACACTGTCCCTTGCAATCTTCATGTGCTGTGTCATCTGATACTTTACTGTTAGCTCTGTTAGCTCTGTTTTCAGACAAAGCAGCCGCAGTAAAACCACAAATCACATCCATTCTCTGTATGGTTTTTGTTGTCAGTACCTGCACTAAAGATCACTTTCTAACAAGGTCATATCTGTCACAGTTTAGTCTGGACCATAGATCAACAAAAGGTTAATTTAGCAAAGATAACAACATCACGTAATAACTCCATACCTTCATAAACCTCATAATCACACTCACCAGTGTAGAAGAAACGCTGCAATTTCAGCATCAAATTCCATTCTTTTTATTTAGAGCTCTGTCCAGGAGTGAAACTGTGCCTTTAGCTTTTTTTTACTACAAGGTCTACAATATAAATCATTGGTATCTTTGTCATAAGTTCAGAGCTTTTTTTTTTTTTCTTCACACTGTAATGATAATTTTTATCCTGCCTCCCAAAGGAGAGGCAAGGAGTATTGTTTTGATTTGGTTTGGTTTGTTTGTTTGTTTTTTCTTTCTTTTGTTTTTAACACTCTAGCAGCAAAACTATACGTTAAATTCATACCAAACTGGGTTTATAGTTTGCCAATGACCCAGAACAGATGTAATTACATTTTGGGAAAAGTAGGTCAAAGTTCAAATTTTTTATGAATTTTTAAACTCTATTTTTCTCATAATGGGTGAAATTTGACATGTCTGTAGCAACAAAATTATAAGTTGATTTCATACCAAATTGGGTTTATAGATTGCCAGTGCCCTGGAATAGATGTAGATATATTTTGGGAAAAGTAGGTCAAAATATATTTTTTAATGAATTATTTAAAACATTTTTCTCCTATTTACTTATAACAGGCAAAATTTCAAATGTCTATGAAACAGCAATTTTGTTTCAATTTACATCAGACTTTCCACATATATAGAGATAATTGATATGCTGACATCACCACATGCATAGATATGATGGCATCAGATGGATTGTGAATAGAAATCAGATGATTTGTTGTGCCTGGCACCACTTGTTTTTTTTAATATTTGAAAGAAGAAATACTACATATAGCCCTGTTAAGTAATGGTGCTGTTAATGGTGCAGTTAGCCCTTAAATGCTATCACATCCAGTGTATCATGCTTATAAATATTATACAGATAATGGTATGTGCAGAGAGCCCAGCTCTCAGTGGGACACTAATGTAGAAGAACTTTACTGTAAATGGTTATTCTTTGAAAGGATATTTGCATCTGGCCTTGACACACATTAGTAATCATTGCTAAATAAAATCTGAATAAAATCTAATGTAATGATATGTTGCAGCTGTATATGCTGCCACTGTTTGAGCTAACATGAGCTTCACAGACAGAACAGACTGCTTAACAGCCTTCAATCACCAGCTGGTTTTCATTTACACTTGAAAACTGATGAGCCACACGTTAACCATCTGAGGTGATTACCTAAATTTGTTTATGTGTACAAATACTAAGTTATCTTCTCTTATTTTTGACTGTATAAAGAGCAAACAGACACAGCCTAGTGTGCATTTACCCAAAAACTACAAATGACACACAGAGGGATATTTATTTTTCCACAAAGCCTCATGTGTAGTCACTGGTGGCAAATGGAGCACTTTCATCACTTGAAAGGGGTACAAAAGGATAGTATTGGCCTCAGTCTTCCACGGCACCGAAGTAACATGTCTGACAAAAGCTACTAAAAGTCGAAACAGTTCCCTCTGAAAACCTCCTTTTAAGCAAAATAGCTGACCTTCTAGTTGTTGTTTGCTCTTCCAGCAGGCTTATAGACCTCACAGGAAACAAAGCACTTTCCAAACAGTTTCCTTCCCCCTGTCTTTGAACGTTGAAATGCTTCAGTACCATGGACAGCGCCAGTGGCTGGTTGTCTGAAGGGAAAGATTATCCAGGCATTGTCGAGCCTCACAGCCAGAGCTTGTTAGCATTATTTGCATTCCTCATTTAAAACGGTTGTGAGCAGCTAACCTCCAGCTACAACTGATTACGCCTTGGGGGAATGAAAGGACGCGTGCACAAACCTTCTCCCAATAATGTGACAATTGTATAGTTAGAAATTCTACACATCAGGGCACTTCTGCATCCACTAACACTTACCACCCTTCCACACCACTAATTATTGTTTGCCATAATGGACCAATATGTAGTTGACGTTCACACTGCATGAGCCGTGAATGGCCTGATTTACTTGAAGCTGATAATTACAAAAGTAATTATCATTCTATATGCATTGCTGTGTTGCATTTAGAGTGTTCACATTATTGAGCAAATCCCAAAGTAATCACCCATTACCCTGTCTCATTATTTAACCAAAAAGCCTGAATCTACAGTTAAATTATAAGAGAACAGACAGAAATGCAGAGAGAGAGAGAGAGAGATAAAGTGAGAGGTAAAGAGAGATGTAAAGTCATCGATAAAGCGAACTAAAGGAAAATGTGTGACCGCGTGAAAGAAATATATTGTTGCTGTTGGGCAGAAACCTTGTGAGTCAATTTTTGTTCTTTTTTTTTGTCATAAAACAATTGTATTGCAGTTTTCATGTTGGCTTGACGGTTTTAGAAATATTTTTAATTAATTAGGGGAGCAGCCGTGGCCTAGATGGCTGGAGAATCAGCTGGAGTCGGCTTGTGACCGAAGGGTCGCCGGTGTGATTCTCTGGACTGGTGGAAAGCTGTTGGCTGATGTGCCCTTGAGCAAGCCCCCCCACCCCAACCTCCAATTTGCTCCCCAGGCACCTGGCATGGCAGGCCCACTGCCCCTAGCTTGCAGTGTATATGTGTGTGTTTACATGTATGACAAACTACTAATGACAATTAAAGATTCTATTCTATTCTGTTCTATTCTATTCTATTCTATTCTATTCTACTGAATCAGTGAAAAGTGTTGAAAACAGCTTGTGAGTTATTCATTTATGTAGAATATACATTGTTTTTCCAGTTTGCTGAAAAATTATCCTTTTGGACATAAGAGGTTTCTGTTTGACAGTGATGATATGTGGGTTTAAGTTGTACTTGAATTGAATAATATGTCAGAAGTATTCCAGGATTCCCTTCTTCTTTAATCAAAGATACCCTCCTGCTCCTTCACCTTTAGTGCCTTACAAAATAAATCTCTCTTTTCTCAGGTTACAGCACAGCTTCCTAAAGAGTGAATTGAGTTTATGAGTAAATTTTCACATTTAAAGCAAATAAAATAATTGTATGAACTCTTTCTCTCTGGCATATGGACTTCTTTGTGTTAAAAAAGTGAATTAAAATGACCCTTGGACACATGCAAATACTTACTTGTAGCCTTGAAAACTGGAGGCGGGGTATGGATATTTATGCTCACATATTTGCAAGAAACATATTCACATGTCTACAAGCAGCTGACCCTTTTAGATGCATCCTACATTTGATCCTTGTGACGTTTCTGTTCTGCCAGAGGAGTGAGAGGAAGTAGAAGCAGATAAATAACGGGATGGAGGATTCTATATCTACTGGTGGGATTAGAAAGAGGACATTATGTTGTTAAATGGCATGGATGGAGAGCCGACTCTGCCAGTATTCCCCTACTTCCCACTATACTAGTCATTAACTTATCCCCGCTCACCTCTCTCCTTTCCTTCTCTTTCCTGACAGTCCAATCCCAGAGAGGTGGTCCTGCCTCTCTCTCTTACTTCTTTTTCTCGCTGTTCCACTCTGTCTTCCCACACTCTATCTATCGGTACCTCTTTTTTTCCTTCTATCCTTTCCCTTCATCTCCTGCAAGGGTCAGCAAAATGGACCATTACTGAAATCCAACCAACCTGGGAGTCTTTCCTTTGTAGCTGTGGACAACAGCACATCTGCACAGCATCTGACTGAATGTTTCAGCTTCCTGTCTATTCAACACTTAACACTTGCTTTTCTTGAAAGCTGAGTTAAATAGTGAACAAAGATGAAATAGTACAACTAGCATGTCTCTGGATGTCCTCAGTTTTGTGTTAAAACCATTCTTGAATGCTTTGTCTTTATTATGTAGGGATAGTAATACAAAGTCAGATCGCAATCACAGATGATGAGGTTGTGTATCATTTGCTGCATTATAGTTAACAGAAAATAATATTTAAAAAAAAAAAAAAAGAAAAGAAAAAAGAACAATTACAAATAGATTTCAGCTTTTTCTGCTTTCCGTTTTCATTTTCCACTATGGTTGCTAAAGGATTAAGGGTAAGAATGCCATGATATGGACTACTTCAATTTGTAATAATATATTCTTTCATACTTATTTCAGCTTCTATAAATAAAGGCTTAAACTAAATACAAAAATTCCTCAATTTAACCCTTTATCGGGCAAGTGACTATTTTTGGTAATTTCCTCAAACATTGAATATGGGGCCAATCTCATGCCTCAGTGAGGTCCAGAAGCATGTTGGTTTTTCTAACATTATATAGTGATTCAGATAGATTTTATAGACATTTTGAAGCTGTAAATAGCGAATATAAGTGATTTTTTTGTCAGTTTATGACCTTATAACAGTTGTTTTACTGCATGTGTTTACTTTTTAGCAAGTGCTGCTTGGATGTTTTATGGCAAGAGAAGGTAGATGACAATGTCCAATAACACACCAAGGTTGACGTTTTGAATTTCAGAGTATTTCAATGAGTGCCCTATAAAGGGGTTAAAATAAAACCTACACAAACTAACTAAAAGTAGTGAAATCAATAACCAAACTGAATGAAAAAATTAAAGTAAAAAAATAATTTTAAATTAAATTTTTTATACACACAATGAAAAGCACAGTATTTTATTATTCTGACACCTCACATTGTCCAGTTTAACATCTGATTATTTTCTTACGTCTAGTTTAGACTAGTTTTGGTTTATTTTGTATTAGAATGAATACAGTGAATTGAACTATGTACATACAACATTCATTTGACTCTAGTGAAGTGAATGTCATGATACTTTAAAATATTCTGTACGAAGGGAGGCATTTCAAAAATATCTCTCTTCAGCACATTTCTAGATTAAAGTTTAGAGTTTGGTTTTACTAATTTAATTTTTTAGAGCTTAAATGAAGCTTTCAGAGTTTTAAACCTTGTCAGGTAGCCTTTGGTTTGTTACCATTACCAAAACCCTACAGCTTACCTTTTTATTGCTATCATCAGCACTAAATGATTATTGACTTCTCCCTTGTTGGACTTGAACACCAGCCATATCTTAATGTGCTCATATCTTTCTATTAAGTTTGTGAAGGCTGAAAGTGCTGTGTAATAAATACTTATTTTCATCTGCTTGGCTGCATTCATTATTCTCTTTTCAGATCTGATGATAGTGGACATGTTTGGGCAAGTATCTCCTAGGCCCTACCCTTATTGTTTACACCTTTCTAACTTGATTAGATTAGATTAGATTTGGATGTGAAGGAGAACTCAGAGTGTAAGTGATTCCACACCAGGATGAATACATCTGCTGATCTGGTAAACACCGCATTAAGACACTGTACTGTACTTAATATTAATATTCAGTTGTAACCTGGGGTTTGCCAGAAAGGGACAGCAGTGCCAACTTCATATGATATCAGTCATTCCTCCTCCGTTTACTGGAATAAATGGAGGATATGATCAATGCAGCTCAGGAGCCCAGTTGGAATTAATGAGCACTGCCCGGCTCCTGCAATTTGTCTGCGGTGGTATTGAGTTGTCTTATTTCAATGTCTAATTTGTTATTGCTCCAAATGTCTCTTTCCCTGAGGCGATTTGAAGCATCTCGTTGCGAGCCATCGCCAGTTGGCCGATAAACACCTCTATGAATGTCTTGGGCATTTTGTGGAAATGTACTGCATGGTGTGATTTTTCATCTAAATGCTGTGACGGTAAGATGATTCGCTTTCCTGCTCTCTGACAGGTGGATTGTTCTTGATTATTCATGAAAATCAGTCTGTAACAACATAGAAGGTGGTCATAAATATAACCTGCAGTGTGGTTTACAATAGATGTCATGGTGTTAGGTACGCAAATCAATAAGCATTATGTTCAAGCATTTCAATACTGTGGTCAAGAAAACCCTTTTTAAAGAAAACATAGTAAATAAAAAGTAGTAGTAAGTGTTGCCCATGTAAAAGTACCTCAGTTTGTTGCACAGCTAGCAATATTACATGACTCAGAGCATCATAAATATGTGATCATTACATTTATGAGTGTGTATAGAGGGAGTTTTACCTGTTGACCGAAACTATTAAGGATGTCATAATCAACTTGAAATGAAAATGAAACTGTGCAATTTAATACTTTTTAATGGTCAAATGTACATGAGTAAATTGTTCTCATTTCTGAAAGAGGCCCATATTAAACTACTGTGACAGCCCCTACACTTAGACGGAGCAGGATATTGCACCTCTAGATAGCAGCATTATTGGTAAATGTATCATCATTATACCATCTCGGGCAACATCTTTGGTAATTTTATAAGCTGGCAGGTATCACAAAACCCAAATGTAACTAAATCCAAGACAGCAATATTCCCTATAAATCATCTGGGGCACAAATCTTCATGAGGGAAAAAACCAGGGGGAAGATAGGAACAGGCTACTTGAACAAAAGTGAAACACAGACTCCTCTGGTGTGCAGCTCTGAGTGTTTATCAAACATTGATAAAAGCCTTGCAAACCCTGGTTGTTTGTAGTTGCTATTAAGGAGCTGCCAGACTTTCTGCTTGGAATAAACTAACAGCATGACCACTTGAAATACATCAGGTGTGTGAAATGAGTTTCTTTATTTAAAATGGATGCAAACTGCTTAGAATTTATACCAGAACTCAGCATAAGCACACTAGCATCAGTCTGATGTTCACAAAACTAATCATCTCTCTCTTTTTCACAGTCATGAATGGAGCGCAGACCGCGGACCTGCAGGTATAGTAATAAAAAGAGAGCAGACATTCAGACAAATGAGCGGGGTTGGACTCCACATGAAGCAGCAAACACAGAGGGGCTCCTCAACTCGAGAACGGGGCACACAGAAATACATATAAACAAAGCTGTTTTTGATCTTCAGTGGAGCAAAAATATTGATTGGAACTCTATGTGGTCAGTTAGGTTCTGCATTCAGAAATAAAGTGCAACATGGTGGGCCAGGATGAGGAGGCAGCTGAGGGGGAAAGAACCTCAGGCTACTGTGGCTGTGTCGAAAACATCATGGGCTGAGGTGCCAACAGGTGGCCACCATGCTTCGGGGTACGGGCTCACCTAGTGTATGCTGCACCGCAACCCCCACCAAGACAAATGAAGTGTTTGATCTTCAGCACGAGGTTGGGGAGAATTCAGAGGCCCAGGGCAAACATACAAATGCAGTCCTGAAGAGTGGAGTTGAAATTTTATAAATCATGTGCACTCTGCAAAAAGTCTGACTTAGTTGTAGAATACTTGGGTGTAATAAGTCATAGTCTAAGGAAGGGTTTCTCAACCTTTCAACTTTTTTTGAACCACATCACATTAATGACATCATGAGCCTATTGGCAACCCCCCATGCCTGAAAACATTTTTGGGACCTGGGGGTGGTACATGATTCTAAAAGTAATGTGACGGACCAATATGATTAGGACATGGTGGGTTACATAGCTCTGTAGATAAAGCTGTGAGAAAGTGAAACTGAAAGTGACAGTGAGCTCCACACACCTTATCACTGAGTACCTGCTGCCCCCTGAAAACATATTTGTGACTGCGTGGGTGGGGACAATGTCCTAGACGATATGCCCCCCACCCACTCACAGACTTCAATGTGTGAGCGCAGGGAGAGTATGTGCCAAGTGATTTATAATGTCGTGTACAACAGGAGTCGCTAACACCCCCGCATGCACACATACATGATGATGTCACTTGCAACCCCCCCCGTGCTCACCCCCTACCCCAAAGAGTGTCTGCGACCTCCCAGTTGAGAACCACTGGTCTAAGGTGACAAAGAAAACCCTGTGGGCTTCAGTACAAAGTGGTAATACTGGTCAACAGTACGCTTGTCAAAACAGGAACAATTTGACCTGCTAAGAATGATTCGACAAGTCTTTAGTGCAGTGGTTCTCAACCTTTTTTTGGCTCGTGACCCCATTTTAACATTACAAATTTCTGGTGATCCCAGACATTCAAAACAGAGACTTTTTTTTGGCTAAAATTTACCATACTATGTTGCAAATAACCATTAATTTTAGATGACATTTAGTCTATATAATGTATATTATTATGGACGGAGGCAGA
>JAPQRP010000024.1:31213007-31251679 GCA_037367295.1 Apogon hyalosoma | reverse complement strand
TGAAAGAGCTGCAGCATCTGAAACCGACCACAATGAACATGTGACAGATAAACAGTACCACAGTGCTTCAGTTTCAGATTCACAGCTTGTCATGTCTTTCTGTATTGTGATTGTCTCTCTGAGCTTATCATATATTTTTTATTCATAAGTTTTTTTTTTAAATTCTTATTATTTTTATCAATTACTAGAAATTTCAGGCGACCCCATTTAAATCCCAGGCGACCCCACTTGGGGTTCCAACCCCAAGGTTGAAAAACACTGCTTTACTGAATTTCCCCATGGGGATCAATAAGTTCAAATGTATCTGTTAAAATTTTAGGTTAAATATGTAACATTTGTGAGTGCTTTTGTGCTTACGTGTGTGGTAATGGGATAATTTCTCCACAATAGCAAGTTCAATATCTAAGCTAAAGGTGGCTAGAGTTGACCACTGTTGCTGCTGGAGATATTAAAAAGAGAAGCAATGATGAAATTGGGAGTAAGCATGAAGATTTGTGCAGAAAATTAGGTGTGATTTAGCTGCATGGATGTAAGCAACTAAAACAGCTCATGGTGGTACTTATCGTTAAAGCTATGTTATGATCTGTTAATACATTAGAAATGATTAATAGATGTAAACTAAGTGATTTATAGTTAAATTTCTTCATGTTACACTAAATTTAAAAGACATTTGTAATTTTGGAATGAACCATTGTCAGTGCTAGTCAGACCTTTTTAAAAGAAAATAATCATAAATGTTCCACAGGAAGCGAACAATGCTTATTGTGACATAATCAGACATTTTGAGCTTCCAGAACTGAGTGAAGCAGTCATTTTTCTTTCCAGTTAGAGCCTCAAAAGGCTACACCTGAAAGGGGTGCCAAGGCACACAGTCATCGCCTCCTTTTTGGTGTATTACGCTGGCTTCCTTCTGTGTCTATTGTGTCTCTGTAGCCTTGTGATGAGTTGCTCAAATGAGGAACATGGTGTGTACCTTCAGGCAGTCTGTCCCATTAATGTATGTATAGTGTAGAGTGCACTCAGTTGTACTCACAAAAAGTAACTAAATTGTAGTTAAACATAATTGTAATGAGCAGTTAGCAAATGTCAAAAAGCGAGAGAGAATGGTTTTAAACCCTGTTAAATGATCTAACAGGCACCTTGACTGAAGCATATTGAGGCTGTAAACATTTCGCTTTGTATTATTTTCTAATTCTATATGGCTTTACAGTGTTTCTAATTGAGAAACACTGTGATGGAAGACGTACATAAAAAGCCAAGTGAAATTGTTCTCCTACTGCGCAGAGCTTAGGCTATGAAAAGATAATTGGTGCTGTTAATGTTGTTTGCAAAATCCTCCCATAATTCAGTGCCATCACCTTTGATATCTCTTTTAACACATGTTTATGATCAATTGTGGATAACAACATTTGTATTTATTATTATTGTGTGGTGCATAAAGGGGCAAGAAACAGCTTTAATTCCAATTGCAGTAAGTAATTTTCATTAAATGTCAATTTGTTATTAATTCAGAGCAACGCTGAAATCAAATAGTGTTCATTAATCACTGTGCCGTCCGGCGGGCTGCTAATTAAAATGTTGGGGGCGAGCTCGTTATTCACTGGCAGACCTGATTGTTAATGTCGACTCATTGTCCTCCTCCACCACGCTATCATTTATTTTCTTTGGTTTTCTTGTAAACTCTTGTTAATTATTAAATTGCTTTTTTGGATCCCTTGTGACACTTTTCAGATAGTCATCAAAGCGCTGCCACAGACAGGAAGTTGTCTTCAGAACTGAAGCAGCTTTTTTATGTTTATATTTTTCAGCCATGCTATGTAGGATTGCAGGATTTTTTAATTAAATACCTCATTTACTGTAAAGCCATTTAGTCTTTTCTGCACCGCTGGCATCAGGTTATTGAACTTTAACAAGAGGCAGTCTCATGGCATCTTAGTCACAGACTTAGCATGTATCATGTTAAATTATGATCTTAGAGTGAAACTGCCCCTAGATAATCCAAGGCCTTCATTAGTTACAATTACAGTTGTCACGTTCTGTGTGAGCGTGAAACTGCAGTGACTCTCTTAAAATAAAAAAAAAAAATGGTCATAATAGAGGTTTTATATCCGTAGTTGGACATGATTGAATAATTAGCACTAGGTAATTCAAACAGAGGTGTACTCCCTCAACAGTGGGCGCAAAAGACCAAGGTCGGTGTCTTCAACTCACACCCCTCAGCCAGGGATATAACCTGTTTTCCTACCCCTCAATTATGCATGTTATCCACCAGCAGCCATATGTCTCTGTCAATACCTTTTCCTAGCGTTCAGTGACGGTCTGTGTGGGATTTGTGTGCGTTAAATAATGCAGTACTGAAAGGTCAGGAGGGAGACGAGGAGAGGGTCAATGCTTTGGTGAGTTGCACATGGGGGGTTGGAGCCGAGGCTCAGAGAACCTGCCGTTAATTTCCAGGTCAGTTCCAATAATGAAATGCATACGGTAAATGTCAAACAGCACCCGTCGACGAGTAATCCACCTCAGCTGGGAAATAATGAATGGCTTTCTTTAAAACCCCAACTAACTCCTCGGAACAGAGAAATCAGTATGCGGCAGAAGTACTTTTAGACACAGCCTGTCTTTTCTGTGTCTTTCCTTCATTTTTGCAACTTTAACATAGCAGAATTACACAAAACCAAAAGTGAAACTAAACTCTGTCTGGGAAGAAAAAACATTAAGATTGTATTTATGGATTTCATGTCATGTCAAATCAGAACACAAATGCCAAAGTAGTTGGCAAAGTTGGTTTCATTACTAGTAAGTATACGCCGCTGTTTGCCACTGAAGGATTCTGATCTGGGGATTACCAGAAGGTTGCCAGATAGTACTCAGGAGTTGCCTACAGTACCACACCAAACTGTGGAAAAAAATATAATTCCTCAAAAATAAAGCTGACATTATTAAACCTAATGGGCATCACTTAAGATCGATGCCTAACCTGGGTAAGTCTGCTGTTCCTCTACAAAGTAACAGCATGAAAATTTAAGAAACTTGAAATGGGGAAGAACTTGCACAACTGAAAGATTACGATAAAAAACTTTTACATTTACAGTGAGCGTGGAAAGAGAACTTTAGATAAATAAACAGAATTTTTGCTATACATATTTTATGTGAACATCAGTTAAGTTTGAATTTTGCTGCTCCATGCCCTAAGCAACAACTGAAAACCTTCTACCTGGTTTATGCTCCGTGCTGAACCACATATAATCATCTCTATTTGACAGCATCTGCAGAGCCTGTCAAGAGAAATTAAGAAGGCAAACGCTTCTATAAGACACTTTTATTAACCTGAAATTAGAGCATCAAAGTCTGTATTTTTTCTGTTACTGCTATGAAATTCAAATGAGACATTTCAAACCCGCAAACCCAGATACTGTACTTGTTTCCTTATTTTTTTTTTTCCGCAAACACAGTGTCTGTTTGAATCTAAAACGTAAAAGAATAGCTACTTTAAAATGCCCTTACAGCTCTTCATTGTGGAGAATGAAGACACTTTGCCGCTTATCAACAACAATATTCAGAGCACACCTCTTATAGTTTCATTGCCGTAAATTATTGAAGTGATTGTTGAGAAGATAACAACAACACGGCTACCTTTAGTGGAAGACGAAAGCTGTAATGAAAGAGGGAAAGGACTCAAGGTGAGCGTGACTCACAGACTACATTATCTTTTGGTTGCTCTGTTCCAATGTCAGCGGCAAAGACAGATTCTCCTTTCATCTATGCCCTTGTTCTGTTTTCTTGTGTGTGCGTATGTCGAGAGCATAAAATATGCCGGAATGTGTGGGTATGCTGTATGTGTGTGCAAAAGTGAGCGAAATCATTGGAGAAGCATCAGTTAGTTTGAGAGGCATTGGGAGGGCGGGCTGTTAGGGGGAGGGTGGAAATGACTAACGGCCTTTTGTGTAATTAATGAGGACAGCGTTGATTTCCGCCGATAATTTAGCATGGTTGCCAGCGCTTGACTTCTGATCCCCATTTACCCTGGCTCTGTCTCTATTTAGATCAGCCTAGTGTGGGAGGAGTGTGTTAACCTTGGAGAAAACACACACATCACAGGCAGATGCACAGAAACACACAAAGCCTTATCCACTTCCACACCCAGGACCCCCCTGAAGCCGCCCACACAAACACACACAAACATTTAGACCCCCTTCCTCTGTTTCACTTCTTCTCTCTTTCACACACATTCAGTACATCAACCGTACACACACACATGCAAACAAGAAAAGGGCATGTGAAAGCACACAAACACATACACATGCACACATACACACAAACACCCACAAGCACCTGAGGCAATGGAATAAATGCATCTTTAATGATAGCAGATAAGGACTTCCAACCAGGCCTGTAGTCATAGCTCAGTGATTTGGCTAGCAGGGAAAGGGATTGTGGGAATGAAAAACAAGCCAGTGGAAACTTCTGGGCCTCCAGGAGTCAGCAACCAAAAACCCACAGTCAGTCAGTCGGACAGAGAGGAAGAGCTTGGAGCAACTCTTTCAATATGCTGTCAGATGCTGAACAGAAAGTCTATTAAAACAACAAAACGGTGCCTGTTGTGGTTTTTAACATACTAGTGAGAATTAAAGCGCACTTCACAGCTGAAAAATATTTAAATTGCTTGTTTTTTGTTGTTGCTGCTCTTTCTAGTGGACATCTTGCTAATGCTATGTTGTTGTGATTTCTTCTGCTTTATTGCTCCTGTTAATGAAATTGCTAATCACTTTCTGCGGTGACACATTAGCAGATGTGCGGATATGCATGTGTGTGAGTATAACTGTTTGCATATGAGATGAAAGGAGCAGCATTGATCACAATACTTATCATCCTTCTGTGTTATTGTTTTGGGGCTTATTGAGTATCAGCAACATATGTTGGCTTAAGGCTTGTCATGTTCAGGGTCCTGTAAACCCCTGATTGACATGCAAGTGCCGGCATTCTTTATTCATTCACTTCTATCCAAACATCAATGGCACTAGGCTGTATCGCAAGCCAGAGCTTAAACAAATGGCACACTTCTCCCCCAGGCCTCACAGCTGACATTTCCCGGATTTATTATGCATGTGAATGGGCTGCAGGGAATTCAGGTGCAACTAGATAATACTTGTGCAATAATAGTGGGTTTGTATGTCTTACAACAACACAAATGCCCGTATGGTGCAGGGGGACGTAGATCTGTCGGTGCTTAATATTCAAGGCCACTCAGTGACAGAAATGCACGCATAACATTAAATTCATTCTAGGGTTGAGAAATATGGACCAAAAATGATATTGTATCTCATCACGTTTTGGCTGAATTGAGAAATATAAGATATCTTTTTTTTTGTTACTCAAAACCAGAGAAGACTATATATGTATATGCACGAATATGAGTCTGAGTCACATACCTCACAGTATCCGAAGAAAACTATTTCAGTAACAGTCCAATTAGGCTTTGGAGGAGAGATTTTTTATTTTTTTTTAATTCAATCAAAAATGGCAGGTGTGAAGGATCTGAAACAGTATTTCATAAATTATGTGGCAGCTTAATTTACATGTTTGAAATATTACTTCATTTCACCTTAAAGTTAATTTCTAAGAGAAAAATTTAAGCAGTAAATGATTCTCATTCAACCTCAGATCAACAGAGAGACACATTGTACTGAATATTCTTTTCATGTATGTGACACATTCAGATATAGTGTGGACACTGAAACTGTAGTGGATGGTGTCAGTTATGTCAAATATTGTTAGTGTAATATCTGTTTGAGAATGAACAGAGGTGTTTTCACAAGCAGCCTACCTCACACATGAAAAATAGAAGGATAATCTTTATTTCGTCAGTAGGTTCACACAGGTAAACATGCACCACACCGAAATTTGTCCTCTGCCTTTAACCCATCGCAAGATCATGCATGCATGCATCACAGACTGCATACTAGGAGCAGTGGGCTTGCCATATCAGGCACCCGAGGAGCAAATGAGGGGTTAAGTGCCTTGCTCAAAGGTACATCAGCCAACAACTCTCTGCTAGTCCAGGGAATCAAACTGACAACCCATCAGTCACAAGCCGACTCTACATCCGACTCTCTAGCCATTTAGACCGACATCTCTTCAGTACGTTGGAGGCTTTAGTGCTGGCAGACTAAAAATTTGTTATAAACAGACTCAAAAACATTTACACACTTAGCAAAATTAATGTTAAAAACAATGTAAGATGAACAATGAACCCACTGCTAACATGAAGGTGTGTGAGAGAGCCATAAGAGAGAAGTGTGATGCTGGTATGATAGCTTAGATTACGTAAATTATGTTTTTGATGTTTGCAATACAGTCATTTACGATATCACACACAGAAGAAGCTGTGATACATCAAGTATATTCAACAGATTGCCTACCCGTAAATCATGTGCTGTTCTAGTATGACTTTGAAAAGTGACTTTAATGTCATTCTTGACTAAAGTTATTGCTTCTATAAGAAGCTGGTTGAATAAAAGTGCAGGTGTGTGTACGTGGGTGTTTCTGTGTGTTTTCAGCCTGACTCACTAAGCCCACCTGTCAGTGCATCCATCACCAAGGCTGACTAATTCTGCATAATTAAGCCTTACGTACACTAGTGTTGTGTGAGACACCCCCAACTGCCATCCATTATTCATGGCGTAGGTATGTTTTTAGGGGCTTTTAGTAATGAGCTCAAAGCTCGTTACAGGAGGCCCCCAGTGTGTTAAAGCAGGACTCCAACCTTGGCATCAACATCGCAGTATGTAAAATTAAAAAAAAAAAAAAAAAAAGAAATCACTCTGCTGGGCAGTGCCACGTTGCCCCCGCTCATACCCCCACCTCTGTGTGTTGCCAACCTGCAATGCCACAAATGATAAGCTTCTTATTCATATGTAAAACAGAGCCGGGGGGGTCGCCCAAATGATCCTACAGTTGGACTTCTAACGAGAGCAGCTCAAAATGGGACGTGAAAGTCATTAATCAGAGACAAGCTGATGTTGCAGGTAAATTCAGCTCAAATCCGGGCCAAAGGTTAAATATGCCCTCAGAAGTCTGAAATGTTGCAAACACAGGGAAGATTTACCAACACTGAATGTCAACCATTTGTACACACAAACAATCAAACAATGAACAGTCTCTGTGTTTGCTGTACGAAACTGATCCCCCATTTATTTCTAGTTTTGCTTATTATATTTTTTAGAAAAATGTCTCAAATTACATTAGAAGCTTATTTGCTAGCTTATTTGATATTTTTATCAATAGAATAAACGACGAAATGGGTGCATTATGCAAGAGAATGGTTCCATTTATTCTCACAGTCATCAAGCCAACATTTATAACACAAAAATATGTCAACCAACACCTACTCTATCAAATCTGTAATTATAAATCACTCTCACCAATGATATGGCACTTTAAGAAGAAGAGGTGGTAAAAAGAGATGGATCATCACCAAAAATGGGAACAGGACAAAAAAGAAATCCTGTCAAGGGTATTATGGAAGTGTCTGTGAAGGAAGGCCATAGATCAAAGCGTGGGACGGCCATTTGTTCCTGAGGAATAATAGCTGTGATGTGTGTCGGACCCGCTGACCCGCTGGAACAATAAAGCCGAGGTGCGGCTGCCTAAGAGCAATGACCTTGTGCGGTTGAAACCTGCCCGAAACAGGGAAAAAAGAGAGATGGATGGGAAGAGAGACGCATGAGCAGGGAGAAACAATTACAATCTATATAAAGGCTGATTCCTGTCCGACACCGCCACTCACTCTGCTGGGAGAAGATTGTTGTCGGCTTTCTCTTACCAGTAAAGTGAGAAAAGGGAGGCTTTTATAAGGGATGAAGGTTGCGGAGGTGCTTTCAAGGCAAGCTGCTACTATTCCTCAAATGTATCGAGTCTACCCAACCAAAAAATGCTAGTGCCTCAGACTCATTGTATTATAACTTCTCATGCTGAAAAGGTCTTGGACGATTTAGATGTGACGTTGAATTTGACAGAAAGCTCGGCTATTTGATCATTGTAGCATCTCAACCAACTAGTGACAGTAACTGCATTTCTTTGAAAGTCATACAAAACAACTTCTTTCAACTTTCTTTGATATCATGCTGTGATGTCAATGTGGTACTTTCTACTTTTGAGCCTTGCGTATAATTTTCATGAAGGACTCTAAGACAGACTAATCGGGAAGTTGTAGAAGCTCGGACTAAAGGCACATATCTAACAGGCAAGACAGAGGATTACTTTTGTCACATCTGAAAAGTGTGAGAGAAAAATATCCAGTGTGAAGGAAAAATGGCAAGGTACAAATCAAAGGAAGAAGCTATTCAGCCACGTCGGAGATAGGTAACAAAAGGCTTTCCACTAGCTGTAGCTTCTCAACAGATAAAAGTCTGTCTGGGAGACAGGGCGGCAGACTGGTGTTCATTGTGCTACCAGGGGAGGGTGCAGACAGTGGTGTGAAAGGAGCCATCAAGGTTGAATGGGTGAGAAAAGGGGATCTGTGGGAGCAAATGAAAAGGGCCTGGATCAAGCATGCTATTGGTCTCAATAGGATGAAATGACAGCGCTGTGTATGGAGGTAGTCTCAACATGTGACCACCAACAACCATGTAATCACAGTACCAAGGAGTGGAGAGAAGAAACATCTGTATTGGCTCAGGTTTATTATAATGCAAAAAAAGGCGGAAAACTTTTTTACCGTACAGCAAAGAGTATAAATTAAAATTAGAACATCTGCATAATGCCAATATGTTTCCGCCAGCTCCTTAGTGTGCAGGAAAGTATAGGAAGGTGCCAAACTGTTACATCAAGTAAAATCCATCAAGACACAGACTGGCTGCCAAAATGTAAAGACACGTCAACACATATCATTGTTCAAAAGTGTGGCTTCAGAAAAAAAAAGGCAAAGTTGGACTTTTACCAACTGCAGCTAAACTAACAATTTAATGTTTACACTATTTAGTCCAAATCTTTTCTGCACAGAGATGGCATTTTGTTTGTAAGATGGGAAACCTGGAAGCTCAGATTCTGATTCAAATCCCTTTTATTGTACAGGCAAATTACATCAGAGATCCACTGCAGAACGAAATAACGATGCAGGGTCAGCAATAAAAACACACATAATTAAAAACACCTGAGATACAATAAGTTATAAAATACTGCTGTGGTAGTGCAGTGAATGAAATAAATAAGTGTAAAACGAGAGAATAAATGAGCAGTTATTGCACAAATAAGAAGTTATTGCTAACTAGTTGTTCAAAGGATTTTGTTTAGTAAGGGTAGTTACAATGCATTATTCCATTTTTAAACAACTGATATTCTGATGGGAATAAGGTTTTAAAAAATTATTATAAAAAATTGGTGGAGTATGAAATTGCAGTAATTCGTAACCTTTACAAAGAACCCTATGTTTGCTATTTTGGACTAAATGCCCATGTGCATAAAAGAAACAGAATAAATTTTTTTATTGGTTATGTTGCATTGTAGTTTTATATACAATACTTTGCTTTAAGGAATAACATAAACACACAGAAATCTCCAGTAACAAGTTGACCCAGCTGTTTGACTTCATACTTATATTCTAGGACGTTACTGTTGACTGGTAACATGCTGTTACATGTCCACAATATAACAAGTATTGTGCTGGTCTGAAGTGAAACAGGCTTAAAATATTAATCAGAACAGGCAGCAAGAAACAGCTTTTCATCTCTCGGGTTGAGTTTCACTTTAAGACTTTATCTTACCCTGACAGCCTTTCAAACTCAGCCCACTAACTGGTGATAGAATTTGGGCACTTAGCCTGCTGAGGTGCACTGTCGACCCTAATTAGACCATGGTCCATTTTTCTGTTGCTGGATGATGTCACTGATGTCACCACTGTCAACTTTAAGAACATCAGCTTGCTTATGAGTAACATGTCATCAAGTTTTCACCGCCTTCATTGTTTTGCAGTTTGCGCTTTTGTGCTATACACACATCACTGATGATGATGCCACATTCTAATAACTATTACTTCAAATCAAATTTTGTTTACATAGCGCCAAATTATAACAAAAGTTACCTCATGACACTACATATAGAGCTGGTCAAAACCAGACTCTTAAGCCAATTTACAGAAACCTCCTCTAGGAGCAGACACATGGTGACAGTGGTGAGGGAAAACTTCCTTTGTCATTACAGACAGCACACTTTCACACTTGTTTTTAGTGGCTATAACATCACTGTCTAGACAAGATATTAGCTCTAGCAGATCTTACCTGTTCTCCAATAAGACCCAATCAGTCAATTATTCATAAACTGTAGAAGCAATGATTACTTCTGAAAACATCAAATGTTAAACACAGGTCTTTCATGAATCTCCTTGTCAGAGATGATCAAGAAACCTCAGCTAATCTGAGGTGGGAGGGTCAGGAATTGTTATAGTGTGAGAGAGAAAATGGCTGTGACAAAACCACACTGATGAAATTGACAGAATAGGATCTGATTATGTTTGAACACCCTCTCAACATTTCATTCCACATTTTACCACTCAGGAGTTACTGATTCACAAATCAGCTGTGCAATTGTCATCAGTACAATTCACAGGCCTTTACACTTGGTACAAACCTCTGCCTGGTGATCTTACACTGGTAAAGATGATAGCAATTCACGCTACTGCAGACATGCTCTCTCCCCTCACACATTTCTCCGTCTCCAGACACCAGGTGGTGTCACGGCAGTCTGCTGGAATGCAAATGTGTCCCCAACAATGCTTCAACTGTTACGATTCCCCCATTTGTCACAGGATATGTTCATTACCCACAGCTTTGGGCCCAAAATTAGTGTCGGAACAAGACATCCCGGCTGTGTGATGAATTCATCCACCGCCTGCCTTGTCATCCCCTGTTTCCGATCGAAGGGTCTACTTCCTCCCCTTTTCCAGCCTCTTTTGCTCCTCTATGTCCTTCACATCTCTATGCCTCCATTCTTTATTTTTCACAAAGAAATATTAGTCAACAAGGCTGTGCGCAGCAAGGGCCCAAACCACGACTCTAGAGGATGTCACATTACCCTTCCAGATGGTGCGCTAATGTTGCAGTGGATATCAAGGTGTTCCAACTCATCATAATAAGAGGGATCCATTGGCATCAACTGTCATTGAGTTATAACCTTGCAACAATACGTGGCATCTTAGCAGAGAAGCGTTGGTGTAATGCTATGGTAACCTTGTCATGAGGACAATAAGTGACACGTGTTGATAGATGGAATCCACTAAATGGTTTCATGCATGTTGTAGGTAGTCAGTAACTGCTACAAGAGGTCAGGCACAGTAATTATGTGCCACCTCATCTGAAGAGCTATTATTATTCCCATGCTAGAGTTATTTGCACGACAGTATTGGGGTCAACACATCTCTGAGTTCAGTCGGTTGAGAAAATGAATGAAAATTAAGAGCTTTATTTAAATAGATTGTTATCACAGAGAACACGTTGCAGCGACTCTTCTCTGTGTGATGTTGCGTGTATTTGGGTATTTATGGTGTGTTTTGAGCCACTCACTTGTTGATGACAGATTTTCTCATATTTACAAGAATACATTTCCACTTCACCTCTGGTTAGACTAAAGACTTTCCAAAAGAGAGAGAGGACACAGAAACAAGCCAAACAAAGTATCTCCATGAAAGAAAAAAGTACCCTTCCCCTTTGCATTCACAACAGGTTACATTTTGTGTCATGTAATCCTGACATATATTTACGGTGGACGTCGGGACACTCTAATGATTGCAAAGCCAGTAAGCAGGCATTCAGTCACGACAGAAGGACGGCAGCCCCGCCCTGCAGTTCGAGAAGACAACAGTGTACTTCCCACTTTCACTTGTCCTTCCCCTCCTCCCCCACTGTGGTAATGGTTTCTCTGACCTCTGATTCCCCATTACTGTACACTTCACCCAACATCAACCGTCAGACGGCATCACTCATCAACACACATCAGACATCATGAGAGCAGCAGCGCCGCCTCCATCGCCCGACATTCACTCCTGCCATTGGTGACAGTTAACCCACGCTGATGTTAGTGGGATGATAACGATGAAATAAACTTTTGTTTGGAATGGCAATGATGACACATGCACTGACCTACTTAGTAAACAAAACTGTGCTGCAGAAGTCACGTGAACCGGTTATTACAGTTTCATTGACTTTAATTCAATTCTGTCTTCATCTTCATCAGATGGTTTTTGATTTAAGTTAATAACCAACCCCAGTGAAGCCTTGAGGGTCCAGCTGCTTCTCCTTCAGCCTGTCCTATGAGATCTTGGCTTTATATCTGTCTCCTCTCTGTAATACATATAATAAGATCTTATATCCAAGAGTCTTTTTTCCAACATGAACTGAATACCAAACAGTTTGACTTTCAAATATTTCAAAGGTATATAGGATGAACATCCTCCTAAACAATCATGCTTCTCTGTAATCCTGTAAGTGATAAAACTTCACTTATAGAGGATTAGAATCTCACCTGAAACCCCAAACATACATCTGTTTCTTCATTAGCTTCCTCTACTTCTCTAACCAGCTGCTGTGTTACCTGCATACAAAATAATACATTAACAGCAACATTTTCACGGGGTTATAGACTAAAATGTATCTTAAAGTTTGATATTTGCTCTTGTTGGCATCTGAATGGAAGATTCTGTTGCATGAACATCTGTTCTGGGAAACCCAACCACATGTAGACAGTTCAGATGCATGGTATAGACACACCCTAGGATGCAGTCTGGGATTCACTGCTGTCCAATCACACATTCAGAGGTAGTCTGGTCCACTTTAGTCCCCTTTCTCTAGTGGTCTGAACAATCATGTATCCTGGAGTGGATTGAAGGACTGCCTTCTCAGCTGGCATGCTCATATTAAAGGAATCGGAAATTCTCAATATCCATAATTTACAGGATTCAATAGAAATTCCCAAATACATTTCAAGCATTTGAAGCCTTAGTTATCACTGAGTCAAGCAAGAGAACCAATAGAAAACACCATAGTCAAAATTTTCCTTTTTATATCCAAGTTGTATTGATTTCTTCATGGCCTCAGCTTATGCAATGAATAATAGAAAAAAAAAAAAACACTTCACCCTAAAAGTCGCCTCCAGTAGTCTTTGAGTAGCACAGTGAATTAAACTGCGAAGAAACATTATAAGAGCGGTCTATTCAACTGAAAATGAAACTGTGTGGCATGTTTAAAGATATAAATGAGCTTCTCTATTGGGATATAGAACTGCCGTGGCCTAGATGGTTGGAGAGGTGGATTGTGGGCAAATTGTCGCTGGTTGGATTCCCTAAACTGGCAGAGAGTTGTTGGTTGATATACTCTTGAGCAAGGCACTTAAAGGCCAACTGTTATACTTTTTTCACTCTGTATAACCTGAAATATGGCATTGTTGATCAAGGGGAATGTTTTAGAAGGCAAAAAAAAAGAGTTCTGGTAAATTTGTTGTTTGATTCCTCTGACCATAAACATGGATTAAAACGAGCTGTTGAGATTCTTGCCGGTTTCCTGTGTCAGTGACCCTTTTGCTCCCATCCCTAACCCTCTCAATCACTCCAAGTTCCCTCCTCCTCCTCCACCACCCCCACATCATCATCACAAGATCACCATACCTTCAAATTAGTGTGTACAGTGTATTAGTGTGTTCTATGGCATTCCAGTCCGGTTACAGTAGCTACTGTTACAAGATGAAGTTGAGTTCATGGGTGAGCTGTTCCGTCGTTGGATGCACAGAGGAACATTCAACTCTACACTGAACTCCTGCAGTAGAGCTTCTACATGCGGGTGGATTGATTTTATTTATGATGGCAATGTTTCGGAGTGAGTCGGAAAAAAATCTATATTTGTGCCAACCACTTCTCCAGCGATTGTTTGACAAATTTCGGTCAGTTCACTGCAGGCTTTGCCAAAAAACTGAGGCTTGTGGCTGGAGCTGAACCCACCATCCGACAAAAACCCAATGAAAATGTTAAGTCAAATGTATTTTTGCTTTCTTTGATAGACTGATGTACAAACCAGCACTATAAATTTGAAGAGGAAAATGCACCACTTCAGTAACTCTGATGCAAGCTAAAAGTGGTCGAATGTAACCAACAGATGCTATCATCAACTTCTCAACCAACTCAACAGAGATGCATACTTGTTAAAATAATATTTAGCAAGTGATATTTGTCAACGGTGATGTGGTTACACATGTTATGGTCATGGTTTCTCTATGCTGTTGTCCTGCTCTCTGATCCGACTTTATTTTCTTTTAGCAATAGCAGCTAATGATTTTTGATTGTGGTTTAGCACTACAGCAGCTGTGTGTTGAGTTAGCCAGGTTCTGTCAATATTTTGAATTACATTAAAATTTACCCTACACTCGGATGAGGACTACATCTTTTGATTCACTCAGTATGATCGTGTTATTACATGATTCTGTTTGCTATCATGTCAGCACCTTTCTGGCAACGTCAAACTAATCACACGATTGGCTGGCTGGGATGTCAATCATTGATTCATGAATATTCATGTTCTGGGGTCCAGAAATGACATGTTCTGGAAAGCACTCTGTAAACAGAGAAAGTTAGGTGCATCTATTCTAAATCCTTGAGGTTTTTGGAACATACTCAGTTGCACATTGTAACTTTAGATAATAAAGAACCATTTTAAATTGGGTAAAAAAAATGCATATTAGTTGGACTTTAAACGCTTGACATGGTGAACCCACTGCTCCTAGCATGCAGTGCGTGTGATGCATGATCTAGTGATGGGTTAAAGGCAGAAGACTAATTTCAGTGTGTGGTGCATGGTTGTGATCACTCAAGACACACCTGAAGAGATTTTCAAATGCTAGGTGTGAACAGAAACTCTTACAACTATACACTTGTATGTGGATATCTCTGGATGGATGTTAATGCAAGGTCTGGACAAGGCCTTAGATAAGACAAGTCAGGATTATCTTGGTGGAAGGTTGATAACACCAGGAAATGATGTGGCTTGTAGCCTTGCGATGAACTCTCGACACCTGTTGGTGGCTGGGATAGGCTCCGGCATCCCCAAGACCCTCATGAGGATCAGAAAATAAATGGATGGGTGGATGTGGCTTGTGAGTCGTTAACTTATTACCTGTTATTGGCATTCTGAGTGATGATAAAGCTCCTGATGTCACTTTTTTTCAGCACATATACAAAATCTGTTGCTGTGCACAGTGCATGTAGAAAAAAAAAGAGAAGTGATGACCCGACTTGTATTTCTATATTTTGAGAAAAAAAAAAAAAACATTAAAATCAATGGTGAGGCGTTTGTCACCCTGTTGGCAAGACGTCTGATTTTACTTAAATGGAAATCTCAAATTCCTCCATTCCAAGTTCTTTGGATTAAATCCATCTTGAACTGCATACATCTAGAGAAGATAAGATACACACTTAAGAGCTCCAAGACCAAATTTTATACAATGTGGACCCCTTTTCTTTCATATGCTAGAGATGTAAATTTCCCCGCTATCCCTGACTGATTAGTTGTGTCTTTTGTATTCACATATATGGCCGTTCCCTCACTGGACTGGAGTGATCTGAACCTAAATTACTCCGGAATATATAGGAGCCTGAGATTATGTATGCATATGTATTATGTATGCTGAGATGGACCATTTTTGCACTGATTGACCAACATAGGATCATATAATTGTATTCTTTAATGTCGAGGTACTGTTTGTTTGTTGTCTGTTTTGTTTTGGTTGTTTTTATTTTTTTTGTTTTTATACTTTGCTGTCACTTAGGTTATTGACTTCATATCCTTTTACATACAAAGGTGTGTTGTATAAGTTGGGAAAAAAATAAAGTTAATGGTGAGACAAGTTTTTTTTTTTTTAATTTAATTAATTAAGCCAACATTTATGTATATGTTCGTCAGTTCACAAGTCACAGTTTGTTTTTAAACTTTTGAAATGTCAGACTGTAAAAACCTATAAATAGGATAACATAAGATGACACACCTGGAAGTTGTGGACATGTTGTCATTGTAACTGTCTTGCTCCATAATCTATTCAGAGTTGATGATAGCAGTACTTTTTCACCAAGCTCTCCATGATTGAGGTGAAATATGTTGAGGTGTTTGTGTATAACGTGCAAAAAGAGACGCAGTCTATTGAGCTGTTAAACACAAAACTAGATGTTACTTCACTATCTTTACCACAAACCATAACTGTAACTTTCTTGGCTTGTAAAAGTATCTTTTAAATTGGCAAACATTTAAAGAGTGATAGACTGGCCTTCATATGTTATTTGCAAAGGTAGGTCACTAAAAGGCTCTTTGTTGCAGTTTTTGTGAATCCAGTTACATAGTGCTCTAATGGACTTTGCCATCAGGGAGATAAGATAATACAAATGAGTTTCTCAAATAGTAGGAATGATTCTGCTCTTACAAAATATTGGTATAACATATCCCAGCTGTCTATATGTAAACCTTGGTCTGACATATTGCAAAACCACTGTACTGACACATGTTTTAGTTTGTGTCGCATTGTTCATAGCAGTTTTATATTTTATCTGCCTTATAATTTTTTCCTAAATAAAATATTTGCTACATCTCTGACTTATTTTACAGTGTCTCGCATTCATCTAATATGGTATATCTGGCAAACCTCTTGTTTCTCATTGTTTCTAAAAGGAAGCGTAAAGGTTCTCTGTAAGGCTGCCAGATTCACAGCACATGTTTACTCCATAGGACATTTGATTCAGAGCCCAGGAACTGTTCATACTGCGTCCATAAAGAATGCTTACATACGTTTGACAAATTTCTGCTAAACAAGAACACAACCATCCCATGATGCAAAAGGAGAGATTTGACCTTACTGAAAGAAAACACAGAAACAGTATAAGCAGATGAAAGCAGGATCCTTTCTATTATAACTTTCAAGCTTGAACTATAGATTGATCTTTTTGTTCAACACTTTTGTTTAAGTCCTTTAAATATGTCTACTGAGAACCCTACTGATGCATATTTATCATTAGTTTAGAAATGTGTTCCTATTTATTCTTAAAAATCAGGTTTTACTATGTTGACTCACAGAAGCGACAAAAAATACACACAAAAAAAAACCAACAACAATAGGCTGCTGCAGACCTGACAACTACATTTGATAAAATAGTCACAGAAAAAAAAAATTATTAGACCATCCTTGTTTTCTTCAGTTTCTTGTTCATTTTAATGCCTGGTACAACAAACGGTACATTTGTTTGGACAAATATAATGATTACAACAAAAATAGCTCATAAGAGTTTAATTTAAGAGCTGATATGTGTCGATTTTCCATGATTTCTTGAGAATAAACAAAATCACTTCAGTTCTCACATCAATATCTATGGCATTGTACTGACAAAAACAGTGCTTTTATACATTCCATGTTTTCTTTTCTGTCTGTTTTAGTCACATGACACACAGGAGTCAGTACTTGATAGCATAAATATTGTTTTTGATGACTTTTGATGGTCTAATAATTTTTTCCTGTGACTGTATATAGTAAATTTAAATATTATAATGTAACTAGTATTGTCCGTTATTATTTATTGGGTGAAAACTTATTAAGAGATGTGACATTTGTCTTTGCTTTCTACATACTTTCATCACTCATGAATTGAGGAAATGATTGTACATGCACTCAGGCCTGCAGTAAATACTCAGATGTAATTTACCATGCATAGCATACTTGCTTTGCCTGTGTGTGGCAGCTCAGTGACTAAAATGAAGTAGAGAAAAAACTTTCATTCTGTTCCTTTCTTCTTAATCAATATTACTTTCCCTCAGGTGAGGATTAAGAAAAAGGTTTTCGTGATAGTTGTACAAATTCAATTTCAAATTGAATTGTTCTTCTTGCGGGCAGGTGCGTTTTGTCACATGTTAACATTTTATCACTGATGCCATCTTGACAGTTTCCCTTGGCAATGCTCAGATGGTAGGTTATTAACACATGCTGAGAGGGAAGAAAATCCATATTCCACAACTTGTTGTTTGTCAGTTTGACCGTCGTCAGCATTAACAACATAGTCAGCCTGCAGGAAACGTAGCAATTACCTCTAGACTCTCAATTAATGAGCATTATGAAAACGTTATTATAACTGTTACAGAGCCTTATCAGACTTTGCCAGACTCTGCCTCCTTTAACAGACACAGAGTCAAGTGCTTGATATATTTGTTTAAGGTTTAAAATGTAGTTTGTTTTCTATCTATTTTCTCCACAAAATGTTTCCATAAAATATGTGTGTGCATTTTTCAACAACATAAAAACAACCCGTACAAACTAAAACGAAATAAGCTCAATTTTCAGAGGAGAAAAAAAAATGCATAATTTAAGACTGTGTGAAGTATGAAGTTTTGAGGCTGGTGATTCATTACTTTTCCCACAGATAACCAGTCTCAGCAAAGTTAAACCCAACACTGTATTTATTATATAGTACTTGCAGGTAAAGCATTGATTGCCAAAGCCTTTTTCTGCTGTGCACTGTTTGAAGAGGCTGCATAGTTACAGTTGGTGACATGATACTGAAGGTTTTGCAGTTGTATGCTGTATGTTTTGGTGACAATTATGAGAAATATATTAAGGGATAACAGCCTTCATAAATAACTAAAAGACTGAGCTGGATGGAAATAATTCACCTGCTGTAAGAGCAAAATCCTTCTATTTGCTTTTTTTTATTATTATTGGGAAGCAGGTGCACTATGCGTCTGTATGTATGCGTCAATATGTGTCTGTCACTGTACACAAGAAATTTAAACCTACACACACACATGCGGCAAGACATCAATGAAGATATAACTCACAAAAATAAAAAATAATAGATATACGTCTAATCACATGTACACACGTATTCACATATATAAGTGCATCATTACAACTGACAGTTATGCCTAAAACAATAAAAGATAAAAGAAAAATAACATAAAACACCAGTGTATTTTATAGCCCCTTAAACCTAACCAACCCCATCCCACAGATTGTTTTCTAAATGTTATGACATGCTGGATATTTCAAATAAATACATAAAAATACAAAATAAAAATGAAAAGTTAGATCAGATTCTTCAAATTCCTCTACTTGCTGATATCAGCTCATCGGTGGCTACAAGCCCAACAAACAATTAACTCATAATACTGAAGAAAAATACACACCACACATACATAATATAATGCTAAAATGACATGTTTGTTCCTTTAGACATCTTAAATGAATGTTCCTCTTTGACCTGTAACACAGATAAAATCATCTGTGGTTATGTAACATCTCCTCAGAGCTTTAAGCACAAATACATTTATTTGTTAATCTGCCCTCAAGCACCTGCTGCACAAGCCTTTTCCATCTTTTATCTGCTGTCTTTTATCAGACTGTCTGGCGTGGTTCAGAACAGCCAAAATACCAGGCCTATAAAATGGTTTCCCCACATCTGCTGCTTCAAATTCCTGGCTCCGATTCATGGGTCCAGAGCCAATGTCAATGTCAGCGTCTGAAGACCCATCAGCCTCCTCCTACCACGAGCTATCCTCCTCAGTGAAATGGGCCCCAGATGGAAATGGTGTAAGACTGTGAAAGAATCGTGTTGACAGAATTCAGGACCCAGTTAAAGGTCTCACTTTGACAAGACGAATCCTAGCCTCAGGCCTTCTCCTGCCTCTACATCCAATTCTCTCTCTCTCTCTCTGTCTCCTCACCCTCACTATCTTCTTTTTCCTCTGTCTTTATTCTTTCCGCTCTCTGTCTTTTTGAACACAGGAACTGGCAAAATTTCCAGACTTCTTATTTATTTATCACCTCATTATGATTCCCGCCTCACACCTCAGTCCAGCAGAGGATTTTCCAGAGGAAGAGATACCTAAAACAGCTCTTATCTGAAGTCTTTTTCGTCCCCAAGTTCTTAAGAATTGTTTAACGGGATTATTACTGAGGTTACACAATCTGTGTTACATTTAGTTCGAAGTGGGAGAGTGATTTACATGAAGAATAAATTTCTCTCTCTTGTCTACTTCAATTCTGATGTAATTGTGTGCTAAAATGACCTCCACTCAAAGCATAACAGGATAAGCCTTGGCGGTAGAATTAATGTAAAATTTTCACTGATGAATAAAAAAATATAGAAATCAAAAGGAAGCTGAAAGTTGAAAAAGACAGAAATTCTGTATATACGCACAAGGATCTGGCTGTACATATTATGCTTAAAAGAGTAAATTAAAGGTTCCAGAACTGCTTCGTCTGTATGCCTGTTAGAAGATGAAAAAAGACAATTTAATATGCAAGAACATCCCATGCTTGAGCGCCAGAACTCTGTGTGGCAAAGTAAAGATCCATTCCACAGGGTACAAGAGGTAAATTCTTCAGAAATGTATTCAGGGTGTAACAACTCAGGAAATAAAGCACAGGAGAGAAAACAGCTTATTTTAGCATGTCAGCTAAAATAGACTGTGGGTGTTTTTCAGGTTTGCAGGGATTGTTGCCTAGTGATGCACGTATAATTGCAACTTAAACTGACATAACTCAATGTGTTCTTGTATCAAATTAAATTTCATGTCTTACAGATATGAGCTTTCCAATTAAAGCCCAATTATATAAATTGATTGATGCTAGAATAGCTTTGAGCACATTTGATAACAAGAACAAAATGTAAAAGGGTGAAATAAACAGAAATTATGCGTGAAGATGTACTGGCCTTCCCAGTGGTTTGTGTTGAAGCATGCAATGATTCTTGAGATGGTGTGAGGGACTCTGCAGTGGAAGCAGCTTCCCCCACCATGTGGTAAATGGTTTGTGACTTGTATTGAGTGATGCAGCCGCTCTAGGACACCAAACGCTAATGTGTTCTGCACACAGTGTTTCATGCTGCATGACGACAGAATACCATTCAGAAAATGTCTTTGTGTGCACAGGATCACATGCAAAAGAGGAAAAAAACTGCTGGAAAAACAGTGATTAGAGTTGATACCATTTGTGCGGTATGAAGTAGTCACTGATCAGATTAAGGAAGTACCACAAAGTATAATTTCAGCCATGTATTAGCACTCACGAATGAATAAATATGTATTTAGCCACAAATTAAACTAGCTGAAAGGTTATTGTAAGCGCTGTCATATGGCTTTAAAAAAAAAACCCTGACAACAATATATAAAAGCAATAATGTAATCTCTGCTTGCCCTCGTTTTGAAGATGACACATTCAGTGTGTTTGCAGAGATTTTCCAGCGCAGAGCGTCTATCAAAGGCGCTGAGGACTCTGTGTTCTCACTTCCTTGTGTCTTTAGCTGCTGTTTGACTCCCATGACCTCACTTACATACAATAGAGTGGCATTATGCGATCAGTTATATCTGGCAGGCCTTTGACAACTGTTTTCATCTTCATGCCCTCATATTGATGAGTTAATGTGCTCTTTTAGTTTTTCATTTGAGCCTGCTGCCTGGCAAGGTGAATCTCCCCCAGGCATTAATGGCCTGCTGTACAGCAGAGAGTCAATCCTACCACAGACTGATAGATAAATCACACACAGAGTGGGTGAGATAGTGAGGGATGAAGATGTGTGTAGAGCAACTGACTACAGGACAGATGCAGGTAGTTGTCCTGAAGCACATTTCCATTCGATGCTTGGTTATTAATTGAGTAAAAATGAGAAGCCCACTCCCCAACATTTTTTTTTCCATTTTATTAGCCAAAAGAAGAGAATGACAGATGTATGTGGAGAGAAACAAGATTGAGACTTGAGATAATGGCCACTCCATTTGGCAGAAAAATTGACTCAGACATCCTCATTTCCTCTCCCAGTGGCTTCAAGACCCCCATCATATTTTTGACAAAATTAATCTACCTCTTTGAAACTGTCAGTCAGGCCAGAAATGTTAGCAATGCTGTGTAATATGACTGTCCTCTTCTGCTGATTAAATTGATGGAAGTGTTGTGAGGAAATGAAAATAGGAACATTTGATGGACTATTTCATCCTTCTAATTGTGTTTTTAAAGATGTCATCCCTGTTCTTTTTTTTTTTTTTTTTCCTCTCTCTCATTTATATTTGACCAAAATGAAGCACCTTACCACACAGATCCACTTGACAATTTTATCCTTGGGAAAAAAAAATGTAGTCCCCTGTTTCGAATGACCCTCCTTGATAGTGACACTCTGCTGTGTCTCATCAAATTAATTAACTGTCTGATGGATCATAAATCAGCCAACACATTAATGGGGCCTGGTGTTTTATGCTGATTCAAGCTTTTCCACATAACATTGTAGAAAGTATATGGTACAAACCCTCGTTTGATCGTTACCACATTACAACAGACCACTTACTCTTTTGTCATGTGTCAGATCTACAGTACTTCAGAGAATCTCACATGGTTACATTTGGACACATTAAGTTACAAGAGGCTCTGAAGGAAATAGAAAGCTGACAGCTATAGATAAAAGCAAAAACTTACTATCAAACATTAAGTTAAGTGCAATTGGAGATTTGATAGTAAAGCTAAATAGGCTCCCAGCAAAACCTGAAAGCTATTACTTTTTTCTCAAATCCAGATGGTGTTCTCTTCTTATAGTGTGTGTGCGACTACATGATGTGATAGACACGCTGACCTCCTGACAACTTCTTCCTCCACACAGCTGTGAATCAAATGCTTCATTGGTTTTCGAAATGTTTCCATAACCAGATCCTCGGATCCATGTTACTTCAATGAAAACTCTGGTTTGAAGGGAATGATGTGGTTCTCAGAGATACTTAAACATTTAGTGTGTGTATGAGACCTGAGTGTCACCGTAAGTCATCATACCATTTCTACACTGTGACATTTATAGTAAAGCATAAAACATGGGAGTTTATGCTCCAGGCTTCAACATACCATGGGAGCACACACAAAGGCAAGCATACCTGCACACTCGAGTGAACAGGCAGTCAGATACAAAACTGAACTGATGGCTCATATAGTTTGACCTTATTAATATTTCTCCTTTTTTTTTTTTTTTTAGTTTTTATTGCTAAAGGCATGTTCTCAGGTGTCCTCATGTTTACTGTAAACAGTCAGTCATTACCTGCACAGTTACGGGGGGTGCTGCAGCCTATCCCAGCTACCTATGGGCGAAGGCGGGGTACACCCTGGACGAGTCACAGGGCTGACATATAGAGACAAACAACTAATCACTGTCACATTCACACCTATGGGCTCTTTTAGCTTGACCAATTAACCTATAAGTGCATGTCTTTGGATGGTGGGAGGAGCCAGAGTACCTGAAAAGAACCCACGCAAATGCAGGGAGAACATGCAAAGGCCACAAATCGAATCGAACCATGGACCTTCTAGACGAGAGGCGACAGTGCCCAGTAAAGCACACACAGTAGCCTAATATGTGTCCTCTTGTTTCAACACGTCATTAAAAACAGCATGTATGAACCTTACATGTCACACAACATATCATCTAAGCCAGTGGTTGGCAAACTTTTTACAGTGGAGTACCTCCTGAAATGTCCTTTTTTTTTGGCCAATTACCCCCAACTCTCGCTTCAGCATTTTTGATTGAAAAAAATTAGACAAAATTTGTTCCAGTGCCAAAGGTGTCTGTTTATATTTTCAAAATTGTGTAAAGAAACAATATATATTTAACTGGAATATATTAAAAAATAACACATTTTTGTGAGCAAAATATAAACTTAAAAGTGCCCTCTTTCATTGATGAGAAAAACAAATAAATTGCTCATTAATTAATAAATGAACCTTTCATCAACAAAAAATAATTACTTAGCTATTGAAATAAACTCATTTTGAATAATATAAAATAGAAATGTTCTTAAAATGTTACCAAAGCTTAAACAAGATGATTGACAATAAAACTATTATACGAATGTATTTAATGTGTTTTATATTTCAACATTAATTCTCATTATTTATTTTGCATTCAGTACATGATGACTTATTTAATGTATTTTTCAAAAAAAAATTTCAAGTACCTCCTGGGATTCTTCCAAGTACCCCTGGAGGTACTTGCACCCCACTTTGGGAACCCCTGGTCTAAGCTAATAATGATTTTTTTTTTTTTAACCATTGCATCACATGTAAATATTCAAGAGATATTGCACCATTTTTTGTATTGTCTGGCATGTTTAACATCTTTAACACAATGTAGTTGAATGTGTTGGATTATGCACAGTGTAAAACACCAAACCCCTCATCGCCACAAGAAATACTAATTGATTTTTTCCATGCTGCTTGTAAACACTTGCCTTTTTAAGAGCACATTTAAGGGGCTTCCAGCTGATTAGTTTACCAAACTTCAGTTAACTACCCCGTTAAACTCATACAACTCTAAGAAAAAGATAGGGATTTTTCCCATCGTAATACAGATAACACCCAAATAAGTGTATTTCCTTGTGTATCACATAGACTCGTATGTGTGGGCAGCTCTATTGACACTGTACAAATCTGAGTGATTCATTCCTTAGGTGGGTCACTGACATGTGTGGATGGAATGATATCAAGTCAACAATGCAGGTCAAGACCCTGCTTAGCCAGGGTGTAAAGTTTGTTCTGCTGGGAACCAATGTACCATGACTGTGATGGGCAGTTTGACAGGCTTTTACAACAGTTTAACTTACTTTAAATACTGCAAATGTTGATTTAGTTGAGGGAGGGAGATTTTGTGTAAGGCCTGAGAAAGGTTACAAAAAGAAGTTTTTCCACTGCTACTACTTGTAATAAGATATGAGGCAAAAATCTGATTTTCATTGGTTGTGTTTCACCCCACTTGTTTTCCCCCTCTGGCAAAAATACAGAGAGATTAAGTGTAAATTTTCATTAGGAACTGAGATCGCACCAGAGAGTCAATAACCGTTCAAGTGATGTTTGCTTGCTATTACGTACTTTTTCGTTTACATGAATACTAGAGTATGTACAGATGAAATTTTGTGCAAGAGAGGACATTATTGGTTTAACTTACATGTCATTAAACTCAAGTTTGTTGGTGGTATTGCACACAATGTCACAATGTTAAGACTTTTATAACTGACACTGCTGTTGTTTAAATGTAAATTTTGCAACATGTTGATTTTGATTTCTGATCATAAAACGTCACCCTTTCTAGAAAACAGTAACCATCACATGAAGCCGAGTGTCGAAGTCTGCACTTAACTTTTAGAAGGGACCATTAATGTCAAATACTGCACATTTATCACATTTAATCAGATGTTGAGTGCTGAACCCCTGTTCAATATGGCATTTCCTTGTTCAAATCTAGGTGAGCCATGATCATAATGATTTGCTTTAGAAATCCTACATTCAACAGCCATCTTGGTCCATTAATTTTATCGCCGTTTTAGAAGTGTCTGCAGTCGGGGCTGTGTTATTGTATTTATTTTTCTTGAACAATAAAGGAGCTATGCCAAGCAGGAGACAAGGTATTAGCTGATACAAAAAAGTGAGAAAAGTGTCAGAGAACTCATGAGGGACTAATGGGCTCATGCCAACTCCACCTCCAGTGGGATGTTGTCTTAATCCGGGAGTGTTTTGGGAGCTAAGCCCCAGTCTTGGCTCACAGAGACAATTCTTTCAGGCACGATCTCATCAATTTCTCACTGAAGGGTCCCCATCCAATGTTCTCCCCTTTTGTTGTGCTGTGACTTGTGTCATCTCCCAATTTATCGCACGGCGAGCGGGCAGTTTTTATCATGAAAGGTTTCTCTCCGCCTCTTTCACTCTCCCTCTCCTGCTCCCTCACTCCCACTCCTTTTCTGTCTCCTCTCTGTTCTGCTCTGTTTGCTGCTGCAGAAGTCTTATAGCAAGATCACAGCAGTGACACAATGTGGTCACAATTCACAAGACTGATTATCTTCTCTCCATTTATAATATACTGAAACCTATTTCTGTCAACTCCCTGAACTAAACTTTGAGCTTGACAGATTTTCTGAGTCTGAAAGTGTGTGTAAGATAATTGTAGTTTGATAAAAGTTAATAATATATGAAAACACAACATGCACAGTCCTCTCTGTTTGCCTAGAGATTGTTTTATATTTCTGTATGAATACAATTATTTGTGTTTTATTGTTTTGCAGTCACAAATATGCATGATTCTAATTTACATGAAAGCAATGCAATTAATTGAATACTTAATTGTTGGTACTGCAAATAAGTAAGACCTCAAACAGAATTATCGTACAGCAAGATACAGAAATGCGCAACTTAATGACGAATAAACAACAAAATACTTAATTAATAACAGAGTCACTTTGAAGTTACAGTCATGGATTACATTCTCCATGTCTGTGTGGTAATCTGTCACAGCCAAATACCCCCCACTCCTCTCCATACCCTCCATGCCCATTTCCACTACCCAAAAAGATAAAATAAACTACCATCTTAAGACCACTCACGACTGATGAATATTCATAGCTCACTGGTAATGGCCGTTTATATAATCAGCAGAGATGGGGTTGGAGATGGATCTGGGTTAATTATCAAGAGCAATTTTAATTGCATTCTTCTTCACTACAATGATGTTAGCGAATTAGCAGACTCCCTCTCTCTTTGCATGGCTGTGTGTGTGTGAGACAGTGAGTGGGGGAGGGGGAGGAGATGTGGGTGGAGTACACTTGGGGAGATCAGGCATCTTTGTCAGTTACCCCAGCTGATCTGTAGACTGGAACTCGGATTTTTTTTTTTTTTTTTTTTTTGCTGCTTCCAGGACTTTAGTGGATAAGAAGACGGAGCCAAGCTCAACTGGGCTGTGGGGCTTCGGAGAGGTCTGCAGAGATGCCTGCAGAAGTGAAGATAGTAGAAAACATGCTCCTAATCCTTCCTGGGGTCTCACCCTCTTAACCCCTCCATTGTTCAGGAGGCTTCAGCATTTCCTTCTGAGCGCTGGATCCCTACTCTGGGATGGCAGGTCCACTTGTAATTGTTTGCAGTGATGAGTAGGGTTATATGTTAAGACAGGTTTCAGTAGTAATGGGCTTTACAGTTTACATTTTGAGTCATAAACGAACATACATGATTGGCTAAACATTAATTTTATAGATTAGCATGTTGTGATTCACATTGTAAACATGTTTACATTAATGGTGTTATTTGTAAAATGTGCATGTGCGCTTGGATTTAACTTAAGTCTGCATCATATTACTGGTAGAGCCACTCGGTCTGTGGTCAGAGGAGACTGTGAAGTGCCCTATAGATGGAGATGGACTACCTTGGGACAGTCTGTTCTCTTGGTTAGGGGTGGTAATATTTGGAACAGCATACCACTCCCCATAAGAGAATGCCCCACATATAACACCTTCAAGACTGAACTTAAAAACTGGCTGAAATCAAATCAACATTGTACACACTAGAACCCTGCAGGTCTCCCAATGCCTGTTGCATGTTTTCTCCTGTGTGTTCGGATAATCCGCACTACTGCACCTCACTAACAAGAGCTGCTTGCAGCCAGGTAAGTCGTTCATATTTATCGTCACTGGAATCAAGTTTTCTCTGTTTTTGCGCTGCATGACCACCTGACCATGTGCCAATGTCTCTCCAGGTGTTTGTATTAATACTTAAAGGTTAACTGTGTATACTGTATATGTGAACTAATGCTATGTAATGTGTGGGTGTACCCTTAATTTTTTTTAAAAAAGTTTCTAATTTTCCAAATGCTGGTACTTTACTTCTTACCCAGGGACAACAGTTGAAAAATAGGTTTTTGCTAATACTGGCACATTTACAAAAATGTTCATTAATATGTTCTGTCCCTGCTAAATAAACAAATAGATAAATAAAATTATAGCCTATGCTGTGGTTGGAGTCCATTATTTTGTTGTGAGATCAACATAGACTATATTTAAGAAGTGGAACCATGAGAAAATCCATTGGTTATTCACTGCCATTGGTGTTTGCTGAGTTTTTTTGACTTAAAAGTTACTATATTTGGTCAAAAAAGGTTGAGCTAAAGCTAAATGCTAGCTTACTGCCAAGGCAAAACAATAAATTTCATCAAGCATTTGCTTAATGTAATCAAAATCAATTATTTGTGTAAGATACCAACCAAAAGCACTACAGTTTAACTGTCTGTCGGGGAAAAGCCTTGAAGGTCCAACTGAGCAGAAAAAAACATTGGGGAAAAAAATTAAGATAGACCATCAGATCACTCAGAGGGTCCAAATATCCAAAATTACAGAATTAGTAGGCTGTATTTAGATCATTTCAATGTAGGTCTACTTTGTAAATAAGTTTTAGCGTTTTGGAGCCAGCACCCAGTAGCCATCAATGGCAGTACACAAGAAGATACACTGACAGGCCAAAAATGAAACCACATGCACAATTTTTTTCAGTCCACCTTTGGCACTGATTGTGGGACATGTTTGCCATGACATTGTTCATGCAATGCATTGCTTTTGCAGTTGCTTTGATGAGAGAGTCAGACTGGTGCATAAAGTTTTCTACAGTACATCCTAAAAATTCTCAAGGTCTGCAGTCAGTGGTGGCCAATCCATGTGTGAAAATGATGCCTTATTCTGGAGGTTTATTTACTCATAGACCACTGTTATTTATTTTGACCGGACACTGTACTTTTGCACTTCAAAGCCGAGTCCTTTCCCCTTGAAGGTCCTAATGTGGTACAGTGTTGCCACTGTAGAGGAGCAAAGTGTCAGTGGGGCACTTGAAAGTAAATTCAAGGATTTTTGTGGAAAAATGGGTGCTCATTTTGGCAGGAGCTATCAGATCACAATTTTAAAAGCAGCTAATATATGTTAATTTCTTCCTTTTGTTACATATTAAACATTTAAACAACAAACAGTTGTTGATGTTGTTATTTGAAATATGTGATTTTTGGATTTATTTTAAAAAGTGTCTGAAACTCTGAACAAAAATACAATTAGAAGTGGATATTGCAAATCCCTTCAGAAGACAAAAGAGGAGGCGTCTTCCACTGCAGCTCTCTGAAGCATGGCTCAATTGTCTCATCCAACAACATTGTTGGCCACTGATGACAGAAATGTCAGGGTGTGATAAATAGGACCATTTTACTTGGATGAGGAGAGGTATAAGCTCCTTCAAACAGGGATCAGGTGGTAAAGAGGATAAGGAGTGGCTAGGTTCAGGAAAAGTACCACAACCCGTGGATTCTCCAGACGCTCACATTTATGACAAGGGTGGTTTTCCCTTGTCTTTCTCTACAGATTTGCTGGCTCTTCCTCATGGGACATCAATCACCAGGCCCCTCATCGCCACAAACCATTCATGTAGCCTGCCCCATGCCCCAAAAAAGAATGGCCTGTCATTTCTATGGTTAAATTCAATCCCATCCACTTGAACATGCATCGACAGGGACCCGTCAGGACGAGAGCGTCATTCATCACGCCTCAGCTGCTGTTGTTGCCGTGCATAGTGGTTTGCGTGTGTGTGCATGGCAGCAACCCAGATTTGTCTTGGAGACGCCAGGGAAAGATGATGGGAGCGCAACGTGATCGGCAAAGCAATAGAGCATTTAAGCTTGCATCAGACAGCGTGAGATTATGATTTTTTCCCCTCTTCTTCTGTCTCTGTGAGGCTGGAGCAGAGCACAGCTGTAGCTGTCTTGTCTTTAAGTCTCCCCCTCCTTGTTTCTTACTCACCCCACTGAGCTTCAATATTGGCAATTTTAGGGTCACAATGGGTCCCAGTGGTAGGTAAAATGGATGAGAGGTCAGGCCGTATGCCTGTAAATCCCCATGTGTGTTTTCATTTCTCTGTAATCGTTTAAGACAGCAAGCAAGGACTTAGATTTAAAGATGAGGCAACCAGTGGGTCTATTTTGTTCAATTTCTTTTTTTCTCATTTTGATGGAATGTAGGGAAAGGCTGTAAAGCCAATGCCACTACTACTGCACTCATACCTGTTTGATATACCGGAGGTATATTGTAGTAAGAACAGAAAGTATAACCATGTGATTTTTTTTTTTTCTCTCTGCAAATCCTGGAATGTTTTTCTCTACAATGTTATGTATTTTACAAGAAATTCTCTTTCCTTTTGCTATCATCTGTGGATTGAATTTTATGTTAGAATTACTGTGAGAAATGTAATGGGAGGTTCTGCATCTGAAGTTTGAAATAATAAATGCAGCGTTTACACAAATTTGTATTGAACATTTGAAATGTAGCTCACATCCAATTATAAAAAAAAAAGCTAAATGTGTTGGCAATGCAAATTTAACTTACTGTTCTTTCCTCTGGTTCGACTGTGGTTTGATTTATGCCTAACAATTTTCACAACAGTTCTGAAAATTCATAATGCATCGTCCTTGTTATGTTTCAAAACAAAACAAAGTGAATGACATTGATAATGATGCTAATCGTCCCTCTCAATTTAGGGCCATTGTTTTGTCTGCTGTTGTGTTTCCACCACAAGTCCATCTGAATACTCCCCTCCATCATCATCTTCTTAATGAGTATGTTGTCGGCTGCTGGCATTTAAAGTAATGCCAAGAGATGGCATCCATTCTGATTGCAGCTATTTGTTTGGGGGAGCTTTTTTGTTGTCCTGGGCGATTGCATAGTTGCAATGCTGGCCACAGTATGCAACAATTTCCTTGTCTGTTCTGTGCCTTATTGGTTATGAGCTGGTGTGAGCGATAAACGCCACAAAGCATTTGCCGATAAAGAGTTCAATAAACTCATTTCCTTTTCTTTTTGTTTACAAGCATGAGCCTGCATATATTTAAGCTATACCTGTTTGAACCCACTCTGCAAAAAAAAAAGAGTTCCTCAAAAGACTTGAGTACATTTTTCTTCTTGCCCACTGATTATTTAGTGTGTGATTGATTGAGCTGAACAGATTAATTTGAGCAGATTTGTATGAGGGTGGAGAAAAACAGCTTCAAACCAAAACTGTCCTGCTCTTCTTCACACATTGTTCTTACTCAGCACTTTGGACTTTTAGAATATTTTATGGTACTTTTCAAGAAAGTGGTCATGGTACTATAGGGGATGTTTGTCCCAGTTGGTCTCTGAGGCCGAGCAGGTGTGTGCCATTCATCAGAGAAGCCTCAGTGTCCCTTCTGACAGCTGAGTGGGGAATATCCCCACTGCTAAAGTGTTTGGCCCCTCAGGAGAAGCCAGGCACAAACAGTTATGCAGCTTTATTGGACTTATATATCTGTTTTATGTATTAGCAGGCACATAGCTGTGAAATATTTACATTATTCTAGACACAGGCGAGGAGAGTTCACAAAGTGCCCGCAATCTAAAAACAATAAAGAGCAGTCTATCTCTTTATCGCTGCCATTTTATGAAATGACTTGAGGCAGGAGATGATTTTATTGCCAGAATGTGGGGAGTCCAGAGCTTTCTGCCTCTTTCTCAGAGTCCTTTAACGCGCCTCCTTTTATGAAGTGCATTTTAATACTGCACCACAATAGGAGCACTGACTTTTTAGAATAAGCGAGGCTGTCACACAGGGTTCTATCAGTAAATCATTCACAGCCGTCAAACTTTTTAAAGTTGGTATTATTAGAACAGCCTAATTCTTAAAACATCAAAATGACAACTTTCAACCAGCTCTTCCTTACTCAGAGACTTGCTTTTCTTTCTTTATTTTCACGTGGTTGTTATAATGTAAACAGCTTTCACTGTGTTCACTGTTACTTACGGGCATGTACCCATTTTCTTTTTTTACCCCTGTACAGTCAGGTAAAGATAGTTATAACTCCTTTGTCTCTTAAAAAATCTTATGTTTAAATACTTTTTCACAAAAGTGAAGGAGCATTTAAGCTGGCATTTTAGTGTATTAATAAAACAGTAAACTGAAACTTTAATGTTGCACTTGTATTTTCATCACTTTCCATTTTTCCATTGTAATTGGAAAAATTGAAAGCCAAGCAAAATGGAAGTGAAAAATAAATAAACAAATGTGTGTGTTCTTAATGCGCTTTCAATGCACTTTCAGTAAAACATCCCAAAACATTTCTAATTAGGTTCTTACTCCTGAGACATGGTATACAGACTGCACTGTGCTGCTGCAATTGCTTATGACCTTATGAAGAGTTCAGTCTGGTGTGACCCCTGAACAGCTTGGCCAGTCAGACACACATATGCCTTCTGAAGAAACAGGCCAGACCGCCAAGCAGCTGCTGCTCTCCTGACCACAGTGGCTCCACACACCAATCATGCAACATGCTGCAGGGGCATCTGGACTACACTGACTAAGGTCATTTTGCAGATGCATATACATATGTACATACCTATATTTTACACACACAAAGCCAGGACACATGTGTAGAGTAACACACGTGCTTTAATTCTCTCAATGGAACTGGACACATGAATGACGTCTACACATGGAAGTACAAATTTTGGGGGAGAGAACAGAGGGCTACACATTTTGATAGACAAGACAAGTGCAAACCATTTACACATTCCACATTTTTCTCTTTGTTGTGTGCAATCATGTCAAGTGAACCATGAGGGAGCAGTTCAGTGTGTGAGCAAATCAAGAATCAATGTAATGATATGGCCCATTAAGTTATGAAATGAGGTTCTTCACAAATTGTTTTGCTTCTACTAGATTTCTCCAAACAGGTTCTTCTGTAATGGGCTGGAAAGACAAACACCTCTATCACCAAGTCAACTTCTGGCTCAGTACTGTTGTCTACTTGTGTGTATGTTGAACAAGGCAGATGATGAATCCTGTATGTTAGCAAGGTAAAGGATTGATTTTTTTTTTTTTAATGCAGCTAAATCTGATATATAGATCCATAATCACAGAAGGCACTGTCTAATGTGATTTAGCAGTTGCATTAACTCATAGGTTTAGATTCTAGAGACATTACAGATGATGAATTTGGCCTTTGCTGAAATCATTAGCCCACAGTGTACGGAGTCGTGGAAGTACAGAAATATGCAACCACATGTGAAGCCTATATTACATATTAAAATGGCCATACTCATTTTCTGATATTAATTTCATCAACAATGACTAAGTTAATGTGCCGTGACGGTTGTAATTATAAACATAATATGGAATGCAACCACCTTATTATGATTGGGGACACATGGGATTCAGTACGCAATCATGTATACTGCTTGATATTTTAAAACTTGTTTGGACAGCTCATTTCAGAAAGGTGTTAGCACCTTGTTGCCACTCATCAAATTAAAAATTTGAACCTGAACAACATGAGCAACACTGTTGAATGTCAAATGAGAATGAAGAAAAAGCTCTATCAAATCCATGTGGCCAAATAGCATTGGAAACATGACACAGCAAATATTCATTGTGGATGAAACATGGCTATAACAAATGTGTTTAAAGTACATTCCATTTGGAGGAAAATTAAAATGAATGTGGAAAAGAAGGTGCCTCCTGCTTTGTGTGTCTACCATTTAACATACTTATTTCAAGCGACGGCTAAACAGAGTAGCACTTGCATCTTTGATAAATGCATTCATTTATTTGTTTGGGTATTTAAGAAGAGAGAGTGCCTTCAGCATCAGATAAGCATAATATACAGTACATGAAAATCATCACATCTTCCCCATAATAAGTAGGTCTTTGCAAAAGCTGAAAAAGCAGCTACTCTGTTTGAATTTTAAAAATCCCAAACATCATTTGTGGAGGGTAAAATGCAAATGCATTTTTAATATTCCACAAGAAAGGGAAGCATTAGTCACAGATTATATAATTCAAATTAAATGTTTTGTATTTGTTAATATTAGTAAAAAGAAATAATGGATGTAGAATTTCCTCATCACTTATACAAACACTACATGGAGTTCAAAATCCACCTGAATATTTAGAAAATAACCTAATCTACGGAATGTGTGAGGCAGCACTCAGAAGGTCACCTCATGTTAGCAAGTCTTGAAGCAATATTGTCTGTGAAATGTGTTTCCTATCAGCCTAAATGTGATATAGTGAGCTGGGTTTGGGGCTTCAGAATGGTTTTAAAGCCTTTCTGTAGTGACATATCACTGCCCTCCTGGCCTCACGTTCTATTCTAAGTGTTTTATGGCTCAAATAGAAGAAAAGCAATAATGTTTTTAGTCTTGCAGTGACTCGTGGATCTTTCCATTAAGGTCCAGTGATCGCATCCTGAACTCAGTCCAAGAAAGAAAAAAAAAAAAAAATCTTTGCATCGTTCAGAACACCTCCCCCTACATTGATTGGCAATTAAGACCCACTGTCCAGAACATAAGTCCACATTACTGGGAGAATAAAAAAAAAAACCCTACATGTCCATTAAGGGTCCACTTTAAGTCACAATACTCTCCCAGGGCTGTAGCAGGGGGCTTAATAATAAAGTTAGTGGCTGTCATAATGTACCCCCTGTGGATCACAGTTCATTAACGCAGCCATGGCCTTACATGAGCATGGAGGCTGGACGGTGGCACAGTATTGATCACAAATCCACTAACCCATATGTACATTCAGAGAAGTCAGTGCACATGCAGGCACAGGCACAAACGCACCCCACACCTGACCCGTGTCAGCCTTGTACAGTCTCCGGCCAGTGATGATGAATCAGCACTTTTACAGCGGCAGTAGAGTTAAATGCAGGACAGGAGAAAAAGAGGAGGTGGATGAAGAGGAGGAGGAGGAGGAAGGTGGGCGGTGGCATACAGCCAACTCAACAGAGTAGAGAGCGTGGGGTGGGTGGAAGGCTTAGAGTTGCGGGATGGGGGTCGATGGTGAAGTCGTCTGATGCTTGGGGTGATGGATAGCCTTTCCAAGAAAAGAAAAAGAGGCACACACCGTCACTGGTATTCCTACACAAATATTTACAGTACAAGCAAATAAGTTTACAATCACACTGAGTGAGATGCATGTGTGTACTTTAGATGTTCACGCATACACACACACAAGGAAGCATCCACCCACGCACAGGCACAGAGTTTTCTCTTGGCATTAAAGCACTTCTTTGGCTCTGATGTCTTGTCACTTATCTTAAGCACTGGGAAAATGTGTGCTGCTGGGGGAGGGAAGAGAGAGAAAGAGAGAGAGAGAGAGAGAGAGATGACACAGAAGCCAGCTTCATTCTGCTGACTACTCAACTTTAGGCGTTGGCGATTAGAGATTAACAATGACGGAATGTACTAACATCCATCCAGAAAAAAAAAAAAAAGCGAGATTCATTTTCGCTTTTTTTTTTTCACCATCCAGATTCAAAGTCATCTGAAGTTAAGTCTCATCTGGCAAAGAACTATCAAGCATTTGATATTGATATTGTTGTAATTGTAGGACAAGAAAGCAGGGAGAGGACCCAAATGCAAACTCAGAGGCTGGCAGAAGGGATTCAGTGGATTTATTAGTGGAAAAAAAAAGTTACAGACAGGTGATAATAAAAATAAAAGCACACACACAAAAAAAAACAAAAACATGAGGAATCAGGATGACATTACAGTCTGATAAAGATGGAGGAAAAGTGGAGTCTATAAAGGCTAAGGAAAAAAAAAAAAGCAGATGAGACTGTGACCCATTTCAGGCATTAAAGTGTATTTTTCCAAATCTGATCACAAATAGACACCTCTCATGTCTGGTGTGAAATGCTGAGATCCCAATCCAATCATTCATACCCTGACAACATGGATTCTGATTGATCTGATCACATGTGGATGACTCCAAGTGCATCTATTCACACTTGGCATTAACGTACATTCCAGATCTGGCATGCATGATCACTTCTTATTAGATCTCATTTCAAATAAACAAGTACATCTAAAGCTGAAAATGTAGCGCGTGCTTTAATTTCAAGTTCTGTAATGTTCCGTGGCAAAATTGAATTCACTATGGGGCTCTAATTGTACCCGCAGTTTTTTCAGGTGAAATGTTTCGTCGCCCGTTCTCACTAGTTTATTTGATGCTGTGACTCAATCAATACGCTTTAAATGTCGATATGGCAATTTTGACCATTGTGCGTGTTTTTCTCGGCTCTCCTCATGACATCCACTTTAGTGGTGATTGAATTTTCAAGTACATAAAACATCTACATGAATTTCTGCTGGAATGTACAAACTACAGAGAGTTTCCTACAGGAAAAAAAAGACGGTGTTCAAGCATGCTCAGGCAACACTGCATGTATGAAACACTCAAAATATATCTTTGTGGCTTTCTGAAATTTTCTGATGTCTTTAAAATGCTTAAATATTCATTCAAGGATACATTCAAGTTCACACAGAGAGGTATGTGAGTTGTGTTCGGAAGTATACGCTGTTCTGTTCTTCAGGGTCTCAGGCAATATTTGCTGCATATGGCCACAGCAGCGTGAATATAAATGCATCCTTGGCCACACCAAAGGACCACCTACTCAACTGACATCTTGCATGTAACTGAATATCAGCACGCAGGCAGCATCATTTTAAAGTGTTTTAAAGACTTCTGAAATCTGAAAAGCTCACAGAGATTACAAATGCATCGCAAATGTGCTGCCTCAGTGCACCAGAACAATGCATTTTCCATTTTTTCTCCCCTCCAAGCAAAGAAAGTGAATATTCACAGTTTTCATAATCCAGTCAAAATGTCTTTACAGTTTGACACATTAAAAGTTCCAGTAATCACTAAAGTGTTTTTCTTGCAAGGGAACAATAAAAGTAGAGATGAGAAAATATTCATAAAACTTACCAGTTGGCTTTGCGAAGACACATCACAAAGGCAGCTTGATAAACATGGACAGCTTGGTCTGTGTGTACAATGCCATCAGAAAAAGTAAAGCTTGTTTAGCTACATTAAGGCTAATAGATGAGGGTTTTTGTTTTTTGTTTTTTTTATGTGCATATTGAATAGGGAAGGTGTTAACCAGTGTCCTTAGAGCCACTTGTGATTGAATCACAAAAGTGCATGTTAATTCCCGGTCCGAACAGGGCGTACGACACAGGAGGAGCTGGTGGTTTTAACATGAGGTGAGGCTGCAGGTAGAAGGATGTTGCAAAGAGCTGGAGAAAGGAGCTGCAGAGGAAATGCAGAGGATAAAGCTCAGCAAGAGAGTGGAAACAGAGGGGGTTGAAATGGGGGAAGCAGGAGTTGGGGAAAAACCATGACAGGTATAAGATTATTACTATCTGTTAGGGTTAAAAAACAACTTTGAAAGCTTTTGCATGGTAGCGTATGATGATGGTGACGACAAGAGCAACAGCAAGTACTGTTTTATTCTGCTTAGTGACACAAGACAGTCAAGTACAAGACTGTAAAGAGTCTAATATTTTAAAGATACAGAGATGTGCTGCTGCAAAGATCAAATTTAAACTTAAAGATAGTTAGGTTGCACTTCTTCCCACCCCTTTTTGGGCATGCAAATGAAACTATTGGGCTGTTCTTCTGTCTAAGATTGTCTTGATTGTTGATATTTGTATTATTGGTTATGCTTTGCTTGTTCACATATATGTTAAATTTCATTGCATGTTTGGAATAAATCACTAAATCAAATCAAAATCAGTTTTCACTTTTGTTAGTTTTTTTTTTAATCAGTTGAACACCTACTGTATCCAGGTTTGCAGCTCAGTGTCTGTCATGTGTTCTACGTCTCTGCTGCCTGCACCTGTCCCCATTTACTTTTCTGGAAGTCTGCTTCATTCCATAAAACTGAAATATTCATTTCCTTTCCCGTCTACATTTGAAATGTTCACAGATGTATATGCTTGTTTCCTTTGAGAACTAGTTTGGTGCAGAGGTAGATTCTTGGTCTTCCTCGTTGCCTTACTTTCTCCCTCCCTTTGTCTTTTTCTGTCTGTCACACTCTCTTGCTCCCTCATGTGCTTTCATTCTCTCTCACTCCTTTGTCATCCTCCCCTTGCAAAGAGAGGGAATGTCTATTTTAAGCGATGTGCCATGCAGCAACCACCCCCACACAGACACAGTGCAGAAGAAGACTGGCACAACTCAAGCATGTTGAGTGTATCCATGTGTGTAGTTTGCTGGATGAGCATACTCCTTGATCCCTAACTGCAACATCCACCCTAAAACCAAACCTCAGCCTCCTCACTAGTCCATCAAAACATCAGCTGAATGCAACATATTTACTTAACATGTTTGTCTAAAGCATAGTGCAAAGACTGTAAAACAGCACAGATCTAAGCTTTGGTGACTAAACTGCTTCAAAAACAAAACAGTCCAGTATCTCCCTGTGTGTGTGTGCTTAAATGAAATTAGCAACATTGAAGAAAAATTATATGTAATGAAACTTGTAACAACAGAATTAATTAGAAACACAATTGCAAATCCAATAACAGAGAGTGACTGACTATAAAAAATGCCACGAGAAACATAACATAAACACAATATAAATAACACTGGTCTACAAGTCAAATGCTTCCAGGACAAATGTAGTGAAATTTTACCACATGTGAGTCACTGATAAAGAAAAATCCAGTCAAAAATGTTGGGTGGCTGAGGTTTCCAAGATATAGTCTTGGATCGAAATGTGAAATTCGAGAATTCATGAGAGAATGGGTTTAACTCTAAAGGAATATTTGTCTCAGAGCTACCAGATCTACTTCAAAACACAGTCTGCACATTACAATACATTCACTTTACAGGTTCTATCTAGTGGAAGATTTGTAAACCTATTGTATAAATGTACAGAACAGCAAAAATTCATATACATTTAACATATATCCTCAGTGTCCAGCCAGAGTCAAAGTGCAATATATATTTATCTCTACCATTTTCTTGGTTGGTTGACATGCTTGTTTTTATTT